>JAFIRS010001196.1:0-416048 GCA_018342105.1 Gonioctena quinquepunctata
ACAGTAAGACAAAAAAAAATATAGATTATTTCCCCTTTAAAAAAAAAATACACCACGAATTGAGAAACTCGTATTTTGATTCACCTGATGATATCATCTAACACTGATTTCATCAACGACCCAAACTTTTTTTATAAGAGACATCCCCACTCCATTTCCAAAAATGGTTTTGGAAGGTCATTAGCACTTGAGCATCAACACACTCATCAATACTGCAGTTCACTCTAGCTCCCACAGGATGAATGCCTCCTCGCTTGGGGTGAAGGATTCATGAAGGTCATGACTACACAGAATATGTACCCCTACACCACAACATTAGTCAAGGTCAAACAAACATCGAGATCAAATCTTTGGTTCCAAAAACAAATCCAACACAAAACTCAATCAAATCTAAAAGTCAAAACTTAATTTTAAAATTTTCTAATCATATTCAAAAACTGAAGTCGAATCTCAAAGTCGACCGAACCCAATATCAAACTCAATGACAATTAAAGTCAACCGGTCAAACACACACACCCTGCACACCTGCAACTATTCAAGGTCACAGGACGTCATAGTGGTGGGGAGACCCAAACCGGCTTAAATTCCACTGAAATAACTGAAAAAATTTGGCCAACATCTCTACTGTCTTTAAAAAATTACCATTATCTCTAGATACAACCCCGTACTAGTTCCTCTGAATGCAAATTTTGACTGGCTAAAATTGTTACAAAAACATTTTTCAATGATAGCGCGCCATCGCTTTTTCTCTATTGAAACATTTTGTTGTTCCGCGTCAATAGTAAATTTTTTTTTTCCATCCCGTCTTTATTTCGCACCACGATCTTAGGGGAGTTAACTTTTTAGAGTATTTTCGCTTATTGAGGTAATCCGAACAATGACGCCAATCAGAAAAGCCAGTACTTACAAGTTGTGTTGAACTATCTCACAAAAATTCACAGAAAAAAAAAAATAAAATTTAGTTTTATGGAATAGCAGACCCGCGATTCATTTTCTCCCCGTTCACTAATGTTTTGTTATAATATGAACACCCAAAATTTTCCCCAAATCCCATCTATGGAAATTTGAAATCTGAAACTTGTTTGGGACCGTGTTCACAATAAATCAATTTTTTTTTTTTTGTCAAAATTTTGGGGCCGAACTGGATTATCTATGCTACTTGAGCAGAGCCCTTTCCTTTGTCCATTTCACATTCGGCTTCATGAGAATGGGACTGCTTGATGATGATCTTGCAGCTTTATCACCTTCATCGGGTGTGAAATCTATTATTTATTGTTTGTTTCATAGTAGGGGTGGATGTTGATGGTTGAGAATAATAAAACCCCCGGATTTATCCAAACCTTTTGTTGGGCTCTTTTTTATCCGGTTTTCCAAAAAAATACTTTTCAATGCCCCGCTTGTTTTGAGATTTCTTTTTTTTCTATTTTTTCTTTATTATAGAAGACACCTGATTTTTTTTTAGTTTTTTTTTTTGACGAGGACGACATCTAAAGGTAAAAGGTAAGAAGAACAAAAATATATCATGGCTCACGATGCAGATAAAATAAATGGAAATTTTCTTCAAAATTTTGAAATTCATCGAAATGACCCTAAAAAAGTACCACCATTGTTAATTTTTTTACTTAAATTAAGAAATGGGTTATTCATAAGAAACCCCCATTCGTTGAAAAGTTAGAGCAAATTATTTAAAATAAAAATGATTAAAAAAAGGGTTTTTTCAAAATCGAAAAAAAAATTAAAATTTTCATGACCCCGGTTGGAACCCCCATAATTTTGTAAAAAAATTTTTAATTTTGTGCTAACGAATTTGAAAGAATTGAATATAAATTTTAATTTTCAAACATTTATTATTTTCAAAACGAATCATCGCGACAAAATTAGTTTAAAAATTCCCCCCCCTTTTTTTTTCTGATTAAAAAACACCCTGTACAACATTTCTTTTCATAAATCATTAAGGGCTTTTTTTACAGTTCTGATTTATATATTTAAACGATATTTTTACTTGATTGGTTTATGACCAGTCTTATTGTTTTATTCAAAATTAAATGAAATTTTGAAATGAAAGGTTTAAAGGGGGAAAAGAAAAAAAATTTCCCATGCCGCATTCCTTCAACTTTGTCGAAACAACCATTTTTTATCTATAAAGAAAACCGCAAAAAAAAGTTTTTTTTAAACCCTTGCCTGAGCCGCGTGCCGACGGATAAAGTCTTTAAAAGGCACCAAAAAAAAAATTAAAAAGGGCAGCGGCAAACCTTTAAAAAAACCGCCCGGCGAACAGCAGTACTTTTTTTTTAAAATTTCGCCGTGGTACCTTTTTAAAAAAAAAATTTTCCCCCCCCAACTGACACGAAAAAACTATACGTAAAAAATAACGCAAAGGAACCAAACATACTTAGTGGGGCCCAATATGGTTTTTTTTTTTTTTTTTTTTTTAGAAATTTAATTTTTTTTGCGATTGCCGGCTCTGCCAGAATTTTTTTCAAAGAAGAATGGAAAAGAGAGTAGGAGAAGATACAATGGACAATAGACCAACACACAACACAACTGAACTAACGTTTCATTTTTCTTTTTTCAAAAAAATAGCTGATTGTTATAACTGAATCCCCGGGGCCCCCCCTTTTTGGCCCCCCCTGCGGGCACGCGCTGCAACCGGGGATCGGCCCTGTTCCCAGCAAACATGTTTTTAAAACAGCCGACAGACAAAAAAGCCATAATCATGATACGTCGTCGGCCCGGCTAGCCCGTGTAGCGACGGCCACCAGTAGGTTCCCCGACTCCAAAACCTTTTTAAAACATAGGGGACTCAGAGGGTAGACAGAGTTGAGATGATGGAGATTATGGTGCGATTGGGTATCCTACTAATAACCGCGTCATTCCACTGGGGGATTTCAATGAAAAAAAATTGCCCATATAAGCCCCTCTAAGAACAATCTAGCATTATATCTTTGAAAACAGTAAATTTGGACAGGAAGATAGGCATTATTATAAAAAAATTCAAAAACATTCAGAATCGATTTCGGACTAAATATATACAATTCATTTTTCACTTTGAACCCATAATTGTGGAGGATTTCTGAAACGTAGAGCCGGATTGTTCCATTTACCAAACATAATTTTTTTTTCCATTTCAACCATTTTATTGTATCTCAAATGGTTTTCCCGATATTTATTTCAAACTGGCCTGGAAAAATTTCACCGAATAGATAGAATGAAAAACAAAATCTGAATAACTTTCCGTCTCTCGATACCGTGATTATTTTCCATGACCATATACCACAAATGACAATGACCAGACAAAGAAAATACGCGATTTGACATCCTACACGAAATCAGCAGTAGGGCCAACTGCCAACGTGATATTCAGTAATGCCAATGTTGCATTTTCATTACAGAGGTCGCAGTGGAGCGGCGCGTAATGCTACATACTGTGTCAAAATGACATCGGCGCGATTATCGCAAATCTTTAACGGGTAATTTCTGGCTAAATTCAAAACATCTATAATAAATATGCGTATGTTCAGTCAAAGCGGCAAAACTGATATCATTCCAATTATTTACCGACATCGGTGTGCCGCTGCCGACATCTGGCCGCAGTTAAGAACAACGGCCCGTCTATTTACCGCTCATTCATGTTTGCTGGGTTTAACCCACAAATCACATTTACAACTTAGGACACATTTCTAGACGTTTTCTTCGTTGATTCAATTGGGTTTTCAACGATATTCGAGACACGGCATTGGAAAACTCTAAAAATATTACATTGAAAACTTTATATTTACAGGTTATACACTATAAAGTGCCCAAAAAACATGTCCGAAATCGAGGCATACCAGAATTTTTTTTCTAGAATGAAAAGGCCTATTTTAGGCAATATATGAATTTTGAAATGATTCAGAAATACCAGTGGAAATCACCTTAAAAATTTGGAATAAGGAAATGTGTGCAACAGTAAGGACACGTATCCGCGAATGAGTTAGATAACGATGGTCATTCTGAAATGAAACCCATACATGAATTGCACTCCCGCCAATGATACATTCACTCCTAAAGTGACTTTTTTATTGTGATGGTTACGACTCGGCCCCTTCGAAAATTGAGGAGTGTATATAGACGGGCGGCACTAGATTATTGATTGTTTCATTCGATCAAATTGATAACCACATATTGCAATATATTTATTTTATCTCGAACAACCATTTTGTACAACTTATCATACACAATTCAACTAATCACAACATTTCTAGATCTGAACCTAAGTACATAACTAACAATTATATTTTAAGATTTTACTGAAAATAATTATATAGAATTTACGTCCTTCAAAATAACTGGAGATTTGCAATAGCGGGAACAAGGATCTGAATTTTAGAGAGTTGCGACGTTTTGACGTTTATTTGACGTCTTCTTCAGGGCCTTTTTAATTTTTAGTATGTATGTATAATTAATAGCATGAGTATTCCATTGGTACAATACATATTCTCAATGGAATATACTCCAATATACTATTAATTATACATGTCTGAATAACTCGAAAAAGCCTTGAAGAAGATGTCAAATACAAGTCGAAACGTCGGCAACTTTCTAAGATTGTCCTTGTTCACGCTATTCCAATTCTCCACTGAAAATAATGAAAGATACACAATCACATTATAGAATCATAAGTAATCGAAGGGACAGAATCGTTGTGTGTTTACATCAATTTTATTTTAAGCATATTTTCTTATTACCTAACAATAATGTCATAGAAACAAATGAATGCAAAATAAAGAAAGTTTTCAGATTCGGCCTTTTTTTCGAGTTTTTTTTATTCCATTACTTTTACGGAACATTTTTATGATCACCAGTCTTAAGGTACGTTTCCTATGAAAGGGCGAACGCATGCAACAGACGCTCTGTGAAAAAAAATTGCTGAAGTCCATCCCATCTTTAATAAGTAGAACAATTATTAAAAGATTTAAAAAAAACGGAATTTTTGAGGCTGAACTTTCGTCAAATAAATATCCCTATTCTATAACCCCGGATGATAAGAGGGTTCTCCGATTCAAACAAGCAAGGGAACGTCGAAACAAATTCTATGAATTTTTCGTTTTCTGTAAATGAAAATAACACTTTCGCGTTATCAGCCGTAATATACGTGAATTTTCAGTCTGCACAGACACAAATCCGCTGCCGTAGCGTCTAGACTGCCTGAGAAGGGATACTGACGCAACCACTGGTCTCGTTCTACGTCAGACGCACGAAACTCATAACGGCAGACGCAAGAGAGCATTAAATTTTCATTCATACTGATCTCACAAAAACGTATTATCAGACTTATATTTGGTATCAAACGAACAGACTCATGTAAACCATATTTTAGAGATAATAACATTTTAACAGTTCCCAGTATATATATTCACAAATGTATTTTGCTTGTCAGTGAAAATATTGATTCACTAACACACAATCATGATAGTCATAATTATAAAACTAGGCATGGCAATTTGCTACAAATTCCTCACCACAGAACTTCCTTATATAAAAAAAGTCCTCAATACAGTGGTATAAAGTTTTTCAATATACTCCCGGAATCAATAAAAAGTGAAAGAAATGAAATACGTTTAAAAAAACAACTGAAAAGTTATCTGATTGAGAAATGCATATATAGCCCAAGCGAGTTCTGACTTCTTAACTGTAACAAAATTGTATTGACTGTTAAATTATACTGAACATTGTGTGTCTGAATGTCTATATGTAAACAATATGTAAACAATTATGTGCCTGTAAGTCTTCGAGTCTTCTTTACGGTCTCGTAGAATGAAATTTTATGTATATATGATTATAGGTGTATAGATTTTTATATTTATATGTTTGACATGTCCAATACCATGTAATATGGTCATCATGGAATAAAATATTATTATTATTATTATTATTATTATTATTATTGTTGATAGTCTTGCGTCAGACGCAGAGCTCCAGCCGTATGTGTCCGCCGTTTCATAGGAAACGTATCTTTATAGCCTGCATGCACTGGTGATTTTTGTCACCATGACTGTTTTGTCACTTTCACTATGGCTATGGACCCTTTAGAGCCTGCACGCACTGGTGATTTTTGTCTCCGTGACTGTTTCGTCATTGACGCCATGGCTAGGTACCCCTACAAAAAATCTTCGGTGACATGACAGTGAATTAATTTATTGTCACCCTGACAAAAATCACAAGTGCGTACAGGCTCTTACAAGTCATAAGTTTATTACAATCATAGAAACTCATTCAAGATATGTATTTGAAAAGTAAATGGTAATCCCTGCCTCTTATAACACCATTATACAGTGCTAGTCAAAAGTCCCCTCCCCCCCTCGTATCTTTTGAACGGGTATACTTATAATAATGAAATTTGGAGGGTGGAAATAAACGGATGTAGGCTTCTCAACTGGTCATAACAGGTGACGCAATAGTCATAAATGACGTCACAAGGCCACTGTGACCAATAATTTTAAATGGGACCCTATGGCAAGTGACAGCTCGTTTGAAAGGTATTGAAAATACCTATTCAGTCATACCAATTTTGTTTGGGTTTCGGCTGATTTTGATTGATAAATTGAAGAAATACGAAAATTATAGTTTCGCATTTAATTAATAAAGATTTTAAAGTACGCCTCTGGTTAATTGTCAAAAGGGTTGACGTTTTTGAATTCTCTACTTGTCAAAAGTGTTTATACCTTGAAAATTTACCTAAGCTATTGTTTAACGAGACGTTTAAGTGTTTACATAGGCAAAATGGTACGTACTGTAGCCGACAAAGTAGCAGCTATCTTAATAATTGGTGAATGTAGAAACAATTTCCATGCAGCGGAACGACTGTTTAATGAGAGGTACCCCGATCGCCCTATATCGAGGGTTTATTTGAGGGAGCTCCTTCGGAGTTTGAAGCATCAGGTAGTGTTCAAGATGCCAAACGATCTGGTCGACCAACAATTAGTGATGACAAAAAAATTGACATAATTGGAGAAATGGTAGTAAACCCTACTTCTTCCACAGCCCAAGTTGCGTCTATCTGTGAAGTCAGTCAAAGGACAGTACGTAGGGTGTTGGCTAAAAACAAATTTCATCCATACAAATTAAAAATGGTGCACCAACTTTCAGATGATGACCCCGACTGAAGACTAGAATTCTGTGAAACTATGTCCAATAAAATGAACCAACAACCAGGCTACATACAGACAATTTGTTTTAGTGACGAAAGTACTTTCTTTCTCAATGGAAATGTTAACACTCAAAATGTGGGGTATTGGAGTGACACAAACCTCACATCTTTCGTGAAAACATACTCAATTTCCAGAAAAAGTAAATGTTTGGGCAGGTATTTTGGGAAACCACATAGTTGGGCCCTCTTTTCTCAATGCTAACTTAACCGGTGAATTGTATCTGGAGATGTTACAAAATGATATTGAGGCGTTAATTCTTGAAATTTGTAAGTTAATCCAGATGAATTCGACAACTTGGAAATAACGTTTCAACAAGATGGTGCTCCTGCACACTATTACGGTGCAGTAAGACGTTACCTAGATGAAGAATATCGTGGTAGATGGATTGCACGACGAGGTTCGATCGAATGGCCAGCTCGGTCACCGGACCTTACACCATTAGATTTTTTTCTATGGGGGTACTTGAAATCTAAGGTTTACGCTACAGCACCTGACAGTATTGCCATTCTGAAACAACGAATTGTTGAAGAATGTAGGGCAATTTCCGCTGACACACTGGGACGAGTACGACAAGAGTTTAGCAATAGGATGCATTACTGTCAGGAAGTAGATGGAGCACATTTTGAACACTTATTATAAGAACTGGTTCTTAAATCTTTATTAATTGAATGCGAAACTATAATTTTCGTATTTCTTCAATTTATCAATCAAAATCAGCCGAAACCCAAACAAAATTGGTATGACTGAATAGGTATTTTCAATACCTTTCAAACGAGCTGTCACTTGCCATAGGGTCCCATTTAAAATTATTGGTCACAGTGGCCTTGTGACGTCATTTATGACTATTGCGTCACCTGTTATGACCAGTTGAGAAGCCTACATCCGTTTATTTCCACCCTCCAAATTTCATTATTATAAGTATACCCGTTCAAAAGATGCGAGGGGGGGAGGGGACTTTTGACTAGCACTGTATAGACAAACTTTTATTTCTTTTACAGATCTTTTGGAAATAAGCTTGAGAAGCAATCATAACAAACAATTCTTGTTATTTGGGTATACCAAAGTTACAAGAAAAAAGTTGGTTACGAAAATTAAAATTAAGGTTGTGTCCAGTCACATGATTTTCTATCAAGGTATTTATTATTTTGGCATATAAAATAACACATTCCAAGTAACTGAGTTGATAATTTTCACCAATTTAGATATAATAACTATAGATCCATTTCGATTCTTGCTAAACATAATAACACTAGTGAGAGGCAGTATATGGTTTTCAGAGTAGACCAAATCGACAGCAATATATATATATATATATATATATATATATATATATATATATACAGTGTGACAGTTTAAAAACTAACAATATGCTATATATCACAAACAAAAGGTGATATAAAAAATGCTCAAAACCGTTTGTAGGATAGGAAAGGGGAAAACTAAAATGACATAAAAGAGAACTCACCCCTATCAACCACCTAGGCTCACCTACCCCAAATAAAAAAGTTTAAATAGCAAACCCCTTCTGGGGATACATCATTGAAAAGCCTATAAAAATTATATCCAATGGTATAAATAATAATTGTACAATAATTAACAAATTATTATTTAACAATTTCAAAAACAAACATCCCCCACTTATGTTAAAAAGCTCTGAAGGCCAATAAAACTTTATTTTCAATGGTAAGTGTCCGTAGGTACTTTTTTTGTTAAATAAAAATTTGTCTTTTTTGCAAAATCACTTGTAACATCTGTTTTTTTGGTTCTGTCGCAGTCCATAATTTTTTTGTTCATTGGAGACATTAAATGTCATTTGTACCAGCTGTAGTTGTCACGATGGTTTACGGAATACCTGAACGTGTGGAGATAATTTTCATATTTACGAACAGCTCAAATAGTTAATGAGAGGCATCCGGACAAAAATGTAAGTCATGTGTATATCCGCGATTTAGTTGAAAAGTTTATAGAGCAAGAGCCCGTGAACCAATTCGTTATTTTATAAATGCTGAAAGTTTGTCAGCGCATGCTCCCAACACAGGTGAGAACGATGGACCATTATGAAGTTTGGGTTGCCCTGGCTTTGGCAGGTAAACGGTACTAAAGGTGTGTAAAATACCGATCTAACTTCATCAAATAATAAAATGCGATTTTTTGGTATTATGTTCAGAATATTATTAAAAATCACATTATTCATTGCCAGACACTTAACATCCTGGCAACCCCTTGCCAGACACCCTTAATGTTCATGAAATTATAATTTTACTTACGTTGTAGTATAAAAGCTGATTTTTATATATAATACTTGAGTAATAAGTAAATGATGTTTCCTCATTAGCCAGGCATTTTTGATACTTCCAACCCCGTGGGGGACAAGCATGTAGGGTAGCTGTAGGAGCGAGCGCGAGGCAGTATATACATGGTAGGGTGCGAGTGAGATGGCGAGTTAAGTCTACCGCGATCCCTCACTGCGCAGTTGTTATTTCTACTGCGCATGTATTGTTTAGTACTCAGTACATGTTCAGCTAAATTAATATTATATACCATCTTCAAGTATTATTAATTTAATATTCATTATTAATTAATAACATAAAATATTTCGAATGTATACAGACTATAAAGTAAATTCTATATTATTGGTGTATGATACGTAGATTTTATGTTTACAATTTGTTTATATGACTTTTCAAATAAAAGTGATTGTGTATTAAAAAATATTACAAACTACCAGTGTATTGTACCGATGGTTTTGAGAAAAAGGTATTTTATATGAGTTTACTGAACTCGAATTAGTAAATTTTCTCAGAAAAAATAAATTCCAAACAACGAATAAAAATATTGTGTGGTTTTATGAAACCACGGTATAAGTGAAACTTTTTTTCGCATTGTAGACATTTAACTAAAATTTTTGGAAAAATATTCGATTTAGGGTATTAAAATCGCATCATCAATCTTAATTTTATACTTGGAAAATGGGAATGATTATGGGAAATGATAACTAGGTCTCCAACTATATTCATACGAAATAAGTTAAATAATAAATTCAAGTACTCAAAATTGAAATAAATACATAAACAACAAAATAAGCACCAGCAAAAAGTTCTAATAATTCTAATAAATTCGATATAAAAACTATGTTTACTCACCAATATCGTTTTTCCTTTTCTATAAGCACGAGCTCTGTCGTTGTTCTGTCTTTTACGGCGTAAAATTGATTCAAATACACGGTCAGCTGATGCGAACCATCGAGCGCCAGTCACTGCCTCACGCGACACGCAATAGATGTTATTGACAGTATAAATTAATTTTTTTTAACAATTTAAGGTAGTTTTAGCATCGAATGTCTTTTCTTAAGATGTTTTTAAAATTTACATAGATTATCAGTTATATAAATCTGCGCCAAAAAGTTTATTTGCATACGTCATTCTAATCACGAATCTCTTCTTAAGATTTACAATATTTGTCTGGCAAGGGGTTGGAACTATCAAAAACGCCTGGCTAATAAGGAAACATCATCTAATTATTACCCAAGTATTATATATAAAAACCAGCTATTACACTATAACGTAAGTAATAATATAATTAATATTATTCTTATCATTAATAATGAATATCAAATTAATAATACTTGAAGATAGCATATATTATTGTTTTAGTTGATGTAAGCATGTATTAAATACTAAACAACACAAGCGCATCTCACTCGCACCCACCCATGTATATACTGCCTCGCGCTCGCTCCTACAGCTACCCTACATGCAAGGGGTTGAAAGTATCAAAAATGTCTGGCTAACGAGGAAACATCATTTACTTATTACTCAAGTATTATATATAAAAATCAGCTTTTATACTATAACGTAAGTAAAATTATAATTTCATGAACATTAAGGGTGTCTGGCAAGGGGTTGCCAGGATGTTAAGTGTCTGGCAATGAATAATGTGATTTTTAATAATATTCTGAAGATAATACCAAAAAATCGCATGCGCTGACACACTGTCAGCTTTTATAAAATAACGAAGGTCTGGGGTTCATGAAGTTAGATCGGTATTTTACACACCTTTAGTACCGTTTATCTGCCAAAGCCAGGGCAACCCAAACTTCATAATGGTCCATCGTTCTTACCTGTGTTGGGAGCATGCGCTGACACACTGTCAGCTTTTATAAAATAACGAAGGTCTGGGGTTCACGGGCTCTTAGACTATTAGAGAAACGGGATCAGTGCAAAATAAATAAAGGGAAGCTGAATATTACTGAATGAAGCAAGCCAAATTGAGGTCCTTGTACGATTTGCAATAGATCCTACTGCATCAACACGTCAAGTATCTGCAATGACAGGACTATCATGTGAGTCGGGAAGAAAGGTGTTGTCGTTGTTGTTTTACCCGTACAAAATGCAAATTCTTTAAGAACTAGGCGATGATGATCCAGACCGACGAATTCAGTTTTGTGAACTCATGACTGAAAGAATTCGCGTTGAACCTAGACTATTAAAAAATATTTGTTTCAGTGATGAATGTACAGTTGTGTGCATAAAAAAGTCGTACAGCAGTTATAGGCTATTGTGAGTCAGGCTTGTCAATCTTAATAAAACTTATTATCGACTTTGACAAGTAGTGTCAAAATTTTTGTCAAATGTGTATGTGTACTACTTTTTTATGAAATATGGAACATCATAGGCAGGTTTACACTATACAAACCTTGTACGACTTTTTTATGCACACATCTGTACTTTTTTGCTGAATAGTAATGTAAATAAACAAAACTGTCGGTACTGGAGTGATGCGAACCCGCATCGATTTAGAGGAGGTCACACTCGAAAAACTGATTAGTTAGGCAGGGATATTAGGCGATGTTTTAATTGGCCCCTTGTGTAAATTAGGCAATTTAAATGGCAAAATTAATCTGGATTTGCTGGAAAACACCATCGAACCCTTAATTGTGCATGAAGTAGACGAAGATTTGCTGCACTTCCCACAAGATGGAGCACCTCCTCACTATGCAATTGCAGTTAGGCACTGGTTGGATACTAATTATCCGAACAAATGGATCGGAAGGAGATGTCCTATTGTGTGGCCACCGAGGTCACCAGACTTAACGCCACCTGATTTTTTTCTATGGGGTTACCTCAAGACAGTTGTTTATAAAAGTCAACCTGCGTCACTTTGGGGGAATTTCGGGAAAGAATTACTCGAGTATGTCGCGCTATTACCAGAACAACATTTGCCAAAGTTCGTGCAGAATTTGAAAATAGGCTGTATTATTGTTTACAAAACAACGGAAACCACTATGATCATTTACTTCATTGACATTTTTAACAAATTTGTAGTTCAACAAAAACTTCATTACATTTTCCTTTTAAGGTAAGGTTTCACAATTATTGATTCACCCTGTACAATTATCATTTATACCATTGGATAGCATTTTTTATAGGTTTTTCAATGTAATAGTAGGTGTTTGCTATTTAACCTTTTTTAGTTGGGATAGGTGGAGCCTAGGAGGTTGATGGGGGTGAGTTCTCTTTTATGTTATTGTAGTCCCCCCTTCCTATCCTTCAAACGATTTTGAGCATTTTTTGATATAATCTTTTGTTTATGATATATAGCCTATTGTATGTTTTTAAATTGTATATATATATATATATATATATATCTGGAGATTGTGGTTCTTGAATCCTGGTATTTATATATATATATATATATATATATATATATATATATATATATATATTTGGCGTAGCTTTCTTAGGTTATTGGATTCTGGGTAGGATATATCTAATATTTCAAATCATTTATGGCAACGTTTCGTCCCTGACCGGGGACTTTTTTTAATTTTTACATGTTCTTGGCAGCATTGAATGCATTCTTTAACATGAGAGTTTCCTTTGAGTTTCCTTTTTCTGTTTTTGTTTATGCTTTGGGGACATTTTGTTTCTGATATATATATATATATATATATATATATATATATATATATATATGCATACAGTGTGGTCATTTAAGTGTGCAGCATGTGGAATTTTTTAAAATTAATTACACAACCAAAAGACAAATCATATCAAGGTGCATTTATAATCGTTGCAAGTCAAACAGCATACAGCATGAACGTACCGATACTGTATGTACTGAAGAAAATCAATAAGAAGTACTTCAGGAAGTTGTTGAAAACCCTAGAAGACCCACCCTAGTTCTTTCTGATTATACCTGCGGGTGTAAAATGGGCTCTGTTTGGAAGATTCTTAAGAAAAATAAATAAATATCATGTCTTTGAGCCTAACGTTATTTGCACGTTTGGAGACTTCTGCATGTGGATTCAAGGACAAATATGGACAAAACATGGTTAGGACGAAAATACCGATCCACGGTGGCCTCCTCGTTCGCCAGATCTTACCCCAATAGATCTTTTATGGGGATATTTAAAGCAAAAAGTACATTAGGATCGACCATTTGTTAATGTTGAGGGGCCTGAAAATTCGATGGGATTTCATTGCAGAAATATTCCAGCAAATGTATTGCGATCTACTCTCAGGAATTTTATATGGACAATTCATATTTTTTAAAGATATTTTTTTTGCATTTAAATATTTTTTTTGATTTGTTAATTTTAAGTTATAATAAAAATTGGAAACCATCGGCACCAATTCAAATCGTTTAAAAACATTGTATTATTGGTATTGAGATTTGGGTGCATTTAGTGCATACATTGTGGATAAATTGTTTTGTTAATATTAATTGATAATAATAATAATGTTTGTTTTTAACCCTCATTTGTTTTTTTCCCAAGGGTATCCGCGATTACTTCAGTAGGATTTTATGTTTGTTGATTAATTTGTTTTTTAATAAACATTTGAAATAAAAAAATTGCACTCTAAATTAGAGTTTTTCAATATGCATATTATCATTACTACTGTTTTACTTCGTTAAAAACAATTTTTGCGAAATTTTAAAGTTGTTTTTAATATCGTTGCAACAAACAGAAAGTTTGTGATTCCCTAAACAATTAAAAATCCAAGTTAATTTTACAAATATGCTTAAATTTTTTTTGAAATGAATTTTATTTTGATTAATTTATGAAAGTGTTTAGGGTGAATATAAAAAAAATCTTGGGAGCCATGTTTTTACTTTAGCATAACTTTCAATTCTAAACAACTTTTCTGAATGACATTTTACTGAATTTTCTGAAATAAAAGTACTTTATTCCAGTACAATTTCTATATTTTTTACCTACCCTGTATGCTGTTTGACTTGCAACGATTATAAGTGCACCTTGATATGATTTGTATTTTGGTTGTGTAATTAATTTGAAAAAAGTCCATATGTTCTACACTTAAATGATCACACTATATATATATATATATATATATATATATATATATATATATATATATATATATATATATATATATATTTAAAGACTTTGATATCGTATGCTATGAACAAATGCTTGACTGTAAGAACTAGGTTTCAGAGACAAAGAGGTTATTTTGCAGAGGGGAAATAGTGCAATGAAATAGTTTCTGTAATGAATTGAAAGTGAAAACAGAAACAAACTTAAAAAACTTTGCTGACTTTTTCTCAAATGATTAACTGACGGTCAATTGGGTTGAAACTTGATTCATACTGTTTACCTCCTGAAAACAATATTCATCCAACTATACGTCAATGAAAAGTGACTTAAAACTAATAGAGCCCCTAAAACAAAATTAAGTAATATGGAGTTATGTTTGACACTTATCTTGAATGGGAAACTTATATGAACTCCATCAATAAAATACTTATCAATATGGTTAATAAATTTAAATTTCATAAAATTATTTGGTTGCCAAAAACAACCTCGAGAAGTACAATATTTCAGTTACACCACAACTTCATATGGAATAGTTGTATAGAGAGGAATTCCAAAGGAACACATACATAAAATTGAAAACACAATGGTCACTGAAAATAATTCTCAATATACCTAAACCCTATGCGCCACACCTTTCGTATAGTGAAAATGAAGTATTAGACACAAAATAACTTTTCTATAAGTAGTTAGCGATAATGTTAAAACAAAAAACAAAATAAAAATATTTTAAACAACAGAACAAGGCAACGAAGTTAATTGACGGTCCCCAAAATGCAAAAAACAATTGGTCAGCGTTGTCATATCATTATCGGCCCCTGAGTATGTAACCATCTACCTCAAGCAGCAAGGAAACGCAGTCATTGAAGCTCTTCAAAATTATGGTACAAGATTTGATCGATTATACTTCTAAATTATCGATTGATCGATCATACTTCTAGTTATCTGAAACCTATATTCAAAAATGGCTGTCATAATAACATAAAGAACTATAGGGCGGTATGCAATCTGTCTGAACTTCCAAAAATGCTGGATAACTTAATTACCAAGAAAGTTTCTTGGGACTGCAGACACATTATCTCCAGTCAACAACTTGTACCAATTTAATCTTATACCAAAATAACATTATAAATGATTTAGAGAATAAGAAACTCGTTGGTGCTATTTATACAGATTTAGCGAAAGCATTTGATCGTGCAAACCATGAACTATTAATCGCAAAACTTAATGCTATTGGTATAAATGGTCAAGGTTTCGGGGGATTCAATGGAAGAGTACAGTATGTTAAATATGAAAACTCCATTTCGATACCTGTTACAGTAACTTCCGGAGCACCTCAAGGTTCACATCTGGGGCCGATATTATTCAATTTATTCATAAATGATGTACATTTCTTCTGTTTGCTGACGATCTTAAGATGTTCCTTATAATTAATAGTTCAAGAGAAGCCGAATTATTGCAATATGACCTAAATAACTTTTCACGTTGGTGGATATTAATATGTTACAGTTGAACTGATAAGTGTCATAAGATCACTTTCAGCAAATTAAAACATCCTATACAGTTTGAATATAAAATCAAAGAAACAGTTCTTGGTGAAACAGATAATGTCAAAGATCTGGGAATTATATTTGATTCTAAAATAACATTTAAACAGCACAGAAATGATGTGGCTTCACGTTCTTTGAAAATGTTAGGATTTATTCTCAGGAATTCGAATTCATTCAATGTGACCATCGTCAAACTGCTATATTGCTCATCGGTAAGGTCCTTTACTGAATACTGATAGGGACTTGCTTGAGGGCATTCAGAAGAAGTTTTTGAGGTACTGCGCATATAGGTTAGGTTATGCTAGAGGAGAGGACGAATATAAAACAATCATGGAAAATCTGAATTTAAACACATTAGAACATAGAAGGTTGAAGCAAGTCTTGTATTTTTATACAAAATCATAAAATATAAATTCACCAGAAATCTTAGAGTCGTAACATTTAATGTGAATCAGAGAAGGGCACGTAATTCTGAATATTTAATATTCCCTTTTACCATACAAATTATGGGCAACATGAGTCAATTGTTAAAATGCTGAACCAAGCCAATAATCACAGTTCTAAAGTAGATTTCTTCAAATTGTCAAATACTTCTTTAAATAATTTATAAAATTTTTTTTTTTTTGTAGAATTAATAGTATAGGGCAATTTTTACTGTGATTATAATGTATGAAGACTTTGTTAATTGACAATGTAATAAATATAAAAAAAATCCATTCATTGATAACCTAAGAAATATAATTGAATATTAAAAAAAAACATTGGACATAAGTTACATAACTGTCATGAATATTACAGAACTGTTTCGATTATCAAGTTACAGTTCAAAATTCAAAATGGAATTAGACTTTCACGGTGGTCTTTTTTTGCTTGAAACTGATTATTGTCATGACAGAACTGTTTCAAATATGAATTGTAGTGTTTCCGAATTCCATACGAGTACCAATCATGGACTGATTGGATTCCCTCTTTGCTTCCCCACATGATTGATCGTTAATTGGAATCATACGCGTAACAGCTTTTGGTTTATCATCAATCATCACAACTCTCAGAATCAAAGGACGAACTGGAGGAGCGTGCAGATTGACCGGCCATTTGGGTATTAGGGTCTTAGGCCAATCATGTTATGCATTTGGTCATTAACTTTTAGCATGAGTAATTCAAGATATCATGGGAAATTGATTAAAAAATAAACTCAATATTATTGAGATACTGAAATACCCTTGGCCGATTTATTTTATTCTATTTGCGCTAGCTCCTTCATGGCCAGAATTATAGGAAAGTGGCAGGGTGGGGGTTCAGTTGTATTTCATACGTACTATAATTTGCAATGATTGGATTTTCCACTCGACGTTTCGTCTCCTTAGTTAGTGCTTCTTTCAACTTTATTTTTTCAAATACGAACCTGTATTTTTTATTATAATTTCAGTGGCCTATTTCTGCATTCATCTATGTATCACCTGGCAGGTATTTCTCGACGTTCCACCCAATGTATCCATCATCAGGTTGAACCAATGAAATATAAAAAAAATATATCAGTATCTGATTTTTCATGGAACCATGGAGAAGGGAAATAGTTTAATTTCTATATAAAATTCACAGCAAACGTGATTTGCGTGAATTAACTCAAACTTTTCTATAAAACTAGTCTTTTACATGCACTATGAATACGCGTGCGTTTTGAATCCAAAGATAAGAGTTGCCTTCGACACTATACCTGTTGACACTATGACTGATAGAACAAAATGATCAGAGGAATCGATTGGGTATATGTTAGAAAAAACCCATGACACGTGTTTTGCTATACTATAGCTTTTTCACTTGCTTAACTCCACTTGAAAAAGCTATAGTATAGCAAAACATGTGTCGTGAGTTGTAAACAATTTTTTATGAAAATCGTAGTAAAGTGGTTTCAGTTTACTTTTATTATAATTACAATAATCTTTCTGGTGCAGTTTTTAGTGTCTGCTTCCTGTGTTCTCTTTTTTTATTCATTATCATGATAAGAGCAATTACCTCATGAAACTTCTCCTTAGTCTAGCGATAGCCTTGAATCAACCATGACTATTTATTTGGAACCGATTATTATATCACCTGTTTTATATAAAATATCTTCTCAGTACTTAACATAATTTTTCTAATTTAACTATAACCTACTAAAAAAAGGCAGGGATTTACTAAAAACCTTCAAACAATAATAATAATTTATCGTGCATTGGAAATCAAATTGATAAAAAACCTAGGAAATCACATTAATATAGGCATTTTCCATGAGAAAAAGAACACAAGGGGAAGTATTTCATTTTGAGAAAGTTTTCAGCAATGACGAGGATTGAACATTGATTACACTACACGACGACTGGTTTTGAGTATATAAGTTTAATTTTTCATTGCAAACATTTTTTTTTTCGAAAACTCTCATGTACTCAAGTTCAGATCTCAATACAATTTTTCTAAAGTGACAATTTGGAATCAATACAAAATACAACGAACACCTTATAAAATAATTAGAAATACTGAACTCGAATCTTTTATCCAATGAATCGAACGAATTATTAATGATTATTCAGGCCTGAAAAACTTGGCCTGAAAAATTTGATATAAACTTGATCTATTTTCATAAGCACATTTGTTCTTACAAACACCATTTATATTGTGAAACAATTATAGAATATTGATATTGCCAAATGAGGTAATAGAAGAGGGACTACAACATCTGCACTCAAACTGCCTGCAGCTTGAGGGCTCATTAAGTTGTTATCCCTCTATCAGAATGAAAAAATAGTTTTCGGAGCAGTCGACACATTATTTCCAAAAACAGTACATCAGTTTGAAAGATAGACTTAGACTACATAGGACAAAGCAATTGAGTTTCGATCCGAAAAATTGCCGTGTTCTTCAACTTCACAATGTTGCTAAAATTGTCGGCTCAATCATAGGAGAATGAAAGTATCTTTTTTTTTAACATTGTTAGCAGACAACAAAGCAAAAAACGTCTATTATTAACAATTAACAAAAGTGGAGTAGAATGTTTATTTCCTTAGATAGTTGGGAAACAAAGCCCAAATATAAAAAAAAACAAAAATAGCCCTTAAATTCTATTAGAAGCAAAAAAACTAAACTTGAACTGAATTTTAAAAATGAGTGCGTATAACTCCTACAGTGTGCAATGAATAAGAACTAAAAAACGTTATCCTAAAATCCTATAAAAAAAGTTGTTTTAGGTGGTAGGCCTTGAAGCAATCTTCTACACATAAAGCAGGCTTTTCATCGCATACAATGTTGGTCGCTGTTTTTTTTCTGTTTGTGATATAGATTCCGAGTAGTGAACATCTTCTGGTTTTACTTCGCTGAATTTAGGATTGAGATTTTTATACAAAAAGATACTCTTGTGCCATGTCACTAGTAGTTTGAATTGCTCAAAATAAAACTTGAAAATGTGGTGAAATTTTCAACCTCATTTTTCTCGAGAACGGGTGATCCTATCGACTAGAGACGTGATTTTTGTTTATTTAAAAAACTACATTTCCAAATTTTCAGGAGCAAATGAAGATTAGCTCTAAACAGGGCGCTTTTTGGTGGTAAATTTATTTGAATTCACATTGTCCAATAAAACTGTGATACAGGCAATCTGCCTACATATTTTCAAAATGTCGTCACTTCACTTTTTACAATTTTTTATACTATAAGTATTTGTTTAAAGTTTGTAATATAATACTTCTAGTTTCTGTATCTGTATTTATAGCAACAACTCATAGCTTAACAGGACGTTTCTTTTGTTTACCTAGACCCAAAATTCAATCACTTCTAACATCGCGAGCCTTAATTTAGAAAAATAATTATTAATTGCAAAAAAGTTTATTTCAATGGCCTCTTTTCTTTTTCAGATCAATGAACCATGACATATCATTTTATGTAATATTTGTTTTTAATCTCCAATTGTAACAAGTAATTTTTCTTTCATTTATTTCTCCTGTAACACCCTGTAGGGTGTTATGTTGTTATTTTATTTTTATTTTGTGGCCTTAGTGAAAGTATATATTTTTTGGTAAATTATGAGATTGAAATTTTATTATTGTAAGGAATACTGGAAGAGCTCATATTTAAGTTATTCAGAAATTCAAATTTGTTTTCATGAAATAATATTCCGTTTATAAAGATAGAATATTATAGGTTGGAACGTGTTTTATTCTAAAAATATGGGTTGTTTTGACTGAGAGTTTGGAGCTAGAGAGATACGATATGAAAAATTTCTGACGTTGGGCGTCGCGTAGAAACGCTACGTTTTGGTATACAACGGTTGGGAATAATGTTTTTGTATTGACTAAATTTTTGAAGCGTCGGGGAATATATTTATATGAAGTTTCGGAATAAAGTGAGTTTTCGTTAGTTAAAATGGGTGGTGTTGAAATGTGGGATTTTTATTGCGTTGTTATATCGAGAGGGGAAAATATACGAGTGTCTACGAGTTATAGGACAGAAAATTGGGACAACTTTATTTGGAAACATGGTAGTTATTGGAAACCAAGTATTTTAATAGTGAGAATACAATGCTATTAACAAGTTTTTAATAGGTATTACGTAATCTAAACTGGTTTTGAAATTGATTTATGGTTTTGACATAACTTTGATTTACAATGTTTTTGACCAAACTTTGGTTACAAATTTAAGAGAGTAAACAACAAATTGAAATTCATATTTTAATTTTACTATATTTTTCAATGTTCTTTATTTATGTTTTTCTGTTTTTGATCAATATATAATGAACATAAAACAACCTAAAGATCATTTTCACAAGCAAAACAAGCGCCGTCATAATTTTTATGTGGGGACAATTTTTACTGTAGTATAATGATGAATTTCCTTGCACCGCTTGAACTCTGGTACTTTTTTGGATCGGAATAAGCGAATTTCGCACTAATATGTGAAAGCATTGCACTGTTTTCGGAAATATTTTCATGTGAATTTTTTACACGTCGTTACCGTAGAAGCCTCTTGGAAAATATGCCCTTTTCCCGAGGTTCACGAGCATCTGCCTGTTGCGGGAAGCGCCCTCTTTGGCCTTCTTTCTTGCAATCTCTAGGAGCAGTCTGTTGCGTAGGACGTCTAAAGAGTTGACTATCGATAGGGATCCCCCCGATTCTCCGATTCTTCCTGCCCGTTTCTGCCTTGTTTCCAAACTGGACAATTCCTGAAATAAAAAAATAAGCGACAAATTCAAATTGCATCTTTAGTGGAGTAAAAATAGCTTAAAATTATGCATTATTTCGGAATCCTGGAGGATGCCACGGATTGTCCTAAAACCTTCTGATATTACTCAGAAATGACTTGCAGAAATAAGTTATAAACTCATATTTGTACGCTGATTGTTCATCAATTGTTTAAATAATGAAAAACAAATTTTTAGGCAAATTTGAAATAACTTTGAATTTTGAAGCAATTCTACCCAAATTGATGCTATAGGGGTTTTTATGGTCGCTGAACAAGAATATGATATTAAAAAAACGATGTCGTGGTCAGTCGTAAAGTTTTCATCAATGATAATTTACAGCGATTTTTTATTTTTGTGTACATCTCGGAGAAAAACTTTTCCGGTAAAAGTTGTGAAGCTCTATCGAACGACTTATGATTTGCCAATTTTGGTATGGAAATTCAAAGATTGGGAATTTTACGGTGCATATACTTTGTTTAAGGTCGTAATGTTGGTTAGGTAAGCATTAATTTTTTTTATAAACGTTATCACAGTTATTTAACAACAAATTTCACGGTTTTTGGAGCAAAATTTGTTTTTTTTTTGGTTTTTGGTGAAATTGTATTCTATCTATCTCAAAGTATAGGTTTCGAACTTTGAATAGTGCTTTTGTAAAGTTTTAATACCACATTTGCAACTACAGTTTTTGGTTTCTGAAGCATGGCCTGAAAATTAAAATTTGTCATTTTTTTTTAAATTATTCCATATTTTGAGCTCTGTATTTTTTATGCGTCATTTCGAGAGTAATCTGTGGAAATTTCAGATGTTTATATTGAAAATAAAAAATGGCAGATCTTTAATTGATTTTAGACAACATTCACGTACACGTACTATTCCAATAAATTTTCCCTGTCACATTTAAAAAAAATACTCCTCGTTAGCTGCATTTTTCTTCTTTCACTAAAATTTTTGTTAGCTCAATTTGATCAATTAGATCAAAAGTTATAATGAATTGAGAGTCGCCTCCTCACATTTTTGCACGTTGGCAAAAACATTCTGCAGCTTGCAGTTTTTATTTCAATGAAAAAATGGATATACTTTTTTTTGTAAAATTTTGAATTTTTGCAAGTGGCACCATTAGTTATGAATTTTTTTCAAAAATATTCAATATACAATGTAATTTGGCAATTTATTTCTTAAATAATTGATTAAGCACACGCTTTACGGTTGGTAACTTTTTATATGTTGTTCCCAACATCATCACTAATGTACAGTAAAAAGTTACCACTATCCCCCAACTTCTAAAAGCTGAAATCTGAGATTACTTCACATACTAGTGAAGTAATATTAGATTAGTAGAGCGTGAGGTGAGCATTAAACTTACCGATCAACTGTTCTATCGTGTTCTATCTCTCTCTCTCTCCCTCTCTCTCTCTCTCTCTATCTCTCTTTCTCTAACACTCAAATATGATATTTTCGATCCAATATAAAGTACATCAAAAGATCAACTTATATTTTTATTTTGAACAAGAATTTTAAGCAGGAACTCATTTATGAAAATAGACATTTCGTCAATTTACTAAAAAAACATAATATTTTCGTATTTGATACAATTTACACTTATATAAAATAATATAAAAAAAATATTTTACGCTGCGTATACCTTTTGAGTTCGTAATTAATATATGTTGGTTAGGTGAGCTTATTTTTTTCTGTATAAATGTTATCAAAGTTTATTTAACAACAAATTTCACGGATTTTGGAGCAACATTTGTTTATTTTTTGGTTTTTTGCAAAATTTTATATTAATTCTTTTTTTTATAAAACCAATAAACTTCTTGAAGTACAGATTCAGCTTTAGAGTGCTATTGAAAATCTAATAACACATTTAACTAAAGTTTTTGTTTTTGAAGCATGGGCTAAAAATCAAATTTGTATTTTTTAAAATTATCAATATATTGACCACTGTATTTTTTTAAATAAAATTTTAAGATTTTTTCTTTCATTTACACACTTTCTCAAGTGTCATTTTGAGAGTAAACTGTGAGAATTTCAGATGTTTATCTTGAAAATTTAAAGAGTGGCAAATCTTTAATTAATTTTATAGAAAATTCTACTTTCTACGTAATTTCATATATGTACTATACCTATTCATATTTTTTTTCACATTAGAAAACATAACACCTCGTTAGCTACTTTTTTCTTCTTTCATTAAAATTTTTGTTTCCTTGATTTGATCAATTAGATCAAAAGTCATAGCAAATTAAGTGAAGCGCGCTCGTGGCTACGTGCTCCTCGAGCGATGCCTCACATTTTCGTACGTTAGAAAAAAAATCTGCAGCTTATAGTTTTTATTTTATGTAAAATCTTCCATTATTTCGAATGACACTATCAGTTTAAAAAAATAGTTTTTCCAAGAAATTCAATAAACAATGTAATTTTGCAACTTATTTGTTAAATAATAAATTAAGCACACACCTTAGGTTGGTAACTTTTTATATGTTGTTCACTAATGTACAGTAAAAAGTTACCGCAGTCCCCTAACTTTCAGCTAAAATCTAATATTACTCCACTACTTTATCTATTTCTTATATTCATTTGATAGGTGAAATTCATGTGAAATGAAAATCACTCCCACTTGATGCAGAGGCGGAGGGAAAATAAAATTGGCTGCAGACGTTCCTGCCCCTTATAATCCTATCAATAGAGAACAAAAATCTATCAAGCAATTCTTTACCATGCCACGGCGCTGAAAATAAAAACAAAAACAAAAATTCTCCGAATTTTCATTGTTTGAGCTACAACTCCAGAAGTATCTGAGATATGAAAAGATGTTTTCCATGAAAGATGTAGATCGTTTTTCTTTCTACAAAACGATTTTTCATAAATTTTGCGAAAAATCATGTCGTTAGGGAGATATCCGTGATGTTCCACTTGTAGTCTAACGCCCGATTGAAATTGCGCGGCAACGAAAAATGGTCCCAATTTTTATATAACCGGACCAGTCAGTCGATGTTCCTCGCTACTAGGAGCTGCTCAAAAAATCCCAGGCACACAAAATGTAGAAAAAACTCCCATCTTTCACATGAGACGAGTTTCTAATTTCATACAAAATCATCATAAATAAAATTATTGTATAAAAAAACTAAAAAACACGCTTGTAAAGCAATAAGGACTAAAAAGTTGGAAATAATAAGAATAGAGTCATGGACCAAAAATTTGTCTCTTATGTAAAAAAAGCGTGAGGTGCTTGATATCAGTTATAATAATAATAATGGCTTTTATTGATAGGAATGAAGACATAAAAGTCCTATCAAGAGGCAGGATTCAATCGACGAACAAGAGATCTAGGAAATCTTGTCGTTTTTTAATCATCCATCCAATGTAGTAAATGCAAATATAATGACAACTTAAATAATATATATAGGTATGGAATAAATTCATTTTTAGCGTTATTATGTATTTGTTTAAAAAAACTGAGACAGGTCGATTTCTATTGTCGATTTGACAATTTACCCCTTCTTGCACCCCCTCTAAATTATGAGCACTCCCTCAAAAAAAAATTAAATGAGAAGGGAGGTCGTGTGGCACCTTGTTCTAATGGGATTTTTATTCTCTGTTCAGCAATATTGAGTTTTTCAAATTTAACTAGGAAAATTTATTTTAAAAATGTAAAATTTTGATACGAAAAATAGAGAAAATAATATCACATAATGTTTAGGAAGTATTTTTCAATTTATTTTACAATTAAATTAAATGTTCAAAATGACCTCCATTTCCTTCTTGACACTAAGCAAGTCGATCTGGAAATTCTCGTACAACATTTTGTAGGACCTCAGGGGTTAATTTGTTAAGTTCTTCCGTTATCCTAACTTTTAAATCTGCAATATTGTCTGGTCTATTGAAATATACTTTTGATTTTAAATAACCCCATAAAATAATCAAGTATTTTCTTATCTGTTTTGCTGAACGTCAGGAAAAAGTCGTTCAAGACAACAAAAAATTATTCACAAAACCCATGAAATGTAATGTCAACCTAGTAGACTACTGTTATTTTGATATTTATAAGTTACTGACACATGTCACTGTATTGAAAAATATTTGTTCGTGTATTTGATTTAACTATGGCTCCTTATATTTTTCTATGACTTTTGTGTGTTCTCTAACTCTAGTACTAATTTAACGTCCACTTTGGCCGATAGTAATTTCGAATATACGAGAATTGTCTAAAGGATTGGCTTTGTCTTTGGTGTTAACTAGTTTTTCAGACACGGAATTCATTGTGTAAAAGCTAATGTTCAGATCATCACCGTGGCGCTGAAAGATGTTTTTTATATCTTGAGAAACTTTACCTAATGAGCAATAACCTGTAGGTAATTTGGGGTTGAAGGGATTCCGATTAATGGAGTCTGTGGTAAATTATTTCAATCAGATGGGAAGAGAAATCGTTATTCAAACCTATTTGTCTGATAATGTTCAGTTCATTGGAGAAATTTAGTGTGTTCATGGGTATCGAAAAAAGTCTATGGAATAGTACATTAAAATAAAGTTTGTGTGAGACGGGATGGCATGAGTTATAAGGTATTACCGTGTCGGTGTGTGTTGGTTTTCTGTAAATCGAAAATGCGAACTCAGTGTTCTCGAATAACAAGTCTAGAAAAGGTAGGAAGACATCTTTTTCTTTTTCCATAGTAAACTTGATGGACTCATGTGAATCTAGTTCTTCATTGCTACCGTTGAACAACACAATGTAGTCGTCTAAAATGATTTTATGATAATATTAGTCATTGGGGAAAATTCTTTCTGAATCATGGAGAAAGATCTCAGCTAATAGAGGGGGGGGGAGGTTACATTGTCGAAAGAAAACATCATTAAATTTGAAGAAATTTAGTTTCAGAATGGCATCTAATAGGTAGCATAGGTTTAGGCAATGAAACAGTTCGAAAATTCTTTGAATGAACAGATTAAATTTGACTGCATTAAATTCTTCGATTCTTCAAACTTCTAGTCCAAGTTAACACCCACAGTTTGGTATTTCTCCTTCACTGTTTTGTTCCACCCTACATTTTAGTTTTATCCCCATAATAATAGTAGTCGCCCTATCATGTCATTCAACCACTGGAGGTTCAACAACTATACACAAGATGACCTTACGATACCTTAGAACTCTTACTTTTCTCCTCTGTTCCGTTCTGCCAATTATCATTTAGATAAAATGTCGTGTTTATTCAACATGCAAACTATGGTCTGTAAACTATTAGCATGCCTCTTCTTTAGAGAGTGACATTGTTCTATCTCATTTAGTGGTCAATATGTGCCAAGGCTATAATACTTTGCTGACCATAATTTAATGATTTTTAAGTTGTTACTCCTTCACAATGTAAGTATTCACAAGCACACCTTCCATTCTCTATATGTTGAACTTATCCCTACTTTCTAGATTTTAAGTATCAGCATATCGATAAATTTTGTGGAGATTATTTTGAGTATTTCGTTTCATCATACATCCACTTTACTTCGAGCAGAATGGACTTCTACCTTCGTTCAAATACATCATTGTTGCCATGAACTATTTGAACAAATGTGTAGGAGCCTATGCCATTCCAGACCAGGAAGCATCCACAATAGCAGGATCATTGATGGACAATATGTTCTCAAGATTCCGAGTACCAATGGAGTTTCATTCCAACCAAGGAAGAAATTTCTGGTCAACATTTTTCTAGAAACTTTGGTGGTTATCAACAAGACTAAAACTTCTGCACTTCAGTCCCATACGGATGGCATGGTTAAAAGATTCAACCGAACTATGGAAAAACATCTCTTCAAGGTAGTAGAAAAGCATCAAAAGGATTCCACTATTTCTGATGACATACAGAGCAGTCGTCCACGATTAAACCAAGCTTACTCCGGCTAGCATTACATTCTGAAGGGAAATCCTCGAAACAGCTTGGAAGAGGTTGATACTGGCAATGGATAGGATTGAAGATCGTTATGATTTGAAAGCCATTTCAGGAGGATTCAAAGATACTCCAAACTAACACCGTTTTGATAGGGACTTGTGACAGAAAAGTCGAGACCATTCTTGAAAGTTCACCGACCCTTCGAAGCATCGGAAAAGAGGTGCGGGACACTTCTGAAACTGCAGAATCATCTACATAAGTGCATCACGACAGACCGTTTATTCATATGACAAGTTATTTGTTCGATCAGTAGAGTTTAATAGTGCAGTGTCAAGCTCGGTATTTTGAACTGTTATTCATTTATTTGGTTGTCAGAGAACGTTATTGTGGTGTAATTGTGAAGTGTAATAAACGGACAATAACTAGTCGAGTATCTCAATAGACGAACCCCGTTTCGTAACATTATTCTCAAGACTAGAAATATTTTTTGATCTCTTTTGGACACATCTTCATAACCAAACCACAAATGATGAATAAAGATTTGAAATTAATTTTTTTACAATATTTGTTACACGTGATAGCTTCATTCTTTGAATGATCAGCAAAAACTTTCCTGAAACTTGGTCAGTTGCGGATCACTACAATACAAACTTGAGAGTATTCTGAAGTTCTCGGTGAGTAAATTTTCTTTTACTTTAATCAGTGGAGATCTGTACAAGTTGTCGGATAATCTGCAATAAAAAAACTCCAGGATCTATTTAATTCATTTCAGCTCATTTCGCTAGTAAATCAGCCCACACAAATAAAAATGGTATTACCAGTTCATCAGCTATTGACTATATTGTAACCAATTTAGAAGTACACGATCCGATCACAATGCACAAATGGTTGAGATGAATCATAAACCATCTACAAAAACATCCGCAAAATCCGAGGTAATATACTACAGAAGTATCAATGAAAACTCAATTCGTGAGTTGAACGAGCTTATCATAAAAAACCGACCAAACATCTTGGAAGTTAGAAATAAAGGAAATATAGACACCCTTTTCGAGTCTTTTTATTTGTTTTTTTTATGGTGTTTTGATGTAACGCACCCCAAAAAACAGATTGTGGGAAATGAACAAAAGAAAGTCCATCAGGTCCTCCTACCCCCAGAATTAATTGAAGAATCAACCCACTTGAAAGAGTTAAACCGTCTACGAAAATTATCCAGCAACCAAGATATTCAAAATATAGTGTTTTGAGTTTTGGTTCTGTAATATGGAACGCTGGTTATGACATTTACATAAATAAACTCAAACGGGTTCAGAATGTATTCATAGATTATGTCAATAAAAAATGTTTTCCATCCAACCCTAACAATCGTCCGTACGTTCGGAATGAGCTGAACATATTAACACTAACGAATAGAAGGAAAATTTCAAACGTGAAGTTCCTCTTTAAGACAAAACATCCTCAGTAACATCTATCTTAACGCTCCTACATATATTACCAGGCATCACACCTTTTCCGTTACGAACAGTCTCAAACATACTATTTTTTTAACTCTCCAATGCATAGATGCAACATATTATACAATACTCTATCAAATTCCATTGATATTGATATCTTCTCTTACTCATTTTCAAAGTTTTCCCACCTTTTGACAAGGAAATTTCTCGCTTCGCAGACTTTACTGATATGTATTGATTAAGTATGTTTTCATTTTCGTTGTCATCCACTCATTTCATTCACTACATGTACACATTCATTAATTTAATTGATTTTCGTTATTTATTTTAGAATTATATTTGTTTGAATACCTTTGAATCTCTGGGTTAGTCCGTTTGTATTTCTCTTTGTAAATAAATAAATAAATAAACTAAATATATAAAGAACGACAAAACCTCTTTAAAAAATATATATAAGATCGTAAGGAAATTCACTATAGCAATTTGATTAACGGGGCAGAAAATAAAAACAAAAAATAGGGTGTTAGTAAATATGAAATTAAACAAAAATAAATGTACAACTTAAAAACGCATGAAAAAAAACATAACTATAACTGAAAACAAATCTATAGCAAAGAATTCGGGTAATTTTTTGCAAAATCAGTTGTGAAACTTGTGAACGATATTAAAAAAAAACAAGTGCTGATATGGGATGTACTACCACCATCCACGCACAACAAAACTCAATGTTCTTTTGCGCTCTTGATGAATATGAAGGGAAAAACATCATACTAGGATAGAAAACAAACTTCTTTAGTATAGATGAGATTCCAATCAAACTCATAAAAAATTGTGTAGATTTAATAACTCCGTACTTGACAAAAATTATTGATGATTCGGTTATATCTGGCAAATTCCCGGAAATAATGAAATTATCAAAGATGGTCCCAATTTAAAAAAAAAATGCTATACTCAACTTGTCGAGAATTACAGGGGCATTTCTATTTTAGGTCGATTTTAAGAAATTATAGAAAAAGCAGAGTATACAGTTTTGATTAGGTAATTGAACGAGTATAAAATAATAACCCCTTGCCAGCATGGTTTCAGGAAAGGATACTCTACTGATCTTGTTCAATTTATTTACGATAAGTTAGATGCTGATGAGCTGGTAATTGGCATCTTCATCGATTTGTCCTGTGCCTTCGATACGTTAAACCCATAATTTCTTTCTGAAAAACTTGAATATTTAGGGATAAGAGGACCCTTGAACGAATTGATTTCATCCTACACAAAAAATAGAAAGTGGCTGCTTCTATTCCTTTTATACATGAAAAACTAATACAAAATATAAATGATAATTAACTATTTTTTTTACAAATTAATATAATTATTGAAAAAGGAAACATTCTCAATTGAATGATTTCTGGTGAGTACTCTCTTTTGGAAAACATTCTTCTTTGCCTCATTCATCTCTATGAGTTCTTAATTAAGACTGGAATAGAAAATGTGTTTCCCATTTCTTCCGGTCTTCCTGATGATCGTGGAAACGTGAAATAGATTTTCGTCGACAAAAATGTATTGAAGACCTAGTGAATGCGATGTCTCTCCTGCGTCAATGTTACGAATGATTTCTGGTGAGTACTCTCTTTTGGAAAACATTCTTCTTTGCCTCATTCATCTCTATGAGTTCTTAATTAAGACTGGAATAGAAAATCAAATAATTATCTGAATGAAAATGCAAATTTTCAATTTCAGATTTTTTCTTTTGGGTTAGGGCCTTTACAGAATATCTATCAGATGTAGTTCAATGTCCAGCGTGGCTTTAGCCGGGGAAGTAGTTGTTTTCTGTTAGACATTCACAAAAAATAACTTCATTTTAATCGTGGATTTTTCAATTCACAGAAAAATCTTTCTATCAATATTCAATTGAGAATGTTTCCTTTTTCAACATGAATACCCCCACAAGAGGTTATCTTGACGATGGAAGATAGTGACTAAGGTTTATCTTTCAGTCGCAGATGATTCCACATCTGATTTTATGAACATCCTGTTTATATTTTCAACAAATCAATCTATCATACCCCAAGACAGGTTTTAATGTCGGAAAACACTAATTTGAAAGTGTCTCTCCAAAAGAAATGATTCTAACTTTTTCCATCTTTGCAAAGTGAGATTGCTTCTTGAAAATGTGTTTCCCATTTCTTCCGGTCTTCCTGATGATCGTGGAAGCGTGAAATAGATTCTCGTCGACAAAAATGTATTGAAGACCTAGTGAATGCGATGTCTCTCCTGCGTCAATGTTACGAATGATTTCTGGTGAGTACTCTCTTTTGGAAAACATTCTTCTTTGCCTCATTCATCTCTATGAGTTCTTAATTAAGACTGGAATAGAAAATCAAATAATTATCTGAATGAAAATGCAAATTTTCAATTTCAGATTTTTTCTTTTGGGTTAGGGCCTTTACAGAATATCTATCAGATGTAGTTCAATGTCCAGCGTGGCTTTAGCCGGGGAAGTAGTTGTTTTCTGTTAGACATTCACAAAAAATAACTTCATTTCAATCGTGGATTTTTCAATTCACAGAAAAATCTTTCTATCAATATTCAATTGAGAATGTTTCCTTTTTCAACATGAATACCCCACAAGAGGTTATCTTGACGATGGAAGATAGTGACTAAGGTTTATCTTTCAGTCGCAGATGATTCCACATCTGATTTTATGAACATCCTGTTTATATTTTCAACAAATCAATCTATCATACCCCATGACAGGTTTTAATGTCAGAAAACACTAATTTGAAAGTGTCTCTCCAAAAGAAATGATTCTAACTTTTTCCATCTTTGCAAAGTGAGATTGCTTCTTGAAAATGTGTTTCCCATTTCTTCCGGTCTTCCTGATGATCGTGGAAGCGTGAAATAGATTTTCGTCGACAAAAATGTATTGAAGACCTAGTGAATGCGATGTCTCTCCTGCGTCAATGTTACGAATGATTTCTGGTGAGTACTCTCTTTTGCAAAACATTCTTCTTTGCCTCATTCATCTCTATGAGTTCTTAATTAAGACTGGAATAGAAAATCAAATAATTATCTGAATGAAAATGCAAATTTTCAATTTCAGATTTTTTCTTTTGGGTTAGGGCCTTTACAGAATATCTATCAGATGTAGTTCAATGTCCAGCGTGGCTTTAGCCGGGGAAGTAGTTGTTTTCTGTTAGACATTCACAAAAAATAACTTCATTTTAATCGTGGATTTTTCAATTCACAGAAAAATCTTTCTATCAATATTCAATTGAGAATGTTTCCTTTTTCAACATGAATACCCCACGAGAGGTTATCTTGACGATGGAAGATAGTGACTAAGGTTTATCTTTCAGTCGCAGATGATTCCACATCTGATTTTATGAACATCCTGTTTATATTTTCAACAAATCAATCTATCATACCTCATGACAGGTTTTAATGTCAGAAAACACTAATTTGAAAGTGTCTCTCCAAAAGAAATGATTCTAACTTTTTCCATCTTTGCAAAGTGAGATTGCTTCTTGAAAATGTGTTTCCCATTTCTTCCGGTCTTCCTGATGATCGTGGAAGCGTGAAATAGATTTTCGTCGACAAAAATGTATTGAAGACCTAGTGAATGCGATGTCTCTCCTGCGTCAATGTTACGAATGATTTCTGGTGAGTACTCTCTTTTGGAAAACATTCTTCTTTGCCTCATTCATCTCTATGAGTTCTTAATTAAGACTGGAATAGAAAATCAAATAATTATCTGAATGAAAATGCAAATTTTCAATTTCAGATTTTTCTTTTGGGTTAGGGCCTTTACAGAATATCTATCAGATGTAGTTCAATGTCCAGCGTGGCTTTAGCCGGGGAAGTAGTTATTTTCTGTTAGACATTCACAAAAAATAACTTCATTTTAATCGTGGATTTTTCAATTCACAGAAAAAAAAATCTTTCTATCAATATTCAATTGAGAATGTTTCCTTTTTCAACATGAATACCCCACAAGAGGTTATCTTGACGATGGAAGATAGTGACTAAGGTTTATCTTTCAGTCGCAGATGATTCCACATCTGATTTTATGAACATCCTGTTTATATTTTCAACAAATTAGTATAATTATCTAAAATAAAATTTTAATAATGACCTTCCACTCTATGTCTCAGAGCTCAGTCTATTCATGTATGCTGATGATACTACCGTTCTTGTATCGGCAAAAACTTTAGAAGGGGTCAAGGAAAAAGCAAATGTTGCTCTTGAGCAATTATCTACCTAGTGCAAAAGAAATGAAGTTATAATTGATACCGAAAAAACCGTGTGTATGCAATTCAGTGGTCTTCACCAAGTGCACAAGTCAATGAAGCTAGAAATTGATGATGTACCTATGGATACTGGAAAAAAATTTTAGGAACAGGAGTGGATAGTGATATGAGTTGGAATAGTCACATAAGTTTCATTTGCTCCCCACTGAACAAATGCTATTTCGCTATCCTCTCCCTAAAAAAAAAGTCTCGATAAATCTTCGCTTAAACTTTACTGCTTTGCAGCCGTACATTCTGTTATGGCATATAATATAATAGCATGGGGTAAGCACCTCAAATTGATCGTGTATTTGTCATACAGAAAAAAATTTAGAGTAATGTTTAGTCTTAATTGCGGGACATCCTTAAGAGACACCTTCAAATCAGAGAAGATCTCACCTTGAACGGAATTTATAAACTACACCAAACACTCTGATATGCACTCGTACCCAACTAGAAACAATAATGAAATTTATATATAAAAATTCAACCATGAATATTTCAAAAAATCCCTGGAAGGCATTCAATATGCTACCCTCCGACATCAAATCTGTTCAATCCATCTATTCAAACTACTCAAAAATAAACTAATATTTTTTCTGATTATAAACTGCTTCTGTAACCTTGGCGAATTTGTTGAACATTGCAAATCTCATCAATTATTTTATTTTACTGAAAATCTTAATTTATTATATTTCTCCTGTTTATTTTAACTCCTACAGATAATTCAAAGAAGTAAAAACCACTTGACGACACTTATCCACTTCATTGTAATTTGCTATAGGTAATAAATAAATGAATGAATGAATGAATACACAAATAATTCGATGTAATATATTTATTTTAGCAACAAACATTTACATATATGAACATAACAGCATATAAAATAGTTTTATTTAAGATGGTTAATTATTCTTGTAAAAAATGTAAATATATAAATTAAGTAGGCACCTATATAAAACGAATGAGGTACAAACACATAATACTGCGTTGTAAGTAAGTACTGCTCCTGAACATCTTGAATAAATAAATAAATAAATAACATGACTAGACTTGGAATGTTTTTATTAATGTCAGCTATGCCAAACCACTTCTGTCTCAAATTTTCTCAAAACCTATCAGATCTATTGATTATTTATAAAGACAAAACACAATTCATCCATTGGGCTGGACTCGATGAATTCTGCTTTGTTTTGGTTTCTTTCGCCTAATAGAAGTAATATTGCGAGTTTACTGAGTATCTGGTAGGTTATCTAGGAATTTTCTGTTGGCTGCCAGCCTTTGGCGAAGCCTTGAGTTAGCATAGGCTTGTCTCAGGTTATGAATGTTGGCGTTGATTGACAAGCTGGGTTCTTCGTCCAAGTATCTGATTTGCCTTGGCTGGTAAACGTCGAGGTTATATCTTTTGTTTCGGACTCGTCTGTCTTTGGCCACCTGAAAAAAAAACACAAATTACTCATTTGTTATATTTTAAAGTATTTGCAACATGCGATAAACACAAACATTTTGAAGTAGACCCTAATTTGTCAGTCATCAATCAATCGTAATGAATGGGCAATATTTATAAAGTAATGCTCTTAACCCATTAATCCCCAACGTTGCGTAAACGAAACATTTATGTATTTAAAAAAAAATTGTCATTCAATGAGATTACATTTTGCAAAAGTTATTTCTAAATTATAATATGAAATTTGATATACCCCTATATTATTTTTTAAATTATCAATTTTCCAAATTAATTTAGATTAGGTGGGCATTATATGACATTTGGAAATCCGTCTAGTTTTCGCATACCGGTTTTATTGATTTGAAAGGTTTTCACGACGTTTCGAATGCTTGTATCTGCAATCGTCTTCAGTATTCACCTGAAGACGATTGCAAATACAAGCATTCGAAACGTCGTGAAAACCTTTTAAATCAATTGAGACGATGGACGTCCGAAACGAGAGTAATCAAGTGACCTCATCGTCTACAACCTTCAAACAAACGGTTTTATTATTGTTGCGTTTACGATTCCCAGTAAGAAGGCGCCACTCTCTTCCGGTAACTATGAACAATAATTTTGTTTCTTGTAGCGCTATTCTGTGTGTATATTCATAGTGAATGGTAATAGGATCAATTATACGTATAGATGGACAGTGAAAAATAGTTTAGGAAAATATTTAATGGAAGTAAGTAAATTGCTCAATTTATTTAAAAAAAAAGAGTTTTGTTTCATTTATTTCTTCCTCAAATAACATTTTTTGTTATAGAGATGTCTTGGGAAAACAAAAGACCTTTGTCAACTGCTGACCCTTGGCTTTATTGGATAGGATGAAGATTTATTGCAGGCAGATACTATTGATGTCGTGTAGACGTACTTACAGACAAAGACGAACCTGTAGACGCCTGTAGAAGACCTTACAGACAAAGAAGAGTTTGATAACGACATAATAGGTGAGAACGAGAGAGATTTACCAGATGTCGCAGGGACAACCAATCAGATTTGGCTTCAAACTATGGTGTATACAGTGCTTCTCAAAAGTCCCCTCCCCCCCCCTCTTATTTTTGGAAACGATTATACATAAACAAGTGAAATTTGGAAACTTAATATTAAAGGCTGTAAACTACTAGTGATGATAGATGACGAAATCGTCAAAGATGACGTCACAAGGCCATTGTGACCAATTATTTTAAAAGGAACCCTACGCTAAGCGACACCTCTTTTGAAAGGTATCGCAAAAACCAATTCAATGATACTAATTTTGTTTGTGTTTATGGCAGTTTTGATGGCTCATTAGTAAACATTAAAATTTAAATTCCATTCAGTATGATATTAATTACAGATTTAAGAATCAGTATCTATTAAAGAAATTGCTCGAAGTGACTCCGTTTACTCCTGACAGTGAAATATCCTATTTTTAAACTCTTCTCGTACTTTTGCAAATGTGCCTGCGGAAACAGCCTCACATTCTGCAACAATACGTTGTTTTGAAACGTCAATATTGTCAGGTTCAGTGGCGTGAACCTTCGATTTAAGGTACCCCCACAGTAAAAAATCCAAAGGTGTGAGGTCCGGTGATCGAGCTGGCCATTCCGTTGAACCTCGTCGTCCAATCCATCTACAACGATACTCCTCATCCAAATACCGTCTTACTGAACCGTAATAGTGTGGAGGAGCACCATCCTGTTGGAATGTTATTTCCAAATTGCCGAATTCATCTAGATTATCTTTCAAAATTTCAAAGATTAAAGGTTTTGCAACAGCTCCAGATAAACCTCACCAGTTAAATAAGTATTTGAAAAAAGGGCCCAACGATGTGGTTTCCCAGGATACCTGCCCAAACATTCACCTTCTGGGGAAATCGGGTATGTGTTTCACGAAATAGGTGAAGATTTGCGTCACTCCAATACCTCACATTCTGTGTATTTACATTTCCATTTGGATAGACAGTACTTTCGCCACTAAAACAAATTGTTTTGACATAGGCTGTTGGTTAATTTTAGTTTCCATATTTTCACAAAATGCTAGTCTTCGGTCTGGGTCGTCGTCTGAGAGTTGATGAACCATTTTTAATTTGTATGGATGAAATTTGCTTTTTTTCAACACCCTGTGTACTGTACTTCGACTGACTTCACAGGTAGATGCAACGTGAGTTGTTGAAGAAGTAGGATTAACTATTACTTCTGCCAGTATATCAATTCGTGGTCTGCCAGATCGTTTTGCATCATTACTACTACCCGTTGTTTCAAACTTACGAAGAAGCTCCCTTAAATAAGTCCTCGAAATGGGGCGATCGGGAACCTCTCATTAAAAATGCGTTCTGCTGCATGAATATTTTGTCCAGTTTCACCAGGAATTAGGATCGCTGCTACTTTATCACCTAAAGCACGTACCATTTCGCTTCTTGAAGCACTTAAACGTTCGGCTCACAACAGTTTAACAAATTATTAGAATGTACAAAAATATTAAAAGTACCAAAAGCTGCTAGAACAGTTAAACGTTCGATCAACAATACACAAATTATTAAATGTACAAAAACTTGGACAATTACAAAAACGTCGAATTAGGGAGACTAACAAAAACGTCAGCTTATTGGACAACTATCCAGAGGCGGAGCTTGAATTTGTAATTTTAGTATTAACTGCCATAAACACAAACAAAATTAGTATCATTGAATAGGTTTTTTCGATACCTTTTAAAAGAGGTGTCGCTTGCCGAAGGGTTCCATTCAAAATTATTGGTCACAATGGCCTTGTGACGTCATCTTTGACGATTTCGTCATCTATCATCACTAGTAGGGAAGTTTACAACCTTTAATATTCAGTTTCCAAATTTCACTTGTTTATGTATGATCGTTCCAGAAATAAGAGGAGGGGAGGGGACTTTTGAGAAGCACTGTATGTAGATCCAATGGTTACTTGTACAAATTCATACCAAAACTTCTAGCCGAGTATAAACACCATAGGGAGATGTTGATTTGCATGATAACGTTATATCAAACTACAGAATCAATGTAAAAGGAAAAAAGTGGTGGTGGCCCCTCTTTGTAAATTTGATTGACAGTGTTTTTGTAAATTCCTGGAAAGTATACAATTTGACAAATACATCGAAAATGTCACAGTCAGAATTTGAGTCTTACATAGCAGTCACTCTTATGAAAATGGATGAAAAACGATTGAAGATGATATTCAAGGTGAAAATATAGCGGAATCAAGTAACCAAGTAAACTTTCCTTTTCAAGTCCAAATTATGGACGACCATCTAAAAGCGCATTACCCATATGAATTCGATTTGATAATGTCGGTCACGTGATAGTAGAGGAGGAAAATAAAGCAAAAAGGATATGTAGACTATGCAAAAGCAACACTATATACATGTGTGCTAAGGGTCAGGTGAATCTTCACTCTGAGTGTTTTATGCAATTCCACACTACCGACGGGGGTCAGGAGTAACTATTTCATGACTTCTATGATATTTTGTAATTAAACTTACAGAAATACAGGCGTATATGGTTTTGTAATGACCCACCGTAAGCATGGTTTCGAGAGAGTTCAGTGTATTTTATTTGGAGATTCTTTATTTTGCATGTGGGCATTTTGTGTATACTATTTCTTCCTTGTTTTAGTATACTTTGTGTACTTTCGGTGTTTTGTAAACTTGTGTTACGCTGTTTCTGCCCTAGGTAATGTAAGGTTGTTATTTTTGTATAACTTTTCTTCCTTTTAGTGGTTAGCCCACATGTCGAATAAAAAATCTATCCATATACGCCTGTATTTCTGTAAGTCTAATTTAAAATATAATGTCTCTATTTTGTATCTCTCTTATGACCACATCTGAAAACCACACATTTAATTTGAAGTTATTGAAAGTTTTATATTTTTCGAAAGGCGCATGCGTATCCAGGCAAGTACTTAAACATGAAAGTAGATTAAGCGCTAAAATAATGCTATCTACCTACCATATTGGAATTCCATGAGGACTCGAATAGGAAAAATTGAAACTCTACGTCATTAAAAGCTTTGAAGTTTCTTTTGAACAAAACATTTTCTCTATCAGGTTCAGCATTCAATTAATTTTCATAAAGTGTTACAAGTTATTGTGGTCTGCTACATTGGGAAAATTATTAACTTCATATTTTAAGTATTCATCATTACTTGTTGAATAATCAATGAGGTGGCGGAGTTCTTTGTAATTCTGGTAGGTTCCTCAATCAGCTGAAATAGTCCCATCTCATTAAATAGTTGTTTAATTTTCAAGGTTTAGGTATTATTGGTTATATTCAAATTGATTTTGAGGTCTACAACAATCATTAGAGTACTTTTACTACATACCATACCCTCTACTGTATCTTCAAAGAAATTTAGGAAATCGGTATGACAGCTGTTTGGTGAATGCTATAATACACAAGGTGAAAGATATATTGGATATACTGAATCAAATGGCTGGTATCCTAGTATTTGTATTGAATACATTGTTCAATATTAATTGCAGTTTGATGAACTGTCGTATGTATATTGTCATGCTACCAGTGTGCCTACTACTTGAATTACATATAGCTATAGCCTCCTATTCCGATTTCATGATCTTCAATGTCTCCATTTACATAGGTTTCAGATAAGCAAACTACAAGTAGTTTGTAATAATGGATGCAATAAACTATGTTATCAATTTTTTTATCATACTCTGACTATTCACATAGAATAATCTATTTGTTTTTATTTTGAAGTCGAATTCATGATCTAGGTTTGAAGTCACTCTCCTTTATCATGGAAAAGTTACTTCTGATGAAGACGAGTGCCCCCCCCCCGTCGATACATCAAATTAATGTTAAAAGAATTTATGTCAAAATAAAAATTTACATTTTCACCACAAAACAAATTTCTCAATAATAAGGAACCAAAACCCCAAGAAGCCCCCCAAAGAAATATCAAAACAAAGGTTCAAGAATCTACAATATATATATATATTTTGTTAATTTTCTTGAACCATGTAAATGTAGCATAGGCCATAATATTTAGATTGTTTCATCTTGCACATTTTTGTGTTTGTAGATGAGGATTCAATTGTGGTTTGGTTTTACTTTTCAAAATTGACCATGCGCCGCTTGAATTCAAGGAAAATTATCATTACAAAAAAATTCAAAAAAAAGACAAAAAAAAAGAATTCTTAGAAATGATCTATATAAAAAAGAAACCAAACTCCCTAAATGATGAAACCGATATCAGACAACTAAGTAAATTATACCACAATATTATATAAAATGTCTCCCCTACATTCTAAAAAACAAGAGCATCCCAGCCTCTTACCTCAATTTCAAACATCTTAAGAAAATAATAGTCCAACAAAACCCAACCTCGAACACAAAAGTGTACAACTAAAAGACGAAACGAACAAACCTCGCAGAAATTCGACAACGAAACAAACAAACTAACCACCGTCCATTTTCCTTAAATCCAAGCGGCGCATGGTCAATTTTGAAAAGTAAAACCAAACCATAATTGAATCCTCATTCACAAACACAAAAATGTGCAAGATGAAACAATCTAAACATTATGACCTATCTGGTCGCATTATTATCTACCTGTTGGAATCTGTGTTATAAAGTTAAAATAACCCCACCACTTATATCTTTTCTAATGTTATTTATACAGTTGAATTTTATTGTAGACTTGAAAAAGCCTGGAGGCATCCAGGAGAAACGTTGTCTTACCACATTATAAAAAAACACAGAATCTATACTGGTTTTTATTTTTATACAGAACCAATCCCCAAGAAACTACCCCCTATGATTTCGACATAGTATTTGTCATTTCAGGTTAAAAACACTAATAAAAGGAGTTTGAAACATAATACGTTACTTCATGTGCCCCACTGCAGCACTAGAGGTAATGCTGAATCTTCCACCACTGCACTTGTGTAATGAAAGAAGCGGCAAAAAGTGCCTTCAGACTGCACCAGGCATCAAACTTGAAGGCTGGAAATCTGACTGGACATCTGATCCTGGAAAATATTGCCCTAGAATCCAGGTGCAAGCCATCAGATATTATGCAAGCTAGGCACGACTTTGAAGTGAATTATGAAGTGTTCATAAACAACCACCATATATTCACAACGAACGGGCATCAACTAGGAAGGAATGCATCAGTATGTTATACTGATGGTCCCAAAATGGACGAAAGGGCTGGAGTGGGAGTAACGGGTCCTAATTTTAGGCTCTCAAAATCCCTAGGCAAAGCCCCAACAATTTTTCAAGATGAACCCATGCTATAGAAATTTGCGATCAATAATGCCTTGAAAGAGGCTTCAGTGGGGCAAAGATCTTATCAGACAGCCAAGCAGCACTAAAAGCTCTAAAGTCACACACTTGTGAGTCTAGACTGACTTGGGACTGCAAACTCTCCCTAAGACAACTGGCTACGAACAATCAGGTTACTCTGATGTGGGTGCCAGGTTACAAGGGAATCAAAGGCAACGAAGAAGCGACAGCCTTGCCAAGGAAGACGCAAACACTCAATTTTCTGACCCGGAACCTTTTTGTGGTCTTCCCAAAGCCAACATCAACGAAGAGTTTCGGCGCTGGGAAGCTGACCAAATTAAAACCGACTGGAATGAGGTTCCAGGGCAAAGACAAGCTGAAGGCTTCTGAGCCCATCGCCAAAGAAAGATGAACAGCTTCACGAGTTGGACAAGAAAGACTTGAATCTCTGAGGTATCACCTCAAAAATTTATAGATCAGAAAAAAAGGTCTGATTCAGTCAATTTGTATAGTTTTTTTAAAGACGTTTCGATATAGTATTTGTCATCTTCAGTGTATCTGTGTGTCTGTCTGTGGCATCGTAGCTCCCAAACGGATGAACCAACTTACAGCAGAGGTATCGTGTTTGGGCTCATTGGAATGGTTTCAATGAATAGGTTATATAGATGGTGATCAGGGTCTGATGATGGAGCAGGAAAAAGAAATGAGGATAACCTGGTGAGCGAATCTAAGGTACTTTCACTCGTTCAATCGATATTAAATTTTGGTATACGATGTAGAACCGTTTATGGCAAATTGCTGTATGACTGTTTGAAGGAATGAAAGTATGAATGAGTGAATGGGATGTCAGAATACACAGATTTCAGCAGGGTAAGATCTCATCTCGCAATTTCGCAAAGTATTTGTGTGAATGTAGGGATATACTGTCGATTGTAGCCTGTCTACTAGTAGTATATAAAGTTTAAAAATAAAACTTGTTTAAAAAAAACGACATAAAAATCCTCTAAAATATAATAAAAATATGTATTGGTCATTCAAGTTGGATCAAAATATTACTTCTTATATTAAACTTGAAGGCAAATACATATTATTTTTTTACTTCTTAGAGGTTTTTTAAGTCGGTTTTTTTAATTTTTAATTTAAGTTTTATTTTATGCTTTTTAAATTTCGCCACACACGGTACTACATGGTATACCAAAATTTCATATCGATTGAACTAGTGAAATTAGCTTAGAATCCTTCACCAATTTATCCTCATTTCTTTCCCCTGCTCTATCATCAGACCCTGATCACCATCTATCTATAGCCTAAATATTAACATTCTAATTTGTTGCCTGTGAGATACTGAATCATACAAGTATTTTGAAGGGAAACAATGAATGCTGAAATTTCTAATCTATTTTTTCTCCGTGCGGGGTTGTCCTTTAATAGAAAACACCAATTTCACGAACTACTTCTGATACATGAATTGAGTTCTAACCTGACATACAGTGTGATTTATAACAACATGCGAAACATTGGTGAACCCGTTTATATTTTTAGCGATCCAAGGTAATTTATTGTATTTTCCTGCATCAAAACCTACAGTTGTCCCCGGTATTATCTATGAGCCGAAAGCTGAACGAATAGTATATCGTAGTAAGTCAAAGGTTTACAATCTTCAATGTGCTCGCGAAGTATCAAATTAATTTTAATGACATATGTCAATCAATATATTAATGTTAACATTGCAGGAAAAATTTGTTATGATTGGGTATACTGTGATATGCGGTCAATGAATGTCATGTAGTGTATCTTTTTTGCTATATTGTAGTGCAACTAAATTCAAAAAGTCCCCCTCCTCACCAAGCCATATTTCGTTGTGTTTTGTTTCCACTCTGATTGGGGAAAAAGGGTAAGCTATAGGCGGCACATGTTGAAAAAAAATTGGTGATTTTTATGGTGATATTTTATTTATTTTTTTTTTTTTTTTTTCACCACTTTTGGTGGGGACAAACTACTGAAAATGTTTCCGCATGTTGTGGTAAATCACCGCGTATGTGTTTGTTAGCTGCTTCTGTAATGTTATATTCAAGAAAGAGTAAGACTAATGAGATATGTATCAGAGTAAGATGCCTAAGAACCCTGGTGTATTTACTGATTCGATTCTGTTTAAAATTTTCGGGGGACAACATTAAATGTTAAATGACGTTCGGTACTTCATCAGTAGATGACGCGCCTAAAATGTTTGTGTCCATGCTGAATGTCAAACTTCCAGCGTATGAAAAAAAAAATCTGTCAACATTGCATATTTCTGTTCATAAATAGTGATCAGAAAATTTGACATATTGATCGTTTATTCGTAGATTGAATTTGTTTTAGTTGTTAGTTTTGTCTAGTATTGAGGAATTGATAGTTTTCTCGGTGGTGTGTGTAGGGATACTTTTATGGGTTGTTTTTGCATAATGTGTGGACATTCTGAAGCTACAGATCCAAATATTCATGTACATTTGGTACCAAAGGTAAGTTCAAACTCATCCGAACAAATGCATTTTTTGCGATTTGTAAATCGAAGAAGACCGCCGCATAAGCATTTCATATTCATACGGCAAATTGCAATTGATTATGAATCATAGCATATACCATTTTCCAATATTTGATGTTGACGTTTGTTTTTATTTTAAAATATTCCAATCACTTAAACATAAATTCGGAAGAAGAGCAGGTGATTTAACAAACACCACTGAGCAAAATCACAGAACGGATCAGTCACAGTCAGAAATACTGTGTGATCTGTAATTGCAGTTTACTGAATTATAAGAAACGACGTCGGCGCCATCTGGAACGCTACATAACTCTCTTTATCAAGTGGGCTGGTGTCAATGATTATACACTATACCATAAGTCGGAAATAATAGTCAGTGACGTCAGTCATAAGTTCAGAAACCACACAATAAGAGCGGCAAAATAATATAATATTTCACAATAAAAATCTATTGTATCCCGAATCTATAATATTGATATGCCGCTTGTTTTAAATGCGGACAGAGCGCAACGGTGCCAAATTTATTTCGACTCGTGCAATAGATCTTACGGAGCATTTGAAGCAGCCTCTATTTTAACGAAAGTTCGTGGTCGAGGTTAGCAATTGTACTGATATTTATCACGGCGGCGCGAATGCTGCTACACTGAACGATCGAGCTAAGATGAGTCAGTGACACCATTAAGTCCGATAACCGAGTTTGTCGATTTTATCTGCCTTTTCCCCCGCTCTTTGCCAGCAACATGACGTCACCGCGGCACCATTTTTCATGATTTTTGAAATTTTTCATCTTGGTATTTTTAACTAAAACCTGTTAATTTTTTTAGTGTTTCTGGTTGGTGTGTTAATTTACTCTAGCTCCATTGCATTTTTAGAACTCTAGATCCCCACATTTTCTGAGGATAACCCATAAATTGAACTGATGCTAAGCGCGTTTTAAATGCCATTTCGTGATAGGTCCCTTCGTTGTTTCGATTTATTGAGAATATTTGTGAAATAGGAGTTAATGAGTTGTCTCGAAATTTTTATTAGTTGAAAATTAGGATGATAGTTTGTGAGAGAAGTCACAGTTGTTGGTTGGTTGGTTGAAAGCTGACGAACCAGAGACAGGGTTGGCACTTAGCTTTCCTTGACACTGCGACCAGCTGGGGGTCTATTGTATCATTCTGTCGTCAGTGGTTCCTCATTCAAATAGGTTTGTGCCTTTAATTAGGTTTAGTAGCCTGTTGATAAGGTTCTTCGGTATCATGCCTGTTTCCGGGCTGATCTCTCCAAAGGTTCTGTGTCGCCTACTACTTAGGGCGTCACAGTCGAAGATGATATGAGAGGCTGCTTCCTCCTCTTCATCACATAGCCTACACCCAACGGTTCCCTGCGTACTCCCATGATGTTAAGGTGTTTTCTTAGGCCGCAGTGTCCAGTCAACAAAACTATTATTATACGTGCCTTCGTTCTGTTCAGGTTCAGAAGGTCAGCCGTCAGGGTCCGGTTTGGATGCCCCACCATGACTTTGCTGTGTATTTGCCCGACAGTTTGATCCCAATATTGTTGGTGTCTTCTTTTTATCCACTCGTCGATCAGGGTCCTGCATCGGTTTTTGCTAATCCCGTGTACAGGTTCTGGCCCGTTTCAGATGCTTGTCTAGCTAGCTGGTCCGCTTTTACGTTCCTTCAATGCCTCTGTGACCTGGCACCCACATCAAGGTGACTTTGTTGTGTTTTGCCAGCTCTATGAGGTTCTGGAGGCAGTCCCAGACCAGTTTAGACTTTATCTGTATAGAGTTGGGTGCTTTGATAGCACTTTGACAGTCAGATAGAATGTAGATGTGTTTTTTCCTATAACCACTTTCTAGATTCTTCTGAATGCATACCATAATAGCATGTGTTTCAGCTTGGAATATCGTGGAGCATTTGCCAAGTGGTATTATGTGATCCCTTCTTGGCCTTGTATTCCTGCTCCCGTTCCTTCAACTGTCTTTGAACCGTCTGTATACCAGACTATGTCCGCAGTTGAATGTGATTCTATACTCGGGGCCCATCCTGATCCGTCAATTCGGATTTCGGATGGTTTTTCGAATGAGTATAGGGATTACATGTAGTCTTAAATCATTTCGAGTTCTTCGATGTTGATTACATGAGTGATTCTGGTATGTCAAGTTGTTCGGATTCTCCAGTATTTTGTTTGTTTCAGTCTGTATGCATTCATCCTGGCCTCTCCAGTGACATGTAAGTCAAGGGGTTCGAGGTTTAGGATGATTTCCATTGCAGCTGTTGGAGTGCTATTCATTGCACCCGTGATATAGAGACAGGCAAGCCTCTGGATTTTCCCAAGGTTGGTTTTTGCCTGTATTTGATTTATTTTTGGCCACCATAAGAGTGAGCCATACGTTACTCTTGGTCTTATTACCGCTGTGTGAAGCCAGTGCATGGCTTTCGGTTTGAGCCTCCAGGTTTTTCCAAAAGCTCTCCTGCAAATCATGAAGGTTATCTTGCTTTTATTGGTTACATGTTGGAGATGCGGGTTCCAGGTTAGTTTCTTGTCAAGAATCAACCCTAGATATTTCACCTGCTCTACTACTTGTAATGTTTCACCGAATAGTCTGGGAGGTATGAGATCTCCCATGTTTCTCCTCCGGTTGAAGGGAATTAGTGTTGTTTTGTTCGGATTTGTTCTTAGGCTCTCTCTGTTACACCATTCCTCCACTGTCCTCAGTGCATTTTGCATTAGCTCTGAGGTTGTTCGAGTATTCTTTCCTTTGATGAGGATGACCAAGTCATCTGCATACCCTTGAGAGTAATACCCTTGGTTATTCAGAGAAATGAGCAGTTCATCTACAACCATGTCCCACAGAAGGGGGGAGAGTATGCCCCCCCTGTGGGGTACCTCTGGAAATTTCAACCTGCTCTGTTTCCTCGAACATGTTGGCTTGGACCAGTCTATTATGAAGTATTGAGTGTATCCACCTACAGGTGGTTTCGTCAACACAGTTGTTGGTATGGGTTTATTTGGAAGTAGAAAGTTGTAAATTTAGTTAATAAATAATGATCTGAGGTTCACATGATATTTAAATAATAGTTCATGATTTAGTTACGTGTGACATTGATATATGAATGAGAATATAGAAAGAACTGGAAAAAATATAACTTCCTTACACGAAACTACGGCACATATTCCTCCAGGCATGATCAGATGTAAAAACGGCTTGAACTAACACTGCCTAAGGAATTATGTCAACCCTTCAGCATTTTCCGAGAGCTATATTCACCTCAAATATGTTCAATAGATCGAAACAACAAAAAAACAAGTGTCCTATAACGAAGTGGGCTCCAACAAGTGTTTAACAGTCGATTCAATTTTCCCTTATTCACGACAAACTATAGATGCTTATGGCACTAGAAATCCATTGAAACGAGAATCAAATGATTCAGCAAACATAAACCCTAAAAAAACGACGGAAAACTGTTACCAACAGGAAGAAAAACCGCTGTGAAAAAGTGGAAAAATACATGAAAACTTATGGCGGATGAACCGTTCAGGTTCCCTGGTGACGTCAAATGACGATGCAAATCCGCGCTTGTGCAGCTGAAATTTGGCCAATGTATGAAGATAGGAAATAAGCCATCCTTTCATTGTCTATAATCATCAGGCTTGTATCCCCCAGTTTGTCCCAACCACAGGTATAAGTGAATACATCATGGTTTTCAGACATCTTATGTCAGAGTAAGATAATATGTATATGTTGAATTGTTAGCACCTGATTAACAAGAACGAACAAACCTTGCATAAAAAGGGCATCAACGCCAAACAAAAATTAAGAATAGATTGAACAGTAATTTACAATGCTTTTTGTGTAAATGAGAATTTAAGATTTTTTTTCAATCTTCCAACAGGGGCTCATACAATAAATCCTAATAATCCAATTGCTATTATAGCATAAATTATTCCTAGAGTTCCAAATGTTTCTTTTTTTCTTCTTTCTTGGCTAATAATGTGGGAAATTATTCCGAATCCTGGTAAAATTAAAATGTAAACTTCAGGATGACCAAAAAATCAAAATAAATGTTCCCCCATTTTGATACTGCGCGCCCGATTCATAGCCGAGTTATTGACGTATTGTGCCATTTATTTCTATCCGGTTGAAGAATGTGGCCTTCAGTTTGCCTACAAATTTCAACCGGATAAATTATCGAGACTATAGAACCAACATCCATGAATAGAAATAACGAGCTTACATAGAGTGAGCAACTGCAGCTGAAGATTTCACGATTGCACTTGAAAGTGAAATGAAAATTTTATTGGCGTCTGGTTTCGTTAGCCTTTGGCGTGGGGACGGCTTGGATTTTGTAAACAACTATATACCTCGCAACTATATAGGAAGCTCTTGTGAAACAGATTTGGCAATGAATTCCCACCCAATTATTTCAATCAGAAATGCACTTTTGACGTGCATTTTTTACAACTCATTCACTATAATATTGGAATAATGTAAACATTTCTCCCAAGGAAATGTGTTGAACTTATTCTCTAAGAGCTTATTAAAAGGACCCGATTGAAAAGATGAAAGCACAACAAAACCATTTGATATACACAAAAATATTCCAAAATGATATCCAAGTGAAGTAGAATCATCATTATTTATTTCATTTCAATTTTGCAATGTACTCCTATCCGCAATGAGGTGATTCAGATGATTAGGTTCGGTAATCAAGTTGGCATCTGTCATTGCAGTGATATTTCATGAAAAATTATTTGAATCAAGTAGGTATAGTATTTCTAATCCCAATTGGACCGACATAAAAAGTTTGGAGAAGGAATTCTCTTCCACACAACAGAACTTTTTTATGATTGTACCAGGAATGCTTTGAAAGTAAAAACACTGGTAGTATATAAATTTTCTATTGGCCGGGCAGTGCATATGAACACTCCTCGTAGTGCTCTTATTTTTATTGCCGTTCCAATTGGGATTAGAATAACTATACATACTGTGATTTTAGTGTATTTTTGGACAGAGTAATAAATACAGTTCCTCAGAAGAACTTGTTCCAGAATGCAAAATGTTTCCTCCAGTGAGCTTGCAGATATGCATTTTGTTTCGGTATGTGTCTTGGAAATTCAAGGGCTTCCTTGATAAAATATCAAGAATTATATCCGCAAAGACGACAATCTAGAAAATGGGTCTTTCATGACCAATATGAGATCGACTGGAAGACCAAGGTCAGCCAGAAATGTACGGCCAGAAGAAAGGGTTCTCGAAAATGAATATCAAGACCCCTCAATCAGTGTTCGTAGAATTGGTTTGGCAGACAATTCATCCAAATCAGGTGTTCACAGGATATGTAAGGAACAGCAACTTCATCCATTTCATTTGGTCAAAGTGCAAGAACTTGGTGCTGGTGATCATCGAAAAATATTAGAGTTCTGTAATTGGGTTATCGAGAAACATGAAAATGATGCTAGATTCATTAACAAAATATTGTTCACGGATGAAACAACATTTACCAGGAAAGGTATATCAGCGAAACGCACATGAATATGCAGAAGAGAATCCACATGAAACTATAGAACACCATTTCCAATATTAATTTAAAATAAATATTTGGTGTGGAGTAGTAGCCGATAACCTATTGGGATTCATTGAAATCGAAGGAGCACTAAATGGACATAAATATCTCGAATTCCTGAGAAATAATCTTTCAGAATTCTTGGAAAATATAAATGAACAAGATCGACAATAATTATGGTTTATGCATGATGGTGCACCTCCCCATTACACACTGCCAGTGAGGGAATGACTACATCTTCATTTCAATAACAGGTGGATTGGTCACGGTAGAGATGCACCTGTTTGGGGAGAATTAAAATATAAAGTTCATTCAAGACCCATACACACAATAGATGATTTGCGAGAGAGAATTCAGGAAAACATGAATGAATGAAAATGTTCTAAGAAAACTCAAACTCAATTTCCTCAAAAGGGTTAGAGCTTGTATCCAAAACATTGGTGGTCACTTCGAACAGTTTATGAGATAAAAGGATTTGAAGAAATTGTTCAATATTCTATACTCTTCTATTTTTATTTTTATGAAATAGAGCACCCATTGAAGGAAAACATCTCTGCAAATTTGATTGAATTTTGATTGAAATTTATGATAGTTATGAGAAAACATGTCTTTTATTTTCCAGTTTCAACACCTTGTACCTCTACAAGAAAGCAGCTTTGTGCAGAAATGCATGTGAAAGTGCCATTAATTTTTTTGGTAGAATATCCAGTTGTAATTTGAACCAGTATTTAGGATTATAAAATACACTTCAGCCGAACAATTTTTTCATTACAAGTATGTTTGTATTCATAAAAGCGCAATTATCTTGAAAACGGTTGTTTTTTCCGGATTCAAACAATTCTACATTTTTTACTCAATATTGAATGAGGAATGCGGAAAATGATTTTTTTTTATTCCACTAGTGGCGTGAAAAATAAGGGAGAAAAGGGACCATGATACCCTTCTTGTAACTGATGGCAACTGAATATGTGATTTTTTTCAAAATAAAGCATTTTTGGAACAAAAACATTCCTCCAAATGTAATTCAAAAATTTTCAAAACTGAAAATTATGAATAAAAAATACTTCCAATTTTTCATATTTGAGACCCTGTCACTTTCATTTCTTTAACAACACAACACTATTTTACATCGATGTCTTCGACTACTTTATGCGGATTAGATATCAAAATTCTCACCATATGTTGAATTTAATCTATAGGGAAAGTGGCTTCATGTAATATCATTAGTTTCGAATATTCTTCAGATTAGTACGTCGTCATAACAATGCCGGTATATGTATATATTGAGGGAATTGTTTTGAAGCAACAAAATGCCTCAACGATGTGCAGTAACCATTTATAGTAAGATGCGAAGGAAATGGAAATGGATGATAATTTTCTCACAAACCTAGAACAGAAAATAAGTATCTCTAGGAAGCAGCGAGCGGAAAACTTCTTAAACATCAATTTTTCGGAAAATGTAATTTAATTGTTGATTATATGGAATATAAGATTCGTGGATGAACACGGAATACCGAGGGAATTAAAGTGGGTTCTGGAAAACATCTAGAACACTGGAAGAGAATAAAACAGAAGTATCGTGGTATATAGAGGAAAAAATTGACTTTGAGGTAGAAACTTGCAAAATATTGGACATGGAGTACCAAGTTTGAATTACAAAACAATAATTAATTAATTAATTATATAAAAATGTTAATTATGAGAAGGAAGGCACATATCTAATGGAATTCACAATGTCGATCATTTTATAGGTACGCGGAAAAATATTCATTGGACAAAAACACAAATTATTGTCAACGACAAGAAGGGTAATGAGGGGTTCAAAACATAAGGGGAATTCAGAGAAGTAATAAAAACGCTCGATATATAAAAAACAGAAAAAAGAGGAGGTGAAATATACGAAATGATCTAGTGGGGGACCGGCGATGAGATAAAATTGACGATATACAGGTGAACTGTGCGACATATTTCATTTGACCAATTTTTGCGAACATTATAAAGTACTTGAGAAAGAGTTCAGAAAGGATTGGAAGAAAAATGGAGATGAAATAAATAAAACTGGGAAGAGTACTGGAAAGAACAGGGAAAATAGGGAAAATAATTTTCATTCGTAAAATAGCAGCGTTCGATACGGTGCCAAGAGAAATGACATGAATATCACTTTAAGAACTGAAAGTAACGAAGGCACTCAGAGAGATCATTAGAAGAACATATGATGGGGTAAAAGGAGAAATAAGAATAAAGACCAAGAGCTTTGAAGGATTTGGAATGGGAAAAGGCATAAAACAAGGATTTACTAATTTGCAAAAATCGTGGAAGGGAAGTTGATGGAAATGAAAATAGGATGAAAATACCACAGTGGATTATCAACTATTGATAAAGTATGGCTATCAAGGTTTCGAATATAAATGATGAAGTCAAAAATAAAACTGAAATTCATAAAATAGTATTTACCAACGATAACATATCAGACCGAAATATACTAAATGACAAGAAGGGAAAGCAGGATTGATTAAAGTTATTTTGCACTGTTTGACAATTTCGGTAATCTTCAACATTCTTTCATGAAACGATCGCATCAAAACCATTGCGAAATCACTTTAAGAAAAACTCTTTTCGCGCTGATAATTATCTCACGCCCCAACTACAGAGTGGAAATATACAGATGAGAAGGCTGGATAAGACAAATAAAATTAGAAAGAGATGGAATCCTATCTCAATTTAAATGCACTGAGAGAACTGTCAGAGAAAAGATGCTCTTCTTGACCTACATCAAGGTTATTCTAAATCTACAAATGAAGGGGTAACGGCAATACCTCCATTTTGTTATGGTCCAGAATTGCCAACTTCACAAAATATCTCAATTAACCACCAAATTCGAAGGAAAAATTATATTATTCTACATAACACAACTTACATCTCAAGCATTCATCAGTACATACGATTTTGAACACGATTTATCAATCAATTATTAATTTTCAATTGTTACCTCGAGTAATTCTCCAACAACTCTAGAACATCGCAGAGAAGTGGGAGACACATTTTGGCCTAACATATAGAGGATAGAAGTAGAAAAGTTTTGCGATGGAAATCATTTCTTCCTCAATCTTGTCAAGTGTGTTGTTCACCAGAAATAGTTATATTATAAAATATAAAAACGAAATTGAAAACTTTGAACTGGAATACGTATCTGAGGTTGAAGTGTAATTATGAACGCAAAATTATTATTGAAATCACACATCGAAAAGGCAGTCAACAAATGAACAGATAACAAACTGAGCTATTAGATCAGCTAGGTAGGAAATAGTTCATAGAGTTACAGTTTCACTGATTGCTGATTCGGTTCACTCAAAATGACTAATGGCAAAACAATATTAATTAGCTAATTTTCCCCTTCAATTGACAACTCAACATATTATGGATTGGAAAACAATTCACTTTCAGATATCACCCTTGTATATTTGTGTAAATTGTGTTGTGTCTACGAAATATTAGTGTGTGATACAAACATGCTGTTCTTGTAATAGCATGCTGCTATGCTACTTCAAAACATCAGAAAATCATTAAAATAACTTAGCTGGCCTTGAATACAAAGATTTCTTCGCTGATTCAAACCATGGACAGATCAAATTACACATTTATAACCTTCAATAGAATTCAGTAAAGAAGAGTAGGAACTCAAATATAGAATCCAACTGGTTGATCACTGTTTTTATTCACTAGAGAGTCATTTAAATCAAATTTGAAAACACTACGATTTGAGACGATAATATGGTAATATAGTCCATTGCTGAATCTATAGAAGACATCCTTGTGCAGTCAAGGCCAGCTATTCTAGTACAAATAATTACATCCAGATCAGAACATGATACTTACACTGATTAATTCTTCAGATCACAATAACTAATATTTCCTAGAACAATTTCGACACAATACACAATATATTTCTGGAAATGCATGATGTTTACAAATAAATCTTTTATCCACAGTTGAACCAAGGGTCCTGCATCATATACATGAATAGTTAATCAGTGAGTCACGTACAAAAAAAAACAAGAATCAAATCCAAGACTGAATTACGAGGGCTCTTCGAATAAATATAATGCGGAAGTTTGTATCAATTGATTGCCCACACAATTGATATAAGTTGTTTGATTTTCTGTAAACATTATGGAAGTTTCCCGAATTACTTTTCTATTCATTAACCACAGTCAGTTATCGAGACTTGCAGTAACTATTTGTTGCTACAGAAAAGCTTATTCAGTAAAATTGGCATATCATCCATTTACAGATTCATAAAGGATTAATCATCGTAATACAGTAGATGAAGTTTGAACTGTACTGAAATTCCTAAGTGTAAAGTCTGGCTAGGTGGTTCAACATTAGTTGACAAAAAAGCACCTGTTAGAAAAGTTCGACGGAATAGCTTTTCAGCTGTCGTTACGGATGATGAATGATGATATAATCACGACTCCGAGACAACCCAGCAATCAACACTGAAGTTTGCCTTGCTTAAGATCTGATTTGCAGAAATTTCGTTGCGCCGGAGTCAACTGGTCATCCATCTAGACCTTTTCCCCATGATAATAATACTTTATTCATCCTTGAAATGACTATAGTGATATCATACAAGTCGATGAAAATACAAAAATTACAAGAATATTTAGAACAAATATATTTAAATTACTCAGAATGTCGTCGTGTTCTGACCGAAGACATATTCTTAAAACATTCTCCAACGAAATATAACCTGAAAGAAAAGTGCCATGTGAAGTGGAATGAATAGAAAAATCGAATTAAACGGTTTTCTTCACATAAAGGATTCAATATAAAATTGAACCAGAAAATGGTAGATCTCAGGTGAAAAACAACTACTTTCCTGGCAAATACCACGCAGAACATTGAATGATATTCACCTGAAAATCCATGCATACTTCCATATAATATCAATGGACATTGAATGCAAATGTTTCTTTCTGATAAGCTCGATTATGTTTAATTTATGTCGTGTTCACCTAACAATCCGCATACCGGTTTCAGGCTTCTTGGCCCTCATCAGTACGGAGTAGTCAACCAGCCAAAGGTGCAAAGAACTCTGGCTGAAGTGAGACACAACGTAAACAAACCATCATCGATCTTGTAACACCTATAGGTACGCCGGAAAAGATGAACTTTAACTGGCGGTACCTAGTGACAGAAAGAAACACTCCGAAAATCTCCCACCTCGATAGGTTTCTAAATGAAAGATTCCTTCTCAGTAGAATGTGGCAAGCCCGTCTAGCATATATAGTGAAAGAAAAGTGCCATGTGAAGTGGAATGAATAGAAAAATCGAATTAAACGGTTTTCTTCACATAAAGGATTCAATATAAAATTGAACCAGAAAATGGTAGATCTCAGGTGAAAAACAACTACTTTCCTGGCAAATACCACGCTCGATAAAGACATTCATAACATGAATACACGCCAGAAAGACTTAATTCACACACAAATTGGAAAATACAAGATAACCCAAAATGCACGTAACTATATAGGAACACGTATTTTTAATCACTTATCTGAACACATCAAATCAAGTTTAACACTTAAAATGTTTAAAACGCGCATTAAAACGTTTTTGGTGCATAATAGTTTTTATACTGTGCAAGATTTCTTGAACTGTCCGGTACAGTAATATTTCTTTGTATTGTTCTCCGTTTCTGTGTTATTGTATGTGTATGTATCCCAGAGCCGACAAACAAACTTTTAAATCCAGTAATATTTTGACTCCGGCTAGTGTATACATATTTGAGATTGCATGTTATATTTATTGCAACATAACCTATTTCAAGCTCGATAAAGACATTCATAACATGAATACTTGCCAGAAAGACTTAATTCACACACAAATTGGAAAATACAAGGTAACCCAAAATGCACCTAACTATATAGGACCACGTATTTTTAATCACTTATCTGAACACATCAAATCAAGTTAAACAATTGAAATGTTCAAAGCGCGCCTCAAAACGTTTTTGGTGCATAATAGTTTTTATACTGTGCAAGATTTCCCGAACTGTCCGGTACAGTAATATTTCTTTGTATTGTTTTTCGTTTCTGTGTTATAGTATGTGTATGTATTTTTTAAGGATTTTGACGTTTCCGACACAATGTTATTATTGTCTTAAGGAAAATAAAGTGAATTGAAAGTGAATTGAATTGATTTGACAAACCTACGTCATTTTAGCAAAGCTACGTTGAAGTAATAATATTCTGACACTTGAGTTACTGAGACAGCCGAGCGATCTAAGGCGCCAGATATAAAAGATTTGAGCTCTGGATCTCGAAAGAAAGCGTAGGTTCGAATCCCAATCACCTAAAGGTTGTATTTTAAATTTTTTCCCCCCGAAATTGAGAAATTATTTGTTTATTTTTATTTGAATATTCGTCCCAAAACTAGTCATTTCTCAATTTTCAGGGAAAAAAAGCCGTCAGTGGTAGGATTTGAACCCACGCCCCGTTTTGAGATCCAGAGCTTAAATCTGGCACCTTAGACCGCCTGGCTATCTCGCTATATTAACTGTCATAATATCACCATACTTTAACGTAGGCAAGTAATGTTTTCTATGTACCTTTTTGTACTTGCTACCTGCAAAAGGGCCCCGCTTTTGAGCTAGCAAGTACGCAATCATTCTTAACTATATTATTAAGAGATCAGCGAAATAAAACAAGCCGCCATGTTCGTTGTTCAGCACAGACTGAAAGTATTTTATTAGCATTCATGATGTCACAACATTGTATTGATATTACAGGTATATGCAAAAGTAACAAGAACTATGAACAACAGATGGCGCTACAGCCACTAAAACATAATTTGAGCTCTATAAATCAACACTCCCACTAGCTCAAATTATTCATCTAGAAAACCAACTTAGAGATAAAATAATAGACAAGTATCATTAATCTAATTTTACAATGCCAAGTTTATCTAAGAATTTACAAAGCTTTTTAGAATTCAAGCCTTTTGTCAACATATCAGCGGGCATATCAGCTGTTTGTAAATACTTTAAAGAAATCAATTTTTCGGCCACAGCCTCTCTGATAAAATGATACCGCACATCTATATGCTTCGATCGTTTATGCAGCGTAGGGTTAGCAGCCTGCTTTTGTGCACTCTGATTGTCATTAAAAATAACTATAGAATTACAATACAAAGTTAATTCACTGAGTAAATTTTTCAAATAAATGGCTTTCTTTGAGGCATCAGATATAGCCATATATTCCGCTTCGGTGCTACTCAATGCAACAGTTTTTTGTTTTTTACTTTCCCATGAAACAGTACAACCAGAAAGTGTGAAACAAAATCCTGTATATGACTTTCTGTCTAGAGAATTACTCCCACATTCTGCATCAGCAAAATCTATCAGCTCTGAGTCATTCTTACTGAATTTTAGACCATAAGACTTTGTGCCTTGCAAATATTTCAATGAACGTTTTGCTTGCTTCCAATGTGTTTCATTGAAACAATTATTAAACTGGCTAAGATAACTGACTGAAAAAGCTATATCTGACCTGGTAAGAATTGCTAAATACATTAAGCTACCTAGAAGCTGTTGATATGGAAATTTCACATCACAATTTTCATCCCTAGATAGGTTTACAATTGTTTCGATTGGTGTACATACTTCTTTACAATGAGACATGTTGAATCTTTCCAATATTTGTTCTACATATTGTTTCTTATCCAAGAAAATATCATTTTTCATTTTATTTACAGTAACCCTCAGTCCCAAACAATTTGTAATCTGCCCCAAATCTTTTATTTTGAATTCAGATGACAATTCACATTTCAAAGTATTTGTTTCCGTCTTAGAATTGGAAAAAATAAAAAAATCGTCAACATAGAGCGCTATTACAGTTATGAAACCATTTTTTGCAATTCAATTCATCTAATACAACTTCTACCTTTTTATACCAAACTCATGAGGATTGTTTCAACCCATATATAGCTCGCTTCAAACGTAAAACTTTAATTTTTTGGTTAGGAACAATGAAACCCTCAGGCTATCTCATAAAAACTTTTTCCCTCAGCTCTCCATCCAAAAATGCAGTTGTGACATCTAGATGTGTAATATTTAAATCAAGTTGCACAGATAAAGCTATCAATAATCTTAAAGTTGAATTTCTGATAACAGGGGAAAAGGTTTCCTCATAATCAATGCCATATCGTTGTGTAAAACCTTTGGCGACAAGCCTTGCTCTGTAGGTTACATTATTATCACTATCCACTTTTTTCGGAACACCCATTTGCACTCAACTACACTACCACTTTCTGGAAGATCCACCAACTCCCATGCTTCATTTTCTTCAAGAGATTGCAACTCTATTCATACCTAAAATTTCAGTTTTTCTAAAATGACGTAGGTTTGCCGTCAATACTCTAACAGTGTTGCAAGGTTTGATGACTATTAAATGTGATGGAATGGAAAACGTCAACTTTCAAAGGGAAAGATATTGAGAAACTATCTAACGTGTGTTTAAATGATTATATCCTTTTTTGAACATAATTTTTTTTATTTTTCGTATGCCGAAGTTGGATTATTGGATTACATTGAATATATGGCACGTCAATTTGATATAATATAACGAATAGTATTATCAGGAAAATACCTTTTACTTTACTGTGCCGGAGGAGTTTGGGAAAAGGATATAAAGGTATAGTATCGCTTGGTATTACGTGACGATTTCTACCAGTCAACACCTTCTGCAAGCCGCCTAAAGGAACTTCGTTCCTAACGTGGGTCCCTTGACCGCACACTTTTTTTTCTAGATGTATCAATTGAAAATATTTGGATCATTTTAAAACTACCATTTTCAGGAAAGAGACAAACGCTATTATAAACCCAAATTTCAATTCAAATCTACAAATGAGTATAAAAAAGGTTTCATCAAAACTCTTCATGACAGAGCTGAATTGATTTCAGAGATGAGATTGTTTTCATAAAATATATTATTGAAGAAAATGCATATCCAAAAATGTTTGTCGATAGAACCATCCAACAAATTGGATGTAAGAAACAACACCAAGACCCTCAACAGCAACCTTCATTAATAAATAAAATTACATGTATTCCTGGTCTTTCCAAAAAATTCAAAAGAAACTGCAAAAAATTCAATCGGAATTGACCCACAAAACCAAGCAACGAAAAGAAAATTCTAAGAATGGGGAACTTCTTGTGGCCAACCTCGATTTTTCGCGTGCAAACTCTGATTTGAATATTGCTAACCTTATTACTTGGCAATTGAACCAATTAGTCAGACATCAATGATATAAATTTTCTTGGACCGATAATATTAGATTTTTTGCCTCATCAATAATTCATACATTCACAGGGTTGGCAAAACAGCGTATAAATAACAAAAAATTGTAGGGTTTGTTCGTTTGTTATCTTTTTTGATCTCATGCAATTTATGAGTCTTTTACTTTTAAATATTTGATAAATCTGTAAAAACGAACGAACTCATATTTTGTTCTGTCATCTGTCATTCTCATCTCTGGACTTCGCGTTGCTAGGGATAAAGCTGTTATTCTTTTGTGGTGTTGTGCGAGCGTTTCTTTTGTGTTAGGGCCAATTTATGCAACAATATCACTAGCATAGCCCAGTCACAGTATTTGTTTCAATCATAGAATCGAGTTGAATCTATACGTTTCAATGGGAGCATTTATGCAATTTTTTTAGTTTTAGTTTTAATCATTACCATAAGAATATCACCTTCAAAGTTGTCAACTTTCAATATTTATCCTTATACTGTTGAATTTTTTTGTAAAATTGAATAGTTTTACAATACAACATATAAATAAAATTACAAATCAGTGTATTGCCAATACAAAAAATAATACAATTCGAGTAATATACCAAGATATGTGAGGAAACTAAGATGAGTCGTAATTTTACAAACATTATGAGTAACCCTACACTATTGTAATTTTACCAAACTGTTGGTCAGTTTCCAATAATTTTTTTTTTAAATTCACAAACATTGTTTGTAAGTTGATTTACTACAATTTTTTGTGAAGTTACAAAAATATATTAAAACTGAAATTACTTAAAAATTTACAAATGTTTTCAGAATTTTTATAACTGACTTGAAAATTACATGATGTATTGTAATTTAACTGAATTATTTTATTTTTCTTACGCGTTTTAATTTTGAACTGTTGGTCGGTTTCCAGTCAAATGTTTTTAAAATTTACAAATATTGTTTGTGATTGGATTTACTACAATTTTTTTTAAAGTTACAGAAATATATTATATTAAAAATTTACAAAAATTTTTAGTATTTTTACAACTCTGACTTGAACATTGCATAATTTATTGTAATTTCACAAAAAAAAAATCTTATGCATTTTGTAATTTTACCGGTTTCCAGTCAAAAGATTTGATTCTCTACTCAGATTTACGCATTAAACGTTGCAAAAAATTACTGTTTAGTGTTAGAATTAGTGAAGAGTTTGGTTATTTTACAGTCAACAAAAAGCAAGCAACTTTAGATAATATGATTTTAATAATTCTCATTGTTTAAACTTTTGTTGATGGATAATCACCTTTTTAAATAGGGAGGAAATTATTGTGGGACTAAGTATCTGGAAGAAGTTATTGGTCATAATCGAAGGCCATTTGTTGAAATTTCAAAGTACATTAATTGTTGGTAAGTAATTCAATAATAAATAATTTTCTATTTGATATCAGTAATTATTCACGGTACTCTCATCTGTAGTCATCTGACTATTTGTTTGCTTTATTTTCAATTTTCAATGAGAAATAAATGTTATAGTAATTTACGATGCAATATACCGAAATCACGAAACATTTTCAATCAAATTTTCCAACAAAATTACAACATTTATTGTGATATTACTGAACAAATTTCTGATAGATGTTTGGTAAAAATGTTGTAAGTTTTCAAAACTCAGTTGAATTTTATAGATTTTGACAAAATATTCATAATCTCCGAACCTGAAAACCTCCACATCCCAGTTTTGAGTAAAATATGACCATAATCAGAAAACTCGTCCTCAATCTTGGAACCGCTATCTTAAATTTATAAATTTTGACAAAAAATTCAAAATCTCCGTCCGCGAAAACCGCCGCATACCAATTTTGAATCGAATCGGACCATAATCACAAAACTTGTCCACCACATTGGGGCCGCCATTTCGAATTCATGAATTTAGACAAAAACTTCATAATCTCCGACCCCGAAAACCCCCGCATACCAATTTTGAATCGAATCGTACCACAATCTCAAAACCCGTCCACCATCTTCGAGCCGCCATCTTGAATTCATCAATTTTGACAAAAAAATCATAATCTTCGACCACGAATACACCCAAATACCAATTTTGAATCAAATCGGACCATAATAACAAATCTCGTCCGCCATCTTGAAGCCGCCATTATGTTTTTTACTCTAACAAAAATTTCATAATGCATTGTCACCGGAGTTATGAATAGCTGCCAAATTTCAAATCAATCGGACAACTAGAAGTCGGTCAAAATTCACTTGACCCTAACGAACTAACGAACGAACTAACAAGTGAAACTAAATAAAAGCTTGTAAAAATAGAGAAATTGCACTACAGAAATGGCGGACTGACTGGGATAACGCGGAAATGCTGATACATGGACAAAATGCAAAAAAAAATTAAAGAGGCTTTTTGTTTTGAAACGATAATATAGCTGCGTGTTCTCTCCCAATTTTCCTATTGAATAAAAACTGTTTAACAAAAAATTTAACCAACGAAAAAAAGTAACGTTTTTAGTCTCAATAACTAAGCTCCGAAACCAGCGACTTCGTCCGCGTTAAAGTTTTTATTTTTTGTGACGACTATTACAAATTCACTCACCCCTTTAGGTACGGAATTTCTAAAAATACTTGAACAAGTTTTTCTTTATTTGTAACAAAGGGTATTCAACCGAACTAGGTGTAGTTCCCGTGACAATGCATTATGGAATTTGAATTTGTTGGATAAAAAAACAAAATGGCGGCTCTAAGATGGCGGACGAGATTGGTGTTTATGGTTCGATTCGACTCAAAATTGGTATGTGAGGGTTTTTGGAGTCGAAGATTATGGAATTAATAAAATAAGAATGGCGGCTCCAAGATGACCGACGATCTGTGATTAGGGTCCAATTCTATTCAAAATTGGTATGTGGGGTTTCCGGTGTCGGAGATTATGAATGTTCATTGCAAATTCACAAATTCAAGATGGCGGCTCCAAGATGGCGGACGAGTTTTGTAATTATGGTCCGATTCGATTCAAAATTGGTATGTGGGGGTTTTCGGAGTCGAGTTTATGAATTTTCTGTCAAAATTCATGAAGTCAAAATGGCGGCTCCAAGATGGCAGACCATCCCTGTGATTATGGTCCGATTCTATTCAAAATTGGTATGTGGCGGTTTTCGGGGTCGGAGATTTCCTGTCAAAATTCATGAAGTCAAAATGGCGGCTCCAAGATGGCAGACCATCCCCGCGATTACGGTCCGATTCTATTCAAAATTGGTATGTGGCGGTTTTCGGGGTCGGAGATTATTAATTCATGAATTCAAGATGGCGGCGCGAAGAAGTTTTGTTGAAATTGGTATGTTGGGGTTTTTGGGACCCGAGATTATGAATTTAGTCGAAGATTATTGTTTTTTTGTCAGAACTCATAAATTGAAGACGGCAGCTCCAGGATGGCGGACGGGTTGATCTTCAGATGGTCTTTTCATTGAAGAACTAGATAGCTCAGAACTTACAGGACAAAAGGCCTCATAATGGCGATGCATCAACAGAAATGCATAGATTAAGGCCTACCTATTTAGTAAAAAGCACAGAATAAAATAATTAATAACCAGCGGAACCCTCACACAAACTTTCACCCCCCTAGGAGTTGCATTTATAAAAACACTATAACGTGTATTTCTTTATTCCTTACAAAGATCTCAAATACCAATTTTTCATTACCCTAGCCTGAGAACTAACGGAATCCCCATACAAACTTTCACCTCCCATTTCACCAATTTTTACGACCCCAACTTGAAAACTAACGGACTCCTATACAAACTTCCAATCCCAATTTACCCCCATTTTACCCCTTTAGGGGTTGAATTTCAAAAACACCGAAACACGTATTTTTATTTGTAACAAAGACCCCCAAATACCAATTTTCATGATCCTAACTTTGAAACTAACTATACAGACTTTCAACCCCCATTTTACCCCTTTAGGGTGAATTTTCAAAAACCCTGAAACACATTTATATTTATTTGTGAAGAGCCCAAATACTAATTTCCATGACACTAATTTCAAAACAAACTGTACTTCCACCCCCCTTCTCACCCACCTTTTCACCCCTTTAGGAATGGAATATCAAAAAAATTTGCTGTCAAAATTTTAGCTTAGGTCCAGCGGTTTGGTCTGGGCGTTGATCGTAAATCAGTCAATCAGTGAGTCAGTTAGTTAGGACATGTAATTATATATGTACATATAACTTCAAACACGGGATAGTTGCTGTGAACCGTTGAGGAGATCCCTCGACTGTCTTCAGTCTCCATCATCAGATAAACTCCGGGCCTCCATTATGTTGTAGTGTCATTAGAACCTCATATGTGTGCCAAGTTTCAACAGAATCGATTTACGGCTGTAAAATCAATAAATCATCCCCTATTTTTCTACCCCTAGGGGCGTAATTTTTCTTCAAATTCAAATGGGATCAACTTCGAAGCATACCCTATACAATAAAAAACGAATCATTCAAATTGGATAAACCAGTACAATGTTATGCGGGGTAGAATCGGTTAAGAAGTAGAAATTCAGTGGGTGAACCAACAATCATCCGCCATTTTCCTACCCTTAGCAGTGTTTTTTTTTCCAAATCCAAATGGAACCAACTTCGAGGTATACCCTATCCATTAAAGAAATAATCATCAAATTTGGACTATTCTGTATAAAGTTGAGCGTGGTCATACATAATATACCCGTCGACTATAGAACCTCCTCCTTTTTTTTCGTCGGGTAAAAAGGAGGTGGTACTATATACATTTCGTACAGAATAGATCCCGTTGAATTGAACATCCTGTAAATCTCTGCGGTGCATATAAGATTTTGACAAGTAATTGTCAAGATTACACGAAAATTTCAAAAGTGATTTAAAATTGTGAATAATTTCCAAAATAGTATATTATGCAATGAGCACAAAATGATGCCCATTTTGCACGAGTATGAAATTTGCAGCACGAGCCGAAGGCAAGTGCTGCAATTCATACGAGTGCAAAATGGCCATTTTGTTGCGAGTTGCATACTATACTTTTTCTATGACAACATATCGTTCACGTTTTATGCAAGCATACATTGCAAAAACTTTGAAAGAAATACACTGATGATATTTCATCACTCCGAATTCGTCGCTAATGGGCTTTCTATCAGAATTAAAATATAAATTGAAGAAATATGTAAATATTTTCTTTATTGCTATTTCTAATAGGTACACAGAAATAGAAGCCTATAAATGTATGTATGTATCTAATTGAAGTTGAATGTGCAATTATTAAATATCATATTTGGAGAACTTGATTGCTGAATACTTAATTCTTTTCGAAATTGATAATTTGTCGACGTTGAAGTAGACGGCTCCTCTGATTTTCCATTTCTAAATTCGTTGGTATGCTTGATGGTATGTTCTGTATTGCATTTGCAATTCTATTTGCTATGTCAAGCTTACTTTTCTTCGATTCATCAATATATCCCTCAGCGACTGTAGTAGATTTCCAGCCACCGTGGCGTTTTAACGTGGTTATGTCACCTCCAGCATCAACAAGAATTGTTGCGGAGGATCGGCGAAAGCAGTGCCCAGTATATAATTCGTAATTTGGCAATTTTAAATACTTGGCAATGTCTTTTCTCATAGCTCCAAACTTATTCAGACCTATTCTCTGAATGGTACACTTTCCTTTTTGACAATTAATGAAAAACCATAGACCATTAGCATTTTGAGGGCGAAGATTTGCGTATTTTTTATAAATTTCGTAGAATTTGCCAGTTACAGTAAAATTTCGTACTATTTTGGTTTTACTGTCTGGTATTGTTACTAAAACAGCTAAACCAAGATCATTGTAATGAGTAATTTTCATTTGATGTAATCCATGTCTTCTACATGCACCCATTACTCCCATAACTAATGCAACCTACAATGTAAATTAGTTTACTTAAACATATTTTTCATCAAATGGAAATATAAAACTTACTTTTGTTGCCAAATATATTTCATCTGGAGCTTGTTCAATGAAATTATCGATGTCATTTGCTGTAAAGATCTTTGACTTTTTGGGTTTGTAGCCGTTAGACTGCCGCTTGAGGAATGCTTTCAGTTTCAAATATTTGGCAATATCTATATCATTATAGATACTGAGAGTCGTTCTCAGCATTGAGAAGTGTGACCACAAAGTGGAACTTTTAAATTTTTTGGCCAAGTCGCCAAAATAAGCCATTAAAACGTTCTCGGAAAACGATTTTATCTTTTGATCTACCTTCCATTCCAAAAAAAGGTTATAAGCGCGTTGATACATACTCTTCGACGTTTCCGGTAATAAATTCAGTGTTGTTACCTCCGCTGCTTCTATTATGTTCGTAGGTGTCAAATCTAAGTCAATATCACTATCAGTTTCCATTTTAATTAATAGTTTTTATAGAAAACAACTATGAAATTACTCGTTACCTACTAAAACTTTGACAGAAACGATCTGATGACATTACAAATCAATTTGTCGCTGGACGTCATAATTTGACAAGCCGAAGTCGTCGTGATTTTAGAGTGAACCTAGACCTAACACGAAATATTCCATTTGTTGTTAGCAACTTGCCTAGCAACCGATGCAAAAATGAAATTCTGTACAAAATGTGCTTGTTTATGATTGAAGTTACGGTTATAAAATGAACATTTATCGAGGTTGTCGTAGAAAAACTATAATTTGAGAAAGGGAACAAATGTGATTTCCGAAACGTCTTCGAATGAAGTATATTTTTTTTTGTTATTTAGAATTTCCAATATAACTTTTTTTGTGAAATATTTTAGGCAAATCATTTTCAAACGTTACGTTACTGATAAATTTGAAATTTTTTTAGAATCCAAAATACCAAAAACGCACTAACGTATCGGAGTAAATTTAATAATGTGACCTCCTTAACAGACCGTTAACGTTTTTCAATTCCAGGGGGAGAAAAAACCTAAAATAAGGAAAGCAACATTCCCATGCCTCCCCAAAAAATTTTCAGACGTTATTTAACTTAGATGTTCGTCTTGGAATCTGCATGTCCGGTGAAATAGACATGATTATCAATTTAAGTTTATTTTTATCATCTTAGGATTACATTAGATGGACAACGCCAGTTGTTGACTGGAACATATATGTTATATCTATAAATTACTGCACTATAATATGTTCTGACTCATATCAAGATAACCTACAGGAGAGAACGACAGCGCAGACATATAGCACAAGAGCCCATTTAACTCCAGCAAGGATATAATTTACAATCGCAATAATTGTCCCAACCCTGTAGTTCTGGAATCATCGCCTAGCTGGTCATCAATAATTACTGAGGAATGTCCAAATGCGAATGAAGGTGGGTGCTGAAAAGATAGCCGCATAATTACCAGTCGACAATTGCAGATTAACTGTGTGCCAACGCAATTATGGATGTCAGCAGATGATATTCCAGTGGATAAAATGAGTTCTCCTAAAATACTGTTTCCATTTGTGAGGTTTGGCACACAAGAAGAGTGAAGAGAGATAAACTTTTGTCGCTTGAAGCATTCAATTCCTCATTGATAAACGGTTTCCTTAAATCAAAATAGATTATTTTTTGACATTTCTAGAAACCAATGGAAACTTTTAAATCAAATCATGCATGTACGTTTTGACCAATCAAAACATTATTATAGTGGCAATATTCTACCTAGAAAATTGCCGCGGGAATAATTTGGGGTAATTTGTTTTTATTGTCTAACAACGTATATTTTTAATTTGACGTCCGTCATAAATTCACATGGAAAGTGAGAAATGAATCAAAACCTGTTTAGTACATTGTATCATTGTGCGAAAAAATGGGTTTATGATAGTAACATCAAAAAATAATCTATAGGATACTACACGAGAGTTCGATTAAGTAGAAAATAATTCTCCAGATTTATTTCTCAAACTTGTTGCCATTTGGCTCACTCGAGCCCATTGGGCTCACGTGTCTTTTGCCTGGCAACAAGTTTTCGAAAATCTGTCGAATTATTTTCACTTTATTCTCTCTCTTGTGATATTACAACTGAATGCTAGTCAGTATTTCAAAAGGTATCAACTGCTCTGACAGCTTCTTATAGCATATTGCAGCCCAAGAAATCACATAGAAATGATGGAATTGGTCCAATCACCAGACTGGGTTCTGCAGTGTGGAATTTTATATACGTGAGATAGGTGCTGCTAGCAAAGAAGTTTTCCTATTATCTAGAAGTCGAATAGAGGGGCTCGATGGTCCGACTATCTTATTCCACTAAAAAAGACCCGACATGGAAGGAATGAAATCGTTGTATTGGAACGGAGTAGATATTTTATGTAATCGAGCTCAAAAAAACCAAAGAACATATTAACTATCTACCCAGCGTTAGGAAGGGGAAAGCTCCTAATGTGGATTCTCTCAATTGGAGCCTGCACATTCCAATGAAACCAAACCTCAAACAACCTCAACATTTATTAAAAATATATGATTGTTTGGAGAACTATAGCCATAGAAACAATAAGCACGCAGTGTGTTGGTAGTGCTACTATAGAACCCTCTGCAATACTGTAGCCAGGTTAAATAGGACATTCGAAGTCAGCGTCTGAAGATCGAAGCTCAGTAACCTCCAAAACCACTCCATGAAGCCCAACCTCACCTTCAAGTGGTTGGACGGCTGTCCGTGTGAACTTTCAGTAGGCCATGACAGATAACGAAGCTCTGATAAAGCTAAATCAATCTGTAGCGTTAATGGATGACCAGCGCTAAACATTTCAGTTATGGAGCGTCAATGCAACCTGCGAAAACCTAAGCATCCATGAAGACAGCATCTCGAGTAACGGCAGCATGTCTGAAATCGTAACTAGAAAATATGTAGAGCTTACGTTGCTCGGACAGAATTAGGCAGAGCCTGGTCAACCCATTCCTTAATTTGGCAAGATTGTAGGACTGATCTGGCCAAAAATTGACTCCCATCCTTGGCAAAGCTGTCGGTTTCCTCATTGCCTTTAATTCCCTTGTGACCTGGTACCCATATCAGAGATACCTGATTGTTGGATTTCTACTTGAAAAATTGAAGGGGCTTGTCCTAGGGGTTTAAGAGCCTGAAACTAGGACTCGTTACTTCCACACCAGCCATTTCGTCCATCTTGGATCCATCAGTATAGCAAACTGATGCATCTCTTCCTAGTTGGTACCCGTTCGTTGTGCATATTTGGTGGCTGTTTATGACAACTTCAACGTCATATCAACTGGCATAATATCTGATTGTTTGAACAACAAAAAAAGATGGACGGGATAAAGATCGTCCAGATAAACTTCCAGCACTGTAAGGTGGCCCCGGTAGTACTTTGGTTGCTATGAGGTACTTCCAAGTAGCTCTCATTCATTTGGATATGGCAAGGTAAAATAAACGATCTGGGAGGGACAAGTGGAGTTATTTCATAGCAGATGAACTAAGACCTTCTGGACCTCTACTCTTATCTGGTGAAAAATAATGGGTAGACAATCCCAAAATTGTAGATTGTACATAAAGGATTTTCAGCACCTTCCCCAAAGAAAAAAAATCTTCAAAACCATAAACAACGCGCAGATCTGAGTCAGTACCCACGTCACCTATAAAAACATCCCAACCAAGAGGAGGTCATTATAAAAATCAGTTCAAATTCTCATCTCTCAACACGCATATCGAGTATAAACAAAATATTGCGGAACTAAACAACAATCTCGGAGTGGGCTCAAAACGAAAATATTCTGGCTCAAGTGGCAGTTAGTATCGTTCTCGATGTAACTCTGTACACACTTGCCATATACCTACATACTACGAAAATACAGGGTGTTAGTGAATAAGTGCAACAAACTTCAGGGGGTGATTCTGCATAAAAAAATAATGGCAGTTTGCTTTATAACTTTTGTCCGCAATTGATTCGCTTTGTTAGAGTTTTTCTTAAAAACCGACTATTTATTTATTGCTCTGAAACCGGTCGAGATATACAAATGAAATTTGGTGAGTTTTGAGAGGTGATTATTGCGCAATTTTTGACATGCAATTAGGAATTTTATGGTCATTATTGGCGCGGGTAATGATCTCAATTTTTTTAAAGAAAAAAATGGTACGCTACTGAGATATTCAGAATTGAAAATCATTTTTGAATTTTTGAAACTAGAACAATAACAGAAAATAACACTAATAAATAAATAGGCGCAAAGCTACAACAAATGTTCAAAATGACCTCCCTCAGACGTGATACAAGATTCAACTCTTCGCCTCATTGATTGTCGTATTCTCGCAAATATTCCTGGTGTATTTCTTATTGTCTCACAGCCGGCTATAATTCGATTCCTCAGGTCTTCAACATTTTCGACAAGAGTGGAATAAACTAATGACTTAAGAAAACCCCAAATGCAAAATCTAAAGGATTTAAATCCGGAGATCGAGCAGGCCAATGTTCCTACCTCCCCTACCTATCCAACGATTTGGATATACTATATCTAAGTGATTACGTACAATAATGCTGAAATAGAACATCATGCATGAACCAGAAGTGTTGTCTCAGCTGTAGAGGAATTTCTTCAAGAAGAACAGGTAACTCTTCCTGTAAGAAATTAAGGTAAGAGTCGCCTGTTAGTCGTTGTGGGAGGAAATATGGACCGATTAAATGATCATCAAAGTATTTACTGAAAACTGATGTTGAAAATGAGCTTCAAATATTTCTTGTGGATTTTCCTCAGCCCAGAGGTGATTGTTATGGAAATTTCGTATAAACTGTCGTTCAAAATTCGCCTCGTCAGTAAACAAAATGCCATTTAAAAAATTCGGAATTTAAGCGATTTGATGAAGAATCCAATGGCAAAAAACTAGGCACGGAAAAAAGTCTCATACAATCGTCGAGCTTGCCGTCCATTTCCATTACTTAGACCATAGACAAAATGCATGTCTGACAATTCCGCATTTGTATAAATTTCCATTTTTTTCGATAAAAGAAAAATTAATTACTTATTATCATTAATGTTATATCAAACTGAAGGCTTGAAAATGAAGAAACGCTAATTTGACATTTCGTTGAAATATTCGTATTTAACAGAATGTTGACAGTAGCCTACTAGCATTGCTACTAGATAATATATTAAAGTAATGACAAATACGCGTTAAGATGTTCAATTTTTTGCATAAAAACGGCGCCCCATACGAAAGAAAGGCAAGTGAGATTTTTTGTCACAAATTCAAAAATTTAATTTGAAATATCTCAGTGGCGTACATTTTTTTTCTTTAGAAAATTGAGATCATTATCGTATGCGCGCCAATGATGAACATAAAATTCCTAATTGCATGTCAAAAAATGCGCAATAACTACCTCTCAAAACTCACCAAATTTCATTCGCATATCTCGATCGGTTTCAGAGCAATAAATAAATGGTCAGTTTTTAAGAAAACACCCCGTATCTCGGAAAACGAAGCCTTTGCGGACAAAAGTTATACAGCAAACTGTCATTATTTTTTCATGCAGAATCACCTTGTCGCACTTATTCAGTAATGCCATGTATATTATATGTTGGAACAGACATCTGAGCTTTTAGACTGAGATCTGTAGTGAGAAATCTCGATCAATTGCGACTCTAATTCTGATTCTGCGAGGGAAAAAAAATATGGTTTGGTGAGGTGACTATACATTTTTTTCAAAATTTTCATCAGTGTAAAAACTGGCGCAGATTGGTCCTTGAATATTCCCAATGAAAAAAAAGACACTGCACCTCTCAGTAAAAATATCAAACTGAGTAATGAGCAGTTTTTGAGCGAAAAAATATATTGAAATTCTCTAAACAATTCTGAAAAAAAAAAAAATAGATGAGTGGTTCAAAATGTCTCTGCTAAGTATGCATATCTAAACCCTCCTCCTATGGATTCATGTACCCTTGAAGAATTTCAAGAGTATTCCAGATAGTTTCACAGAAACTATAATTTTTTCTCAACTCTTTTTCAGTGAGAACCAAAGTTGTTTTACAGCAACAACGTCTCAGGGTGTCCCCATAAAAGTAATCAGACTAGTCAGGTCTGGGGATTTTGGTGGCCTTCGTGTTCCTAACCAGCGATTATTATAATTTTGTTCCAAATATTCGCGAACCCGAGCACTGGAATACAAGGGTGCCCCGTCATGCACACAACACATTCGATTCCCCAAGACTGGTAAATTATGTTTGAGGAACAAGCGATGAGATTCGATCAGGAACACGGGTAAAATAAAATAAATAATTGAGGTGAACTGATTCTCTGCCAGGGTACACAATGGATGTGTGATCAGCACTTCGTCCGACCTCCTGGTTTATTTCCAATGCCCATGGTATGATCCTACTAGTTCACAAAACCAGACAAGATGACAATGGGGAAAATACGTGCTTTCCCTTTATCACACCTAGGTCTCCGGATTTTTTAGAGTGTTGTGTCCCACTCAGTGCCTCTGCAAATATGATATGAGCGTTTATTGTAAACTATTTGCCAAATAAAATATCAATGGAAAACAATTCCATAATTATAATTTTTTTTTTAATAGACCGTCTCCAAATATTCACATTCCCTTCACATCTGGACACAAGAAATCTGTCTTTTTCGAATGAAATACATCTAATTGCAAAACCGAACACCAAACGAAAGGTTAACAAATGGGGCTTCTCTCCACTAATAAGCCCTGGGGAAGAGAATCCTCGTGTTTTTCGAAGAGATCTCCTCAATCCTAATATCACTCACGTTAATGGAGTAATCAACTGATTCGTTGTCTTTTTTTGTGTATTCATTGCCTTCCCTTTTCTCTTCAGAACGTGAAAGAACCGTTATCAAGTCCAGTTTGCTATATGAAGCACTTTTCAAAAGAAATTACTCTTTTTTTTAATATAAGAACGTTTCGAGTTGAAATTCTTATGGAATTACGAATACAGTTTATTTACATTGGATAACAAAGAGGGAAAGAGTTTTCAGCATTGAAATGAATATTTAAAAGGTCATTTCTTGTGTTTCAAAAAAAAAAAAAATTTGTAAGTGAATACTCATATATATTACAGATATTTTTATATTGAGTTAAATATCGTGTTATATTTCGAACCATATGTTTTCAAAGAATTTCTTTAGCGCATACATTTTAATATTGTGTGTAGTTAAATATGTCTCAAACTCCATATTTTTAATTTCAGTGTTTTAACCTGATGATGACACATACCATGTCGAAACGTCGTTAAGAGAAATTATATGAATTGACTGAATCAGACCTTTATTCCGAGAAATTGAAGAATATATATATATATATATATATATATATATATATATATAAATATATAGAACCAGTAAATAGTGGGATTTTGCAGCAAATAAAAGAGAACTCTTTAAAGGTTGTCCAAGCTTTCGAAAATTTTATCAATTATTTCCATCATCAGCGAAACTACAAAGGCGTAAAACTAAAGTTAGTTTTTTTTATAAAATTTAGGTTGAATGTGACTTACATCTTTGTGAGAATGATTATACAGGTGTTGGAATATAATGGTTGACACATTATGAAGGATGAATGATGATATAATACAGTTTAAAATAACTAGTTAAGTATTAAAATAAGAATTATTACAATTTCTTTGGTGACTGTCATTTCCCCATGTGGGAAGAAGTGTCAAGTAGGTATTTCTGACAGGTAGTTGACATGACAACTGACAGACAATTGACATACCCTCTGATGGGCCAAAACCAAATTGAGACTGATAACAGTGGTGCCAATTGTATGTTGTCAACATAATTATTTGTGTATGATTAAAGATTGGAAAAATTTAAAGTGAGGTTGTTGTTTGATAACTTTTTGTCCAAAAGATAAGAGTAAATTTCACTAAGTTGATTTATATCTGTTTTTTTATTTATATAGTTATCTTAAAAAATATAGGCCATTTCTAGAAAGGATATTTTTGTTGAGTGTGATTCACTAGCTAAGACCTTTGTGGATTAATGATTCATATGGTGGTCAAACTTGTTCAAATGCTCTGCTAATGCGCATCTTTCTGGATGTAATCTGCAATCACTTTTGTGTGAAACGATTCTAGCGCCTAATGGTCTTGAGGTTTGACCAACATAATTTTTATCACACATTCGACAAGGAATACTGTATATTACATCAGTTTGTGAAGTTATGGGTACTTTATCTTCAATTTTTGTTTGAACTGACCTTATATATATATATATGTAAATATATATTTATATATATATATATATATATATATAAATATATATATTTATAAATATATATATATATATATATATATAAATATATATATTTATAAATATATATATATTTATAAATATATATTTTCTAAGGTATATTTCTAAAGAACATATAAAATGTATCAAATAATTAAGTTATGTAAAATGAAAATTAAATTAATTCAAGTTGAAAACTTAAACATATGAAATATCAGTAGCGCATGAAATGTGATACATGTTGTAAAACAAACGTATACATGAAGATATACATAAAAATTAAATAAAAAAATAAATAATCTATTAAAATATATTAAAATAAATTCGTCACAATGAAAGTGATCCCGCATTACCAACCTCAAGTGTGAATTCATCTACTGTGTAAAAACATTTTTCTGTTAGGAATAGTCTTAACTGTTTTAAAAAAAAGTGAGATGACAGTGTCTTTATATCGCTTGGCCACATGATATAGAGATATAGAGACGGATACAAACAAACATAGGAGACTTTTCATACTTTGCATGATGGTGTTTTTGGGTAGTAAGCATATTGTTATTCCTGGTATGGTAATTATGGATTTCTGATCTCGATTCTACTTTCCTTCTATTTTCATGGATATACGTACGTAAATGTATTCAAAATGAACAAACATGCAACAGTTAGTATTTTATTCTGTTGAAAAATCTCTCTAGATGACGTTTTGTAATCTAGATTGAAGATCAGTCTCAGCAATGATTTCTGTTTTATGAAAATTCCGTCTATTTCAGAAGCTAAACCCCAAACAGCAATGTTGTAGTAAATAATTGAATAAAACTCGGCAAAATAAACTTATATCACTGATTTAGTATCCAATTTATTCTTTAGGGATTCAATGAGATAATACGATTGATTCACCTTCTTAGATGTGAACTCTATATGATATCGCCAAGTGAAATATGAGTCAATTATAGTTCCTAAGAATTTTGTTAATCTCGTTAATACTAAGGATTCATTCCGAAAAAAAATATTAAAATCATGCATGCTACAAGATGAATTTGCAAACTCTATACAGACTGTTTTACTCGGGTTAATGATCAGTCTATTTCTATAACACCAGTCATCAAATTCGTGTAGGACTGAGTTGACGAGGTTATCAATTTCTTCTGATGTTTTACTCGGAAGGAAGATGGAAATGTCATCTGCATACAGGTATATCGCCCCATTACTTATTTATTAGGTAGACCATTTACGTATAATAGAAATATCAGTGGCCCGAGAACACTGCCTTGTGGTGTCCAAGTTGTTACAGGGACATTTTGTTATTCTGTTCCACCTGGAAATATCTATTTGTCAAGAAAGATACAATCAACTGATTAATGTTTCCTCGAATACCCAGGTTAAATAGTTTTTCTGATACGAATTTGATATTGAAGGTGTCGAAGGCTCTACTTAAATCGAAAAAAATTCCTACCACAATATTTTTTTCATCGATTAAATCATGTACTTGTACAAAGTTAAACGTTGCAGTTCCTGTCGAGTGGTTTTTTCTAAACCCGTATTGGCACTTATTCATTAGATCAAATGTTTCCATGTAATCGTTTACTCTACGAGATATAATTATTTCAAAGATTTTTGAGAATATACTGATTATAGAAATGGGTCGATAATTTTCTATGTTTCTACTGTCACCATTTTTTAGTATAGGGACAAGGACCGCAATTTTAAGCATGTCAGGATATTCTCCAAAAGAAATACATAAGTTTATAATATGTCCTATAACTTCAGATAGTCTATCCAACATTCTCTGATAATTTTTGTGGAAACTACATCTGGTCCTTGCTTTTTTTATTTGCTAATGAGGCTATAACTGTTTTCACTTCATCCGTAGTGACTGGTTCAAAGAATATGGTTGAATTAACATTCGGTATTGTGTTACATTTCAATTTTGTTATGCTAATAGATTTTTCAGTGTTCTGTTTTTCGATTAATATTTCATGAATAATGCTATTGGGTAATTGATTTGTACAAGGTATTTTTTATTTTTTCTAGATTTTTATAATGGTATTCTGGATTGGAAATTGCAAGTGCTCTTGTTTTTAGATTTTTTGCGATATTAATTTTTTGTCTGAAATTATGTTGTGAGTTGTAATTTAAAAATATTTCTGAGAAGGTGGGTTTGTGGTTCCAATCAACTTTCAGGACATTGTCTGATGTTTTAATGATTTTGATATCTAGAAATAGTGAAGAACTGTTTTATTCTTCTTATGAAGTGAATTTCAATTTATGGTGAAAATTTTAGAAAGTGGCCACGATTTCATGTATTATGTATAAGAAAGGGACTACGAAAGATATTTTTTATGCATTGTTGTTGAAGTTCATACATAACTAGGTCAGCGCAAATGGGAGACATGCAATATCCCATTCCTAAGCCATACGTTCGTTTGTAGAAAACACCATTGTAGTTGAAATAATTAGAATCAACGCAATGTTTAATTACTTTGATGGAAGTTTCAAGGAAGAGTTTCTGATTATACTCGTAATTAAGTTCAAACAACATCGACATTCTCAGATTGCCTCACCTGGTTATCGAAGTCGTTGGTCTCCATATCTGTGAGCAAGTAGAAACGGGGATCAGTAACTCCTGTCCAATCGTTGTTCGGTCGGTATTTGGCTGCTAGTCTGGGAAGAAGATAGCTTATAGTCTCCTGATCGGCTGATAAGTTGATGGGTTCCAGTTGCCTGTTGAAGTAGTTGGTGTTAGCAGCCGCAGGTTCTTCGCTTCGGATAGCAACAATCAGCGTAGCGCAGAGGACGTAGAGGGGAGCGCGCATGTTATAAATCTGTAAAAAAATACTCTGGGTTAGTTTCATGGAAAAAATAGAACATCGGGATGGTTATCTTTTATACATGATAGAAGGAGCATGATGCAAATTTATTTTAGTGATAGTTTGTAGCTATGAGAAAATGAATACAGAGCCATGTCGCAGATTATCGAAGACTTGACTAAGTCAGATATTGTATTATTTTTCCTACATACAGTGCTTCTCAAAAGTCCCCTCCCCCCTCTTATTTTTGGAACAATTATATATAAACAAGTGAAATTTGGAAACTGAATATTAAAGGTTGTGAACTTCCCTACTAATGATGATATATGACGAAATCATCAAAGATGACGTCACAAGGCCATTGTGACCAATAATTCTGAATGGAACCCTACGGCAAGCGACACCTCTTTTAAAAGGTATCGAGAAAACCTATTCAATGATACTAATTTTGTTTGTGTTTATGGCAGTTTTGGCAACTCGCTTTTAAAAAACTCAAAGCTGTGATGAATTAAATCAGTTAATACTAAAATTCCAAATTCAAGCTCCACCTCTGGATAGTTGTCATATAAGCTGACATTTTTGTAAGTCCTCCTAATTCGACGTTTTTGTAATTGTCCAAATTTTTGTACATTCAATAATTTGTGTATTGTTGATCGAACGTTTAACTGTTTTAGCAGCTTTTGGTACTTTTAATATTTTTGTACATTTCAATAATTTGTTAAACTGTTGTGAGCCGAACGTTTAAGTGCTTCAAGAAGCGAAATGGTACGTGCTTTAGGTGAAATTAATTCTTGGTGAAACTGGACAAAATATTCATGCAGCAGAACGCATTTTTAATGAGAAGTTTCCCGATCGCCCCGTTTCGAGGACTTATTTAAGGGAGCTTCTTCGTAAGTTTGGAACAACGGGTAGTATTAATGATGCGAAACGATCTGGCAGACCACAAATTTCTGATGAGAAAAAAATTGATATACTGGCAGAAGTAATAGTTAATCCTACTTCTTCAACAACTCACGTTGCATCTACCTGTGAAGTCAGTCGAAGTACAGTACACAGGGTGTTGAAAAAATAACAAATTTCATCCATACAAATTAAAAATTAACCAACAGTCAGACTATGTCAAAACAATTTGTTTTAGTGACGAAAGTACTTTCTATCTAAATGGAAATGTAAATACACAGAATGTGAGGTATTGGAGTGACGCAAATCCTCACCTGTTTCGTGAAACACATACCCAATTTCCCCAGAAGGTGAATGTTTGGGCAGGTATCCTGGAAACCACATCGTTGGGCCTCTTTTTTTAAATACTAATTTAACTGGTGAGGTTTATCTGGAGCTGTTGCAAAACGCAATAGAACCGTTAATCCTTGAAATTTTAGAAGATAATCCAGATGAATTCGGCAATTTGGAAATAACATTCCAACAGGATGGTGCTCCCCCACACTATTACGGTGCAGTAAGACGGTATTTGGATGAGGAGTATCGTGGTAGATGGATTGAACGACGAGGTTCAACGGAATGGCCAGCTCGATCACCGGATCTCACACCTTTGGATTTTTGTTCTGTAGGGGTACCTCAAATCGAAGATTTACGCCACTTAACGTTTTAAAACAACGTATTGTTGCAGAATGTGAGGCTGTTTTCGCAGACACATTTGCAAAAGTACGAGAAGAGTTCAAAAATAGGATATTTCACTGTCAGGAAGTAAATGGAGGTTACTCCTAGCAATTTCTTTAAGTATATACTGATTCTTAAATCTGTAATTAATACCATACTGAATGGAATTTAAATTTTAATGTTTACTAATGAGCCATTAAAACTGCCATAAACACAAACAAAATTAGTATCATTGAATAGGTTTTTTCGATACCTTTTAAAGGGGGTGTCGCTTGCCGTAGGGTTCCATTTAAAATTATTGGTCACAATGGCCTTGTTACGTCATCTTTGACGATTTCGTCATCTATCATTTATAGTAGGAAGTTTACAACCTTTAATATTCAGTTTCCAAATTCCACTTGTTTATGTATAATCGTTCCAAAAATAAGAGGGGGGAGGGGACTTTTGAGAAGCACTGTATAATCCTGAAATTACAGCAAATGATTTTCATCACATCTACTAACTCAACAACCAGTTATGTTTTTAATTTGGTCCGCAATTATTACATAAGCTACCTGTCTATTAGGTCGTTTGATAGAGCTTTATGAGCTCCACAACTTTTATTCGAAAGGATTTTCTCTAAGATGTACACACAAACTATAAATTACCATTGATATTTTTCGATGAATAAATAATTTTTGTTTGCCCTGTCTGTTCCTTCCATTTGAGGTTCTTCCATACGTGTCAATTAGATACCATTTGATAACATTTTATCTTTCTTTGCAATACAAAACTCCTCAATCTTTCTCTTTCTACAATTAGATTTCATTTAAAGTTGATATTGAGATTGAAGTTAGTATTGTCTGTACCGGGTGATTCTCTAAGGTGGCTCACCCCTTTAACTTTTTTATTATTGAAGATAGAAAAACGAAATTTGAGGTTGTGTATTATAGTTCAATTTACTTTTCTTGACATATTTACTTGCTTTGCCGTAATTCCGGTTTGACCGGAAATAACCCCAACTTTCGATTTTTAAATGGGACCTCCTATATATTTTTACTTATTTCGATCGAGAATGACAGTCTAAATCCAACACCTCACTTGTCAATATTTAACAAATGAAGTCATTTTTATTCCAATTTTTATTTTTCGATCTAGAATGCCATGGATCGTGTAAATCGCTTCACTCTTGATCAAATAACATGGGAAAAATACTACTTTGAGGCTTATGACTTCACAGTCGTTTTAAGAATTAATTTAAGTCGCAAATATGAATTTTTCCAGTTAACTTGATTTTTTCAAATGGAAAGGAGGTGGCTCGTCGGCTTCTTGTAAAAGATCATTTTCATACGAATCATTTGATACCAGACACTTTCACTTTATTTTCACTATTTCTGAATAAATGCAAGAAGCGATCATACCTAATAACGAATAATACGTATTCGGTATACTTATGCAATAAGTCCTGTTATTCTAGTTATCCGTGACAAACAATTGAAGCTGTTGCTAGAACTACCTAAACAAATAGGCTACTGAATATGCTGTCACTTTTGAAAATTCATTTGTTGCGTAGTTCATAATTTGACATGGAAAATTATACTAGACACGAGAAAATTGACAGAATGCAAGTGATGCAGCTCGAATTTATGTTCAGAGATTCTCTAATCGTTGCCATCCCACTTGGCATTATTTTTCAAATTTAGAAAGGAAAATGCGAAATGAACCAGAAGAAAATGCAAATAATTTCATCGTCAGTGAGGAAAAAGAAGTAGATGTGTTGGCCTATGTTGAAGTGAATTTTACGGCGTCAATTCACCAAATTGTTTCTGAGAGTGATATATGTTATTCGTCGGTTTGGAGAATTCTCCTTTTTTTCCCATGTTACTTGATCAAGAATGAAGCGATTTACACGATCCATGTCATTATAGATCGAAAAATAAAAATTGGAATAAAACTTACTTTATTCCTCAAATATTGACAAGTGAGGTGTTGTTGGATTTAGAATGTAATTCTCGATCGAAATAAGTAAAAATATATAGGATGTCCCATTTAAAAATCGAAAGTTGGGATCATTTCCGGTCAAACTGGAAGTACGGCAAAGTAAGTGAATAGGTCAAAAAAATTAAATTAAACTATAATACACAACCCCCAAATTTCTATTTTCTATCTTCAATAATAGAGATCACCCGGTATAGAGTAAGATCCCAGATCTGGCAAAGCTACGTCATTTTAGCAAAGCTGATATTTTAAGTGTGAATAGTGTGATATGTAGTTGAGAACGTATGCGTACTTGCTAGTTCGAAAGCGGGGCCATTTTACAGGTAGCAGGTACAAAATTATTTAAAAAACTTTCTCACCCTCATTGAAGTATGGTAATGCTTTTGACAATTGATATCGTCCAGTTGGTTGAGCGGTATTAGGCGTCAGATATCTCAAAAGTTAGCGAAGGTTCCAATCCCCCACACGCTTCACTATTTTTTTTTATTTTTCACTTCGAAATTGAGAAATCATTTGTTTTGGGACGAATATTCGAATAGAAAAAACAAATCATTACTCAATATCGATGGGACAAATATAAAAAATCGTCAGGCGTGGGGATTAGAACCCTTGCTAACTTTTGAGATCCAGAGCTCAAATCTGGCGCTTTAGACCGCTCGTCTAACTGGACGATATTAATTGTCAAAAACATTACCATACTTCAACGTAAGTGTGAAGTTTTTTATGTACTTTTGTTCGTGTTACCTGTAAAAGGGCCCTGCTTTCAAGCTAGCATGTATGCATACGTTCTTAACTACATATTCCACTACTTATACTCAAAATTTCAGCTTTGCTAAAATGACGTAGTTTGGTGGCTCTGGAATATCCTTGTGAGCTTTTGTTCAATAGCTGAGTGAGTTTTTAGGTGGATTTCAATAGAAATACTACCTATTGTCATCACAACAAAACTTTCAATACATTTTGATATATCTTCAGCGATCATGGTCCCCAGAACCCGAAAATATCAAATATACTTATGGAGTAAAATTATTTCAGGTGATATCCGAAAAAATCCTGAGAAATGCTCGGACAGGTCAATTCTTTTCCTAAAGTGACGTCATTTGAACTACAATCAATAATAATGATAATAATAATAATGAAGATATTTATTCAGGAAATACAGTATACATATAAATATAAGGATCAAAATATGTTAATTATCAATATTAAAGGCGATAATGTAGGAACCTTGTTTCATAATAATAAAATGATATAAAATATTGAAATGAAAAAATATTAATCACCGTATTATAATATAAAATAAAAATAAGAAAGTGAATACGATTATTAATATTACAAATATTACCGATAACATCTTTCTGATAACATATTACCTAAAATAAAATCTGGAAGGTAGAGGATAGTGGACCAAAACCCTATTTATTAAGGAGTTTAAGATTTTATATCATATCTGAAATGTTTCGTCGTGGTTGACACGTGATGAATTGTTACAGTACTTTTTCAAACGACTGTGAATTTCTGATTTTTTGTATGTGTTGTGGGACGGTATTGTACAATTTTGGTGCTATATATCGATAACTTCGCTGGCCTATAGCTTTCTGCATTTGTGGAACTACATGGTAATATTTTTTCCTTGTAGGGTAATAATGACTAGGTAGGTTGAGAGGTTTTGGTGATATTTTATATTTATGTGGAAATAAAAAAGTTGGCGAACATCAAACACTTTGGCTTCGTGGAATGGTGCTTCAGAGGGATATCTGAACTCTTTGGACATAATAATTTTAAGAAACCTTTTTTGCAGATTTTCTAAGGTACGAAGATGTGTTTCCCAGCATATTATTCTGTATCGCAGGTGACTTTCCACCAAGGCATGGTACAAGATTTTAAGTTGCGGAAAAGGTAGAATATTTTTCAAATACTTAAATTTGTATAAAATGGATCTTAACTTGTTGCATATATAATTTAGGTGTGCATCCCATTTGAGGTTTGTATCTATTATAACGCCTGAATATTTTACTTTCTTCTCTGGCAGAATAGTGTGCTGTTGTCCAGTGGTGTTTATCGTTATTCTTTTATTCTTTCGAAGGGTGGAGTGTTTGATCTATTGCAACTTAATGGCATGAAATATGTTTTTTCCAAGTTTATAGTTAATAACTTGTGATCTAGCCAGTTCTTTAACAGAGGGAAATCTGATTCTACAAAGGCTTTCAACTCATGCCAAGTTTTTGCCTTATAAAAGATGGCTGTAATATTTCACCCCGACTCTTTAACGAAAATATGCCATTCATATAAATACTAAATAGGATAGGGCCTAATACGGTCCCCTAAGGCACACCATATTCTATTTTCCTCTTGTCGCTCTGTACATTGTTTACTCTCACGGATTGGAATCTATTGTTTAGATAATTTCTAAATAATTCAAGACAATTATTTCTAATTCCAATATGTTAAAGTGTCTGTGAGAGTAGGTCATGACTTACGGTATCGAACGCTTTCGACAAATCAATAAAAATACATAGGTTTGGCAAATTTTCTTCTAGAGCAGAAGATATCCTTGAGGTGAGTGACAATATCTTCTTGTGTGGAGAGATTTTCTCTGAAGCCAAATTGTTGGTCAGATATCAGATTATACTTTGCTAAGTAAGCAGCAAGCCTTTTCTCAAGAATCCTTTAAAAAAAAATTGTAAAGTGCGTTATAAAAGAAATTTGTATTACGACGGTTTCCTTAAACGCTTCAGGCCAAACTCCCTTTTCCATACTATTATTTATAATGTAGGTGAGAGGTTCCTCAATATAATGGCAAAGAGATTTAATGGTTCCAGCTTGGATTTCGTCTATGCCGGCTGATTTTTTGTTTTTTAAGTCCCCAACGACATTTTTAATTTTATTGCCGTCAGTTGGAAGAAGGACAAAAGAATTAATGGAAATATTTCTATGCGGTATATAGATTGGGTCTTTTTCTATTTTTTCACCCATTTTTCTCCCTATTTCAGTGTAGGACTTTGTTGAAATTATTAGCAATTTGTTTCTTCAACATAGATAAAGAAACGAAAAAAACAAAACAAATCTTTTGCGTATCATTATCCAGAAATATGTTTTTCTTTTGAACCTTTCTAGAATATGGGTGTATATTCTTGTCAGGTTTGGTGTAATCTCTTTGAACAAGAGATTGTTGTTTTTTAGTTGAATCCATGAGCAGGAAAAACTTAGTTTTAAAGTTGTTTCAATCTATACGTGAATATTGTCATTTCAGCTTTGAAAAAGGAATAAATCAATTCCGAAACGTCAGCAATAAAAAATTAGTTTCACTCCCTGGTCCTAATTCCCGTTAAATCCAACTATATTCAATTCTTGGGACGATGAAGCAATTATCAACAAATACTAGGTTTGTTTCCGAATCATCAAATGAATACAAATGAAAAAAAAATATTCAGAAATTACTTAATATTTGGATGTACAGACTAATAGAAATGACTATGTTCCTGAAGAAATATTATTGGTGGTCCTATTAAAGGGAGTTGATACTTCTGAGGAATTAACTCTCAAACATTTTAACGACCGTACCTTCCTCACAATCACCCCGATTCAACTTGAAAGAGCATGAAATGAGGGAAAATTTTCCATATAAAATAATCCGGGCTTCATCAAACATGCTTTATTTAAATTTTCATTGAGTTTTCTCTCATCTGCAGCCATTCTCTTCCATGCAAAATGTTTGAATTTCAAAGGCCAAGTCTGAATTGATTGTTCCATATTTGCTCGACCGTTTTGATATTTTTTAACGTAGATTGGAATAGGAAGGTAATTTAAAATTCAGATTTTTTATGAATTTGCTTTTGATGTCGGTCTTTAATTTGCGTTTCACATAATATCTCCAAAACTTCAGGTTTAAAAAAAAATACAAGTGTGACATTGATTTTGATCCGAAAAGTTTCAAGTTCCCAAACAATTCATTAAATCTTGTAATACAGTAATGCATTCCAATTAGAAATGTAGAATCAATTTGTAGAAGAAGGGTAAACATTTTGTTGAATTTACCGTTTTCTACCTCATTCACTGGTTTAACTTCTTATCGACTATCTTAACACAGGAAACTAAAAAACAAAAACAGTATGCCAATGTTACACATTCCACCACATCTTTTCCAAACGAACAACCATATATACTCACACCCAAACATCAAAATAACAAACACAAACGAACAAACCATCAATAATTTCGGTGACGTCGAAATACTGACAAATGTCAAATTCAGTTCACTCCAACCGATACGATCGACTCATACAAGAACAAAAGATACCAATTTTGTTTCGAGACACTGTTACTTCTTACTAGAATGGTAAAAAAGAAAGAAAACACCTTCAAACAGCACAATGTGCTAAACAAAAAACCATTTTAAAACGGAATATGTGTTGTAGGTAAGAATAAATGCACAAAATAGCCAATGTCTCATATGAAAAAAAAAAATTTTTTGTAGAAATCTGATGAAGCATGGGGCCTCCAGGCGAAACGTTATTATGAAAAGTTCATACAATAAACTATAAATAAGTCTCTATACATTGTCTGAAGAACCATAACCCAAGAAACAACCCCCCCCTCCCCTTTGAGTATAAAGTAAATGGTTCGAAAATTAAACTACTGATAAATATATATATATATATATATATATATATATATATATATATATATATATATATATATGTCAACGTATTTTTAGACTAGCTATGGTTTCCAGAGTTCCGAGGGTATGAGATTCAAACTTGGACGGGGTATTGGACTCAAGAATTGGAATATTTTTCAATATTTCAAAATCTCCCATCACTTCGGGTTTCACCGGAAACGACCCCAATTTGGAAATTTCCAATTGAACACTCTGTATATTTTTCCTATTTTGGATTCTAGAGACGATTTTAAATACGATCATATTGTTTTGAGACGACAAATTGGTATATTTGATTCATATAAAAAATGAAGGGAATTCAGTTTTATTCATTGTTGTCATAGGATCAACTATTGAGAAATTATAAAAAAACACATTTTTTTATTTAAGATGACCCCCCCCCCTCAAGGTCGAAACTTGGATTTCTCATCAGGGCCCGGGACTAAATGACATATATCAGAATCGTTTCTACCACTACTTTTGGGTAGGGTACAAACCCCCACAGACTGGACTAATACAATATTAAAAATCTCCAATTTTCATGCGAGCTTTTAATGTTATAAGACAAAAATATGCATTCTGAAATTATTCTCAAATGACAAAGAAATGCAGTACACCTAGAAATAATATATCCAGCTACAAGGAAAATCTACAACAGTAAATAATATATTTCAATAAAATCCCTCACAGATTAGAACTTTTTTATTGCTACGTTTCTTTGACAGTCTCAGTTTGGGCTGAAACGATTATCATTTATCGTCTGGAGCGGGTGGTTTTTCATTTCAATCTAATCAATATATTAAGGTCCGTAATAATTAATTCCATTGATTGAACGTTATGTGAAAACTAAATTATCATCATGAATGAACTGAAAGATACCAAACAATACTTTGGTGGGTTATTTTTAACAGGCGTGGGTATTCAATTTGGGGAATGGTAAGTGTTCTTGAATTCGGATAATCATTTTCGAGGACGAAACATTTTATAGATTTTTTATATATTCATAAACTATCAATTTTGCTTGAAAAGGAAAAATGACACAAAACTGTTTAAATCATAAATAGATATGAAGTTTTACTTCAAACGTTGCACCCAAGAGGTTGTGGCGGTCAAAACGCTCTCCGCGGCAAGCATCTGCAGAAACTCCGGCAGATCTGGTCATCAGAACTGTCGGGCACGAACAAAGTTTCTGCCATCAACATGCTTGCCGATCCGATACTAATCAACTCCTTTGAAGTGTACACTGGAAAAGCTGCGTGAAATTGACGTGAAGACTCCAAAATGATGCACCTACATAGTAGTTTGCATCCGAAATCGTCCGTTCCACGGTTGTTCCTCCAATACACCAGACTTCTGATTTTGGAGTGTCAACACAACAGGATGGTGCTGGATGGACCCTGTTCAGGAACTTGGATCCTTTTCTCTGCATAGTCGAAGACCATGATATCAAAGGGAAAGGAGCGTTTCTTTTCAAGGCAGCAATCCGCGCAGCTGATGAACTCGGTCTTGTATTAGACGCCGAGCAGGAAGTCCAAGATGAAAGTCTCCTTTATGTTTAAAATCAATATGTGTACGATTTGATTTCTAATGCAATAAACTGAAAAAGTATATAATTAAACGTGTCATCTGTCGGTGACCCCTTCCCGCTGAGATGGAGGAGATGAAACAAATTTTCAATGAAATAAAAAATAAAAATGCGTCTGGGTGGGACGACTTATCTATAAAAATATACTCACATTTCCCTGATTCCACCCTTACGGTACTAGTTGAAGAAGTAAATCTTTCATTTCTTACAGAAGTTTTTCCATCATGTTTGAAAAACGAAATAGTCATTCCATTACATTACCGATAATCCTGCAAACTTCAGACCCATTTCAATGTTACACACACCCTCAAAAATAATAGAAAAACTCGTGAAAAAAAGAATAATGACTTATCTGAATAAGCACAATTTTATTAATCCTACTCAATTTGGATTTCAAACAGAAAAAGGAACGAATGATGCTATTTTCAATCTGTACCTAATAGTTATAGTTATAGTTTTCATCCTTTTATTTATAAATGACTTTGTCAATGAGATTTATCATCTTCAGACAATAAAGTATATTTGATTTGATTTGTTTTGAATCTGTTGGTGCAAGTCGCCTGAAATGCCTAAAATTTGACGCAAGGCAAGGCTATCGTAACTAAAATATGTTCTTTTTCAATAATTTTATAATTATAAACTGAACTTTTATTCAATTTTTTTTTAATTCTTGTATGCAGTTACTTCACAAGGCAATATTACCAAATTGTTACATATTCAAAAGTCACTTCTGAGCATCTTTTTGAATAATATATTATCCCTGAATGATTATTCAAGGTATTCAACCCCACACATGAAATATATTTTTCATTAAATTTTTTTGGCTTTTGCCCGATACCGGGTTGCTATTGAATTAAAGCTTTTGTCTATTTTTTTATGTGTGAATTGCGAATCAAAATGCTTTTAAATATGTTATTCATTGATTAAGATCAGATTCGCCCATGTATCGAATAGAAAAACACTTAAACTCATCTTTTATTTATGAAAAGATATTTGTTCGTATTTTCACTGAAATTATTATGAATTCACCAGATGAATAGTGCGTAACATATCCAACTGAATATTGGGGTCGTTTTCATAAAAAACCCTTATGTTTTGTGAATCCCGAAGAGGATTGGGTAATTACGGATTTCAAACGTAACGACGGATTTCGCAAACAAAGCTTCTACACAAAAACGTCATTATACGAGAATAATGTCTTTTTTGAACCATACGCAAAAAGTGTGGCTGACACAGGTAGACCGACTTGACCCATGTTATCAGCAGCAGTGCAAGAAATTCGAATATATTACTGCATGTCACAGTGCTACAAAGGTAAGATTCATATCGCTGACACATGTTAGAGGGGAGATTGGAGATAATGCAGGATAAAAATCCATTTATTGGGAATCCACATTTATCTCAATCAGCAATTTCAGTTCGGGACATACACCACTCCAGGATACGGGTTTCCTACATGAAATAGGATACGCCAAAAATGCCAAAGAATGCAGAATATAATAAAATATAACAAAACTAGTGATAAAAACATTTTTTTGTACACGCTCCACAACAACTTTGGACTCGAAGTCGTCATGGTGACTTTCAGGGACCTTTTTGACTATTTAATAGATATTAAAAAAAAAATCCACGAATACTTTACGCTATTTTTTTTATTGGTGCACTCATATATACTGGTATTATTACTACAAAAAATAGAAATAAGAACTAATAATGCAAAATGGTTGAATTCGTGATGTGACATCAGTATATTTTATTTGACGTTACAAGGTACTCCTGTCAGATCAATAATCAAAAATTTGTCATTTACACTTCACGTTTCTCGATTTGTAGATGTTGCCATGGTAACTTTAAAAAACGCGCGTTTTTTAAAGTTCGATTTAAACACGCTGTGGCGTGCTTTAAATGGGTAAAAAGGGGCACCAATAAAAAAAAACTTATAATGAATATCCTAAAATTATTTTAGGAGACGCAATAAACTATAGAATAATTGAAATTGTACAGTGACAGCATACGTTATTGGAAAACTCTTTCAGGAACGATAAACACTACACAATAAGCTCATAATGCAATATTCCTTGTGACTTATCAGCAATTCTTTGGGAGTCCAAAATTCATCGAAAAATTATAGAATATACAGTGTCCGTCATAAAGTTGGCTACATAAGGGAAAACAATTGTTATTGAAATTTCTGAAAAAGTCTAATGGCGGTTCGTTTCTGCATGTCTGACAACTGAAAAATCCGTTGCGACTTATATCACGTGACCTCAGATTTGGCGGGAATTTAAAAAAAAGTTGTCTGTGGTGCCGAAAAATGGGTCAAATTGACAAGATATCGAAAAAAAAAATCGAGAAAATGTGTTTGGGATCCAACGAGGATACCATTTTATTCCTCTACCCTTACTAAGAAACACCTTCAATAACCTGAATCACATAAGTTCGGTTGAAAACTAATCAAATATTTGTGGAAAAGAGATTTTGCGGGAGATTAATTATGAAAACACGATTTAGTCTTGACACTAGGTGTAGTCATGCCCTGTATAGATAGATAGATAGATACTTTATTCGTTTACCATTTTACATATTCACAAGGAAATATAAATGGACAAACATGTCAAAAAACACAGAATGCATATACCAAAATTATGAGATATAACACAGTATGAAAATTGTTACATAGTAACGCAGAAAAAGGAAAACTAAAACCATGTAATGGAGTACACTTTGGACGAAACAGTTTGACTAGTACGTATTAGTCAGAGAAAACAAATGAATAATACAAAATACTATACTATAAATAAATAAGTACACATACACACACATGCATCCATAAAAATTATCAAAATTCATCTAGTGAGTAGCAGCACTTTTCAATTAAGAATTCTTTCAGTCTATTTTTGAATATTCTGACATTTGGTGCTGACTTTATATCCGGATTTAATTTATTGTATAATTTGCACCCCATAAAATAAAAACTTTTTTGATAAAGTGCGGAGCAGTGAGAATTGGGCTGTAACATATTGCGGTAACGAGTGTTATGATCATGTTTTGGCAAGCACATTGTAATGTTTTTATAATTATTATAGAAATATATACACACCTCCAGAATATATACGCTAAATAATGTCAGGATTTTTAGTTTTTTGAAAAGTTCTCTACAGCTTTTTTGAAAAGTTCTCTACAGCTAGTCCTCTTATCAATATTGATGAACATGAGCTTATTCAATATTCTCAACCCGTAAATAAAATTTAAAACTACTAATATTGTTAATTAAAACTCAATATTACATTATTTATCCTTGCTGAATTTGATATTGGTTAGTAAATTTGAACTTCAATGATTTAGCTATATTTTTGAAGTTTATGAGGCGGCTTTGAAAAAAGGTCTACTTTTGTTGTAACAATAACAAATGCCACAATAACTTGTTGACAATTTTGTTGGAGTTGTCGTTCTTTATCAGTTTTTGTGTTATTCAATCTATCAATAGAAATGGCTCCAAAACTGAGTATACAAGAAAAAATAGAAATAGTATTGCTATAAGGCGAAAATTATCATAGCTGAAATTTTCAATGGAAGGCATCCAGACCAAAATTTGCATTTTACTACGGTGGCGAAGATATTGCAAAAATTTAAGGAAACTGGTTCGGTTGAAAACAAATATAAAAGTGTTCACGAGAAGCCTGTTGTAAATAATGAAAATAATGTAAACAATGTTTTACTGACAGTCACTGAGACACCAAGAGTTTCGACGAAAATTATGGCAGTAAAGGCAGAAGTATCTCAAACCTCTATTAGACGAATTTTAAAGCAAAATAACTTTCACCCATACAAACCAAAATTTGGGCAAGTACTGCGAGACAGAGATTATGACGCTCGATTTTACTTTTGTGCATGGTTCCAGGGAATGTTAGAAGACAATCGTGATTTCTCAAAAAATGTTCTATTTTATGACGAAGCAACTTTCACCTCAAATGGTGTCGTCAGTTCTCAAAATTGTAGATGGTGGGCAGATCATAATCCTAATTTTATTATTGAATCCAAGGACCAATATAGTTTCAAAGTGAATGTATGATGTGGAATTTTAAATGAGCGAATTGTAGGTCCCTTCTTTTTTAGACAAAGTTCAATGGCGAACGGTATTTAAACTTTTTACGGACCGATATATCTACATTTATCGACAACCTACCATTACAAGAGCGGATTCATTTATTCTTTCAACAAGATGGGGTTTCTATTAATTCTACGAATGAAGTGCGGGAGTGGTTGAACAATGAGTTTGGCGAGCAGTGGATAGGTCGATATTCAGGTAATCCTTGGCCTGCTAGGTCTCCAGACCTAACGCCGTTTGATTTTTTCTTATGGGGTTACCTGAAAAGCAATATTCATATACAACGTCCATTTCGAAATGTAGAACATTTAAAAATGTGTATAAGGAATTGTGCAGCACTGATCAACAGAACTATGTTGAAAAATTTTCGCGGCGAAAATTTTTCGGCACCACAGACAACTTTTTTAAAATTTTCGCCAAATCTGGGGTCACGTGATATAAGTCGTAACGGATTTTTCAGTTGTCAGAAATGCAGAAACGTACCGCCATTAGAGTTTTTCAGAAATTTCAATAGCAATTTTTTTCCCATATGTAGCCAACTTTATGACGGACACTATAAACATAAAAATAAAATAAAAAGTTATTGAATGTGTCTGTCCTATTTTTGTAGGAATTTGCACTTAATTCAATGAAAATTTGGTTTCCACGAATTTTCCAGACTCTTTGTTCCATTTCTCCGACTTCAAAATTGAGGAATATTCACTTGAAAAAAGTTGATATATCCATTTCCACTTGACCGGCCCCCTCGAGTGGTAAAGTAACGTACACGTGCGAAAAAAAAAATCGAGAAATTGACGGAAATATCTGTTTTGAGGTCCCCCGAGACGATCTTCCACGATAAGTGCCGAACCTTTCAACCAATCGAGCTGAAATTTAGTATGAATATGAAGTTTCTGTCCCGAATGCGGCCAAACTGTCATATGTCAAACGGAAGTGTCACTATTGAAAAATTACAGAAACTATATCGCACGAGACTTGACTTGCAATATGCCATTTGAAAGCCCTTGAAAAACTGTATCCAAAACACTCAAATTATTTTTCCAACTGACATCCATAAAAAATAAAAAACTTTGCTATTCAATTATTCAAAATCTATACGATGGATAAGAACTGAATTTGCCAGGGAGTAACCCAACAAAAGAATCAAATTAAGGCTGCAGTTGGAGCTTTCTACCGTTTCACAGTCTGTCGCTACAAATGTTTAATTTTTCTTCTGGGCGTTACCATCCGAGACGGCCGCTCACCCGGGCTTTGACTAGGACGACCCGCGTTTGGTGCAGGACCGCTCAAATATCTCCATTGGTCTATTGGCCGGTGAATTGACCGATCAAATTGATTTCGTACTGTCCTAAACATATTTTATTAATGTTTTATATCGAAATAACCCCATTCTCTGCCGAAGCCCGGGCCGGTCAAGTTTTAGGATGTCTGTCACACAGCTGATTTTCAATTCTCTGCAAATATTTTTATCGAAATATCTATAGGCATGATCTTCAATAATGTTTCAAAAATTATAGCTCAACAAATTTTTCTGGAAAAAATGAGATATAAGAACCATAAAATATTTTCTTTTCTTAAATGTCTATCACCATTTCTTAAAAATGTTTGATGTAGAAGTTATTCATATGATGAACAATATTTCATATGATGACAACTATTGTCAGAAAAAAATCTGTAAACACCGCCAAAACCTCAATTTGCGTACTTGTTACATAAACGGGGAAGGTGGAGATGGCTTATTCAGGTATATTTTCAAGGAACCGATATGGCAAGGAAAGTACTAAGCAATTCAGCAAAAAAGTGGCAGTCGACAATTTAACGGAAAAACCTTTGGAATTGATAAGACATGTGATAAAATCGAACTAGTTACGGCTAAATATTTTTTAAGAACGAGAAAAAATGTATACCACGCTAGATCCTGTTCTTCCAAAATTACCAGAAGATATTTTGGAATTTCTTTATCTAGTTGAGGAGCTTGATATTGTTACTTAGAGACAAGGAAAGTTCTTAGTCAAAAGTAATTTTATTAACAATATAGTAATTTTTTCCTCTAAAACAAATTTGCAGGGTTTGGTAAATTTCGAGGAATAATTTGATGATGGATCTTTTCAGTACTGTCCTAAACTATTTTTGTAAATATTTAGCATCCATGGTTTTGAAAACGCTCATAACATTTCCTTAGTTTTTCGTTTGTTGCCAAATAAACTTCAAAAAAAGTATTTTTACCTTTGAGAGTATCAACAGTTACTCAGTGTGCCTTTCAAGCCATTACGATTCACTGAAGATTTTGAAATTGCTACTCATATAGCAATATGGCAAGCATTTCCAGAAACCAATATTATAGGATGTCAATTTCACTTCAGCATACTCCTGGTACGGAAAAATCCGAAGTTGGGTCTTCCGCGTGAGTATCAGAAGAATAATGGCGAGGAAACTGAAGTAGGTAAATTTTTGCATTACCGTTTTTAAAACCAGAAGATGTCTGTGACTGTTTTGCAATTGTGATTTGGCGTGTATAACCTTTGAATAAACTGAGCCCCGGTTTCGAAAATTGCGCTAGTAATGAATAAAAAGCAGACTTGCGAAGCGCGCAAGGCTACAACAAAGTCTAAATAGATAATCAATAATAAAAAGATCATTATTGTTATATTTCTAGACTCAAAGAGAGCCTTTGCAACTGTAATCAAGATTTGAGAAATTTATCCATATGGCTGAACGACAATGGTTTGAAATTGAACATAGGTTATATTTCAATTAAAAGACAATCCAGCCAACATTTATTGATTGATAATAATGTTATTGAAGAAGCTAAATATTTCAAGTACCTGGGCTTCATGATAGATAATGAACTGAATCTCAAATCACATTGTGAGTATATTGAGAAGAAAATGGGAAGAAAAATTAATTTCCTATATAGATTGAATAATGAGGTATCATCTTTTACTGAGTTAACTATATATAAAACCGTAATATCTCCTCATCTTGATTTCTGTGGAACATTGATATAACTGATGAATAATGAACAAATTGATACATTACAAAAAATACAAAATCGTTCTATGAGAAAACGAACAGCAATAGCTTGGAATCCTTGAATTTATTGAGTGTTCGACAAAGAGCTGCTTATAATATGCTGAAGTGTGTGTATGAACTGTTACCAACCTACCTAACTGAAGGAATAACTTATCTTCAAGAAATATTCAATCACAATACCAGATCACATGCTTCGAATGATTTCTGCTACAAACACAGTGTTCATCAAAGGCTCACAGCTTTACAACTCATTACCAAGAGAATTGAAAGAATACTCATCATTTAGATAATTCAAAGGCCAGTGTGTAAAATATATGAAAGATTTATAACCCATCATTGTAATACCTCTAACATTATTTCGTTTTTATACTGCTAATTTAACTTGTTCATGTATTGTATTTTATTTGTGTTATGTACTTTATTCATGCTATTTTACTTATACTATGCTATTTCATTTATACATTCGAAACTACTACTATTCCATTCATACTATTTATACTTGAGAGCTGATGCTAATAAAGATCATTATTATAAAGTGCTGAACACGTGATTCGCCTGTGCATCGTAGTGTTCACATGTAATTTATTGTCAAGTTGAAAAGTGTTATACGTGCTTGCAACTGGGTTTTTTACCCAATTCAAGCCACATTGTTTTCGAGAAACAGTCTGTAAAAAAAACAGCAGCATTGGAGCGATCGGGTGTCAGGTGCGGGAAGTAAAAAAATGCATTATTCCAGCATACATGCGAAAGTGATCAGCCAAGCAGCAGCGAAAATAAATCAGTACTCTGTCGAATTACAGGTGAATAAATATTTTCACAAACAATTGATAAAATTTAATAAAAACATATGAATAGATATGAAGGAAATAAAAATGGATATATTGAAAATATTGTTTTCTTTTTTACATACATGCATTTTCACATATTTTTCATATTGTTCGTTTACTGTCAGAATTTGACAAAAAAAAATTAATGTATGTTACATGAATAAAAATATGTTCCATCCATGTTTGTTTAGATTACTGTAATCATTAGCATGAACAAATTTAATTGTATATATTAATGTGAAAATACATTCTAATACATTGATGTCACCGAATATGCACAAAAAAAATAATGAATTGATTTCCCAAGTATATACTGTACAAAATATCAAACTGCATTTATTGCAAGTTGTCAATAATTTTCAAAAAAAAGTAATACTAGTTGTTGATTAGTGTACAATAATAACGGCCCTTTCCCTTTGGTCAAGTTTATAGTTCACGGTAGAAAAACCATAAAATTTCGTATTCTGGGGTACATTTTAACGCGTGTTTGTGCACCCTACAATAAAGCAGTGGTCACCCGAAACCTCATTTTTACTTCTTTCACGTCATTTACATTTGATTCGAGGTTATTTGCGGCCGACACGTTCATTGTCATTCATTTATTATACGCGCACTTTCGAAACGAAGCTTTTACCTGCCGAATCGCAACACAAATGCCGTTTTGACGTTTTCGACCAAAAAATTTAAACTTTGTAGACAACCATTTTATCACAGCGGTAAATCGGAATAAGTGATACTGTCTGGACCAGTTTGTCCGATTCCGTCACTGCGGCGCTGCACGTTAACTTCCTTTCCCATGCTCCAAGTCCATAGTCCTCACCCAAATATGAATCAGGTTTTAAGAGTTATTCTGGAACTATGATCGATTCATATATAACATGAAATTTATTAAAATAAATATTTGGGTAAAAAAATATTCAAATCACAAATAAACAGATGCGCGTCGCGTGGATTCATTTAATTTGAGTCAATTGATTGTTATAGTTCGGGAACAACTGAACAGTGTTATTAATCGTCAAGGAAACAAAAGCGGTTCAGATTCGTGCGAGATATCTTTGTAGTGGGCTGCGACTGATTTATTTATTGTGATGTAATTGTGTGAAGTGTAAATAAACGGACAATAATTAGTCGAGTATTTTTAATAGAGGCGAACCCCAGTTTCGTAACAATATATTCAATCCGCTTTCGGCGTTTACTGTTCATACATTTAGCATGAATACAAGTATTTCTACTACTCTTCTCGTTACGGACAAAAGAAAATAGTACGAAGATTCAAAGGGCAGAATATATTTGCTTCCAGAAAATACGCAATATTGGAGGAAACATATTTTTCAAACTGTATCAATTAACATTCCCAACAAATCTGTATGAACACTTGTTTGTGATTTTTACTGGCGGTGTTCAGTCTTGATCGGTAAAATCTGACGAATGCCATTAACTGGAAGATAAATTCAAAAACCAAAGATAAAAACAAACGTTTGCTCAGAGCAGCTCCAAACCGACGAATAAACATCTGTGCGTATGGCCAGCTATTCGTTTCGGAAGTATGTGCACGCTTCTGCTGAAAATCGAAGTTATGGCGAAGAGCTCATCCCATTATATCAGCGTTATCCGTCTCATTTTCAGTTTCAGTTTTTGCTTTTTCCACATATAAGACGTGCAAGGAATTGATGTGCTCATATTTCCCATTTATGATAGAGAGATATAACTGCACGAGTTGCATGTGAATGTATTTTCATATCGGAGCTGTTGAAATCTGATTACTATGAAGAATGTTTAGGATAGGTAAGAGGTGTTGATTGATATTGTTGCACTCACATTCGGAAATATTTTTTCAATGAAATTAATGTTTGTTTTAGTCCAGTTGGCAGGGCTTTTTTCTGCATGAGGTTACAGTATCGATTTTTTTTCCACATGATAGGGCCTGTGCGTTGGAAAACGCGTTTTATCATATATCTCCTAAACAGTTTGCCGGACGCGAAAATTTTTTTTTTCTGTAAAATCAATATTTATGCGAGTTTTTGAGTCACAGTTGGACACATGATTCTTCAGCGAATAACTCAAAATCAATTGATCCAACGTGAAAAATAATTATATGGAAAGTTGTAGAGCGGAAAAGTCTACAAATTTTGTTCTCAACTTTTTTCCTATCTATAATAGTTTTCGCACAGTAAATAGCTAAACGAAAATCCTTCACATACAATGAGACTGAGGTAAGGAACAAGAACATTGGCGAGGTAAACGAGAAGCAGAGAGATTATTTTTGAAGGAATTTGTTATGGAATGAAAGGTCATTGGCTGTAGAATCCATTAAAAATATTTTGAAAATGTTGTGACCTCGTCCATTGTAACAACGGTTCTAGTACTCGGTGTATGACGATACCCCAATACGTTCACTGTTGTTCCAATTCAATTCCATTTTTTATCTCGCTTGAGACAAGGTTAGTCGAGAATAAGGTCCCCCTACAGTGTGTTCTGTGCCATTATCTATGCAATTATTATTCTCAGCACATTCTAAATTGATATATCGGAAATAAACATAAACAAATTGATTCCTAGAATCAACAATTAATTCCTGCTGATAAGATTATAATTTGAAGTATTGAAAAAAATCGTGATTGGGTATTTCTACCAGACCGTTATATCTATGGGACTTTTATGAGTTTATTGCATGTACTAAAAAAAACTTTCCATGTAGTCATATCAATAGACGTCGGGGATTCTTCTATCAGTGATAACTCAATATGCTAATTAGATCATTGATATATGAACTGGGAAATTTTGTTTTCATAATTATGCAATAGAAGTACATCATTTCAGAAATGTGTTCCAAATATTATCTGTTCCACTATTTCACATCAAGTAATGATAAACCAGATCATATAAACACTGTACAGAAATAAAGAGGCATCTATTTCCAGGTTGAAAACGATCATACAATAAGTAGATTTCCAGGTAGTCTTAGAAAAATTATTGTAATTTTATTGTCAGAAACTAACACAATATAAAAAAATTTTAGAGGAGAAAAATTTGGTACACATTGTATTTCTTTGTACTGGAGTATCATTTGAAATATCCAGTTTTATGCACGGGTTCTAGAACATTTGTTTCAGAATTTTGTGATTGCTCGTTATGGAAATATTACCGAAAATGTACGTCAAAAACATACCAAAACTCGAAAGGGTCTCAAGAAGTCCAGTAGAAAACTATAACGATTATTCGAATTCTGATAGAAATTCAATGTATAACCAACAAGCTTCAGGTGGATACACAATTATTTCAACCATACGCTAGATGGTATATGACACAGCTTGTGGCTTGTGGCTCAGTGGCACGAGCGTTGTGTCTTGTGTCCACTGTTTCCACCCGGCGCGGGTTCATGAGTGGTTTCGGATCCCACTATAAAAGGTAAGGTCCCCGTGATCTTAACTCTACAAGTTTTCATTAACTTCTGAGGATTGGTCAAACAACTAAGAAGGCGGTTAATAAACAAAAAAAAAACAGCATGGATTTTCTGAGCTGGGGTGCTAATAAGCTTGTGTACGTAAGCGAGTATAAAGCCGCGTCAACGTCACGATTTACAAAATGATATTCAGGCCTGTCATTTTGTATGCCTCGACCGCCTGGGGCCAAATCTGCAGGTCTAGCATTGGTATCCTGGAACGGGCGCAAATGAGAGTCCTGCGGATGATAACGAACGCTCCGTGGTACGTGCGGAACGATCGAATCCTCGAAGACCTAAATCTGCCTTCCATCAGAAGTATCATAAGAGAACGCAATCAGAAAGTATTTGATTGTGCAATAGCTCACGAGAATCCGCTCGTGAGGGAAGCCACCGATTACAATATAGACGTCCCCTCGCGTTTTAAACGTCCCAGGCACTCTCTGGAGTGATGGGTTACCTACTGATCCATACAGGTTAGCGAAGCTGCATCCTCATTAGAAATTACTATTTTTTCAAATTTTTACGTTCGGAATTCCCTCTCGGTCATTGTTCGAGATACACCATCATGGCAAGGACTAGACACCAGTCTCTAATTCTTGACCAACCAAATTCTAAATTCGTGAACGGCTGTTGCCCACTTATTTGATGTCTAAAGAGTAAGAGCCTTAGGGCTACACTCGGCTTAATAACAGTGATAGGAGATCCAGATAAAGCCGCGTACAGACCGAGATTCCAATGCCGAGCAACCGAACTCAAGCATTCCGTCCACACCAAAATTTAGATTTGAGTTTGGCAGCGTTTGGGAGGGTTCGGTGCGACTAGAGCTAGTAGAAATGCCGAGCGACGGGGAAGATTTATTGTTAGCAAGTGCGGGGTTTTTGATATCACATTCTGTAATCACAAAGAAAAAGAAGGAACGGCAGCCTAGGCGTTGGTGGCTGACAACACCATTCAAAAACAGACTTTTGAACAGTGGAAATGTCTTTTAGAGGAACTTCAAAGTGAAGATAGTGGACATTTCAGAATGTTTGCAGAATGACACCCGATATTTTTAATTCATGACTTCTCCTCGAAAAGCTGAAAATAGAAAAGCAGAATACAGATTCAGTTTTCAGTCCACTCCATATTCTTTGAGAATACAAGCAAGTAACAAATCCCGACCAGACCAAATCAAACATTCTTTAGCCGGGATCCAACGGCGCGTGGAGTGGCAATCCTGGATTGAGGGTTGAGTGTCGAGGTTGGCGCAACTAAATGTGTCGAGCCATTCCCACGGCATGAAGGAACGCGGTTTCAGACGTGGAGACGTTCGAGCTCCTTTGAACCGTGTTCTTTCACCGACAGACGACGCACAGTGGTCCCAAATCCCAAATCGCTGGCCAAAAATCGAAAAATAAAGTTTATATTCAAGGAATTCTAACTGTTGGGCTAGGTAGATGGGTATTTCCCACGTCCCACAGGATCGGGAAGTGACAGGTGTTATATATAGCCATTGGGATACCATTCTGGCCGGAACGCTCGAGCAGGTAGCATCGGTCGTGCGGTACGGTCTAAAAATTACGTTGTGTTTGAAGTGAAATAACTTGTAGAAGAATTGAGCAATTTGAAATACTTCAAATTGGAATCTCTTCCTGGAAGTAAGTACATTTATTATATCATTGGGATTTTTCATATAAACCACACACCTAGCAACAAAAAATTTAAACATCTACTGTAAATTCTCGTGCCCGCGGCGAAAAAAAGTTATGTTTACATTGAGTAAAAGTTAATAATTCAACATAATTCAACGACCAATCAAGTGTCACGTTATTTTTTATACTCTTGAGTAATACATCACCAAGAATCAGCTGCACCAAATTGCCGCTTTGGTTACGGTGAATTTTGTTTCTTCGAGAAATCACATTTAGAAAAAAATTCCGGATGTATGCACGCTATAACTTTCGCAAATTCAGATATATCGAGCTAATTTATTTTACAAATAGGCTAGGGGATAAGGACGGTTGGTATTCAATTTGAAAAGAATCGCTTAAGGGGTTTGAATTTTAAAAAAAATTGAAAATTCCAAAAATCGTTTCTGGTCGCTCTAACTTCCGGAAATATTGAGATATCGGGCTAATTTTGTGTATACAAATAGGCTGGGTGATAAATATGTTTTCTATTGAATTAGGCCAAAATCACCTAAGGGGTTGAGATTTTCTAAAGTTTTGACATTTTCGAAAAATGATGATCGCTCTAACATTCGCAAATTTCAATGGTTTGTATTTAATTTGGCAAGAATCGCTTAGGGGTGTCGAAAATTTCGGTTGAACATTCGTTTAAATTATCACAAAAGAATTTCAAGCTTTTTCTGATTTGACCCTAACCCATTCGCCAAGCAATTTCTACAAAATATTTTTAAAGGATTATACATTTTTTTACACAAATACCCTAGGAGACAAGGATAGTTGCTATTAAGTTTGGCGAGATTCGCTTAAGGGGTTCAAATCATTTGAAATTTTTAATTTTCAAAAAATGTTTGTGCACACTTCAACTTTTGCAAATTTTGAGGTATATTTTTTTGGATACATTGTGTATCTGCCATGGATATTTGGAATTGAATTTGGCGAGAATCGATACGAACATTAAGCTTTATTGCATTGAGTATTATAAGTAGTATTATTTTGTTAATTATGTATTATTGTCTCACTGTTCAATTTATTTTTTCAGGCTCTCGAAAAAGCAGGGAAGTGGTTGCGGTTGGTTTCACGCGACATGAGTTGCTCGATTAATTGTAAAATAATTTGCATTATAATGCGAATGGAGTGTACAAAGTCATGGAGGTCGCATTGTCCAAAAAAGTCCATAGCCCTTACACGTCATCCGCGCGCGGATGAAAAATAAAACAATAATGATGGTGATTCGGACAGCAATTGGACTCTATAAGTCTAAGCGTCTTTTTGTATTTTTTTTACACATAAGTAATATTCAATGTAATTTTCAATAAACTAGTATTTATATTCAAAGTGTATTTGTATTTACATACTTTCCCAATCTACTATATACCAAATACATGTATGTATTGATATATTCTTTCGTTCTATCAGAAGAAAATCGTGTTCAGCGACCTTAAAACCTCCAAGTACCAAATTTCATAGTGAATGATTCAAATTAGGAAGAAATGGTCCGCCATTTTCAGACCATCTTGTTTTTGGAAAATTTGACTTCAGATTCGTGTTCATCGATCTCAAAAATCTCCGAGTACTGAATTTCGTAGCGATTGATTCGAATTTGGAAGAAATGGTCCGCCATTTTTAGGCCGCCATCCCGTTTTTGAAAAATTCGACTTCAGATTCGTGTTCAGCGACTTCAGAAACCCTCGAGTATCAAATTTCGTAGCAAATGATTCAAATTTGGAGGAAATAGTCGGCCATTTTCAGACCGCCATCTTGTTTTTGGAAAACATGACTTCAGATTTGGGTTCATCGATCTCAAAAATCTCCGAGTACTGAATTTCGTAGCGATTGATCAGCATTTGGAAAAAATGGTCCGCCATTTTTAGGCCGCTATCTTGTTTATGAAAAATTTGAGATTCGTGTTCAGCGACCACAAAAACCCCAGTGTACCGAATTTCGTAGTGATCCAACAATAATTTATATATTTGGCCAGCCATTTGGGATTTGGAACCACTGTGCGACGGGACTCACCGCGCCGACTGAAGGTCGCCAAAACTGCCCTATCCGATGGCGCGTGAACTGGCAAGTTTGGCGCGAGGAGTGCCACTCCACGCGCCGTTGGATCCCGGCTCGAGGATCTAAAGCATCCGAATGCCAACTCCAAGCTTGGAATCGGTTGGGTAGTAGGGTTCGATCGCGCCGTACACACCGGCTCCAACGTTCTGCCTTGGTTTTTTTTTATGTTCTGGTTCCCACGAAAAGGGATATCCTGTAATGTTCAGAGAACATCGTGGGAACCAAGGGAAAGAAGGTAGGAGTTGGTGTTCTTCTTAAATTTCTGGAGGTTGTATGCCTCGGGGAACACCTCCCTAGGCAATGAGTTCCAAAGCCTCGCTGTTCGTTGGATGAACGAGTCTTTGGAAAGTGATGTTCTGCAGGTCTCCAAAGTGACCACGAAGGGGTGTGATGACTGAACTTGACGGGTCAATCTCGAAGAGACTGCCAAAGCAGGAACGATTGTTGATATTTCAGAAGAGCATCGCCCATGAAAATATCTATAAAATAGAGACAAATCGCCAACTTTTCTACGGTGTTCCAGACAAGTGAGCGAGTTTGTAAGCGAGGCATCACCGACGAGACGAATTGCCCTTTTTTGGACAGAATCCAATAGCCTCAGGATATGTTTAGGTGCCGCGCTCCAAATATGGGAACAGTATTCCAGGACAGGTCGGATCTGTGCCTTATAGATCATAAGCAGCTGAGTGGGGTGAAATAGCTCTTGGCACAAAACAAAAAACCAAGTTTTGGGATGCACTTTGGCAATGGACCTCACGTGATTTTCCCAGGAAAGGTTATTGCTGATAGTAATACCAAGCATCGATATGGATGACTTCAGTGGTATGGTTACTCCTGACAAAGTTATGTTAGGCACAGTGAGATCGGCTTTTCTAGAGAAAAGACATGCTTGTGTTTTGTTTGCATTGAATTCTACCAAGTTATTAGATCCCCACTCGAGAATTGTTGCTAAGTTCATATTTATATTATTAACATTTCTTCCTCGTTCATTTCTGGTTTCACGGGCTGATATAGGGGCCCTGGAAGAGAAAGAGGTATGGAGGGTACTATCATCGGCAAAGCTGTGTACTGGACATGAAGTTACTTTAAACAGGTCGTTGATGTGAAGTAGAAATAGTGTTGGTGCGAGAATAGATCCTTGCGAAACACCATCATTTATGAGTAGAGTGTCAGATGAAACTCCATCGACCACTACATGGAGAGACCTGTTTGAGAGAAAACTAGCAAGCAGAGAACACAGCTGAGGGGGCAAGCCATAAGACGGAAGCTTGGCGAGGAGTCCCTGGTGCCAAACTCGATCGAACGCCTTGGAGATATCTAATGCCACAGCTAAAGTTTCTCCATACTTTTCAATAGATAGCTGCCATATATGTGAGACGTAAGCGAGCAGGTCACCAGTTGTTCTCTGATGGCGGAAGCCATATTGCCTATCGTTGACAATTCCTGAGTCTTCCAGATATTTCATGAGCTCGATGTTGATGGCTTTTTCCATGACCTTTGAAATAATAGATAGCAGTGCGATAGGTCTGTAGTTGCTAGGTAGGGCCTTTTGCCTTTTTAGGGACTGGCTGTACTCTGCAATTTTCCAATTGGACGGAAATACCCCAATTGTAAGAGTGGTTGAACAACTTGCAAAGAAAAGGTGTTAGTTCGGGGGCACATTTCTTGAGAACAATCGGCGAGATTCCGTCAGATCCACAGGCTTTGTTGGTGTTGAGACCCAGCAAAATCTTTCTGATAGTACGTTGGCGAAAGGTGATCTCGGGCATGTGACTGTCAATAGGTGTAATGTTCGGGGGTTGTTTTCCCGATGAATCCAGAGTGGAATTTCCAGAAATAGGTGCGCAAAGATATTGGCTTTTGCCTGGGCAGTCGTTGCTAGTGTTCCATCTTCTTTGGTTAGAGGAGGAAATGAGCTGGAAGTGAAGTTTCTTCCCACAGCTTTGGCGAAAGACCAAAATGAACGGGATCCGTTAGGACATTCAGCAAGTTTTGATCTTATTTTGGCATTGTGGGCATCTTTTGAGTATCCTATTGTCTCTTTGCATATGCCTCTAGCCTCGACATATGCTGCTCTGGTCTCAGAGCCCGGATTTTTTAGCCATCGATGGTATGCTGCCTGTTTGGAAGCCACAGCTCTAGAGCAGTTTCTGTTAAACCAGGTCTTATCGGATGATGTTCTTCTTTCGGTATTCGGTATGTAGGTTTGCATCCACAACATGATGATTTCAGAAATTGTCTCAGCACATCGTGTTGGATCTACTGAAGAGAAACAAACTCTCTTCCATGGAAACGCTGAGAAAAACATACGAAGACCTTCCCAGTCGGCCGAATTGTAATGCCACATGAGACGGGGTGGTATTGTGCAGCTCGATGGTAAATGGAAAGAGCATGTTGTGGAGATGAGGGTGTGATCAGAGTTTCCAAGTGGGGCACAAACTTCTATTCTATACGGGTCAGGATTGGTGGTGAGGAAAAGATCTAGTGTATTTGGAAGACTGGTTGTTGACATCAGGGATGCGGGTTGGTAGCTCGACCAGTTGTTCTAGACCATGGGTGATGGCGAAGGCCTCGGCTTGACGACCCGCATCATCTGTTTTGTTAGAGAATTTGAGCCAGGCAGCGTTATGTACATTAAAGTCTCCCATGATTATGGTTTCAGCTGTTGGATGGTTCTCCTGAATGTAGTCCAGTTTGAGTGATAAAAACTCAAAGAGGTCGTTATATGAAGGTTCATTAGGTGATAGGTAAAGGCAGCAGAGGAACTTAGTCAGTTTGGTATCAGATAGCTTGAACCACATCACATCAAAGTCTTTCGGTTCCAAAATCTCTTCACGCTGGCATGAAAGGTTAGCCTTAGCGTAAAAGCAGACTCCACCTTTGAATCTGAATCGAGAATGGAGTTCGTAACCAGGACAAAGCATATGGACCTTGTTGGTGGACGAGTTTACTTGTGTTTCTGTTAGAGCCAGAATATCCGGTTTTTTCGTCTGTAGGTGATGGTGGACGTCATTGATGTTCTTGTTGAGTCCGCGGATGTTGCAAAAATTAATCTTTAATGTTGAGTCCCCTCGAGTACCTCTCGCCCGGAAATCCGAATGGAGAGGTATTTTGCTTCCGGAGTGTTTTACTCTAGGAGACTTCATCATTATTACTATTAGGAGGCACCTGAAAATAAAGGAGGAATTGGGGAAAAGGAAAGAGGGAGACCGGAAAGTATCGACCGAACACTGAAACATGGAATGATCCATTTCACAGCACACAAAGTCGATATGGTGGTATTTCACCGGGCGATGAGACCATCTTCCACCTACGGTTATCCTTTTAGTCGCCTCTTACGACAGGCAGGATTTACCATGGGGCTATTCTTAAGCCGACTCCATACAGTTTGCGTAGGAATCTCGGTCTGTAAGCGGCTTAAGAATTTACGTTTCGATTGCTCAGTTTCTTTGACCCCATTTCTGTTTTCCAGTTCTATTTTCGGTCAAGAATTACTGTCTCATTATTGGAATCGTTTGAAACTCTTAGTGATAAATTCGAAAGAGATCGTTATGGAGAAGCCATGCAGAATTGAACCTGAAAATACAAATATCAGTTATATGTTACCCACGAAAGCTGAGACACAAGTTCAACAGTTCAGAAAGCAACAATTTTGAGATTTTTATGCCAATTGAATTCGGAGAGAAGACCAGAACACAACCAGAATTTTATAATTTACTCAAAGAAAATTCCCATCTCGAATAATCATAATGTGGGTCTTCTAAAAATTGGGGGAATTGAAAGAGACATTTGTGTTGATGTGGAAGAGTGGCTCCCAAAATTTCTCAATATAAACTGGAATGAGTTAAAATTTTGAAAGACCATTTCCCTCAAATGGCGAAAAGTTCAAACTAGAGAACCAATCAGGTCAGTTTTATAGTCATAAAACGTCTTCTCGCTGTTTTATCCTGACAATTCAACCCATGTATGAAAAATCGCATATGCCACAGTGCAATTGACAGCGACAAATGCACTAGTGGTTTTTTCACTTATACATTTGTTTATCAATTATCGCGGTGTTGGTTGCCAAAATAAATAGTTTGACATGTTTGTCAACAACTTATGAATTTCTAAGCACTGACAATTAGTCGATTCGGTGAGTCTACGAACGCCGAAATTAGTCAAATTGTTAATACCTGTGTGCCTACTAATACAGTTGCGACGCAATCATCAATCTGGCGACAATTTTCTACGTTTTGCGATGCAAAAAGATATAAATTTGAGCCAGATACTTCCATCGAAAAATTGAATGTAATAATGCAAGATTGGGCATTTAATATGCGAAAAGGCAACGGAGAAGACTACAAAGAAGCGGTAGTTGAAACAATTTGGAACACCACCGCTCAAATGCTACAAAGTAAATATTATAACGAATTCTATATTGTATTTCACCGACGTTCAGTTTAATTCATCACGAGCTGCACGTAATGCTAAACGTAAAATCCTACAAGCAAAACCCGAAAAGAGAAAATCTAGTGCATCAGCTCTTAATAAATCTGAAGTATTTGCAATGGCCAGATTATATGACGAAAATGAACCGGAAGGACTTCAAAATGAATTATATCACATTTTGGCGTTTGAATTAGCTTGGCGCGGAGGAGAAGCAGCTTACTGCAAAACCACTTATTTTGTATCTGAAATTGAAAATAATGGCAAAAGAAACTGGACGTATCGAGTATAATCCTCTATTTTCGAAATCAAGACAAGGCGGTAACAATAAATTATGTGACAGCAAATGGAATACGCCTAATATTTTAGAGGAAGATACTTGCCCAATACGTTTATTCAAAAAGTTAATAGAAAAACGACACACTTTTATAACATTGGACAGAGTATTTCTTACACCAAATCCCTTTGGGAAGAAGAAAAATTCTAAAGGTTGGTATAAGAATGTGCCGATTGGAATTAATGAAATTTCCAAATGGACTAAATGCGCAGCACAACTTTTTGGTATAGATGTCAAACGTGTCAAAATTACAAATCACTCAAATCGAGCGGCAGCAGTTAGCGAATTAGGTAAAAGCGGAATTGAAGAACAAGCTCTAATAAAAATAACAGGACACAGCAATTCATCATCAATAAAACCATACTTACAAGTTGCCAAAGACTATCATTCGAGCATTATTCAATCAATTCGTTTGGAAAAAGAAAAAACTTCAACATCTACTACAGAAACCATTAGCTGTGGCACCCGCAGCGACATCACTGTATGAATTTCAATAACTGCGTTTTTAATAATTGTAAATTCAAATAAAAATGTATTTATTTTTAATGTTTCATAAATAAAGTTTGCATTGATGTTTCCAAATTTCTTATTCATTAAATTGTCCTGCTGAATTACACTCGATGTTTGTATTGATATCAGGTACATTTGTGTTGTTCAAATTCTAAACTGTTTCCTTTAGCAATTTGACTCGAAAAACTGTCAACCTAAAAACGATCCACCTTCAATGTCGCGTTTTTAATAGTTGACAATTTTTCTCGTCTAATTGCTAGGCAACAGTTTCTCATTGAACAACCCAAATTTACCCGATAAAATACAAACCTCTTGTGCAATTATAAGTGATAAAACCACTGGTAGATTTGATATTGTTTCGCGATAAAACGACACTGAGGTCCTGTCAGAATTATATATCAACAGGAAATGGAAAATTCATTAAATAAGGGATTTTCAACTCAGTATTATAGTGATTTAATATTTTAATTTGAATATACCTTCAGCATGTTGAAAACCTCAGATTTTCAGGTAAGGCAATGAATAATGGAAATCCGTTATTTTCATAACATCAACAACAATTCTGGTGGACCAGTGGGTAGCGCTCTATATATCATTATCAAGAGGCCGAACTGCTAAGGCGTATGACTACGAAGCCAGAGGTCGGCATTTCGAGCCCGGCGACTTCAGAATTTATATTTCAAATTTAACTTTTTTTTATTTTTCCACAAAACCACACGATACAAATCCAACCCCAAAAACTTTTTATCACCCCATCTCAATTTATTACACCCCAAAAACTAACAAAAGCACACTCACACCAAAATCACCATCTTATTTATTCATTATTTCAAGTTGGCAGATGGCCCTTGGGATAGGGCCATTGTTTCATAACTTCAAGAGCCTGGGTTCGATCCCCAGGCGATCCACTCCAACATAACACATACGAACAACCACTTCAATTATTCTAAATGGGTTTTTTTAAATTTAAGCCACTTTTTCTCAACACAAACGTAAACATTTTCAATAGAATTTTATTAAATCAAAAACGTTGTATAACTTATAGGGAGACAACAATGACACACAACTTATACCCTAATATAGAGAAAACAGCTTGAGATCGGCTGGGACCGGAACTCACTCTTTCGAAGAGGGTGTAATTGCGGTTTTCGCCAATTTGTCTCTGGGAGGTGCGCGAATACCCCCGGGGACCTCTGGGCGCACTCCCAAATTCCATCCGAGCTTTAACCGGTGGGGTGGGATTTTGTAATACTTGTATATATGTATGAATTGTAAATATCTAGGATTGAGTCGAAATGTCTTTACCGAAAAGGCACAATAAATGATTCTGATTTTGCATCAGTCTCTCACCCGGAAGGCTCGTGTTCGATTCCATATCCAGGAGCTTTTTTTTAATAGGTTCGGGATACAAACATATTTGATAGTGAATAATTTATACCGTGTGTAACAGGATCATGGTACACCCCCTGTATCTCCTTTAGTTTTGAATGTAATTGATTGAAATTTGAGATATCCCATGAACATAATAAGCGGCACTTTTTGACCTACAAATGAATTTTTTTTCACTTCCGGTTTCGGCGGAAGTGATACCAACTTTCGATTTTTGAATAGAACACCCTGTATATCATTACATTTCTGAAATCTGCATGATTTTTTTAATCCAATGATACCACCTAAGTGACATTTCAAATGTCAATATTTTTGATAATTCAATTTTTAGTTTTCCATTTAAGGGTGCCATGATGGTTCCGATTTATTCCAATTCATCCGTCTAATTCTAAAAAAATTTAAATCCCGTCCAAAATACTAAATTGCGTTTTTTATGAGCAAATAAAGTTCATTGTGATCGATTTTGGGGTAAAACTCATTTTTTTCAAATGGAACCATATTGGTCCGTGGTACCATTTATTAGCACTATTAATAAGGAATTTATTCATACCTGCTAATGAAATGTGCGATAAATACAATCAAAATTACAGCTAAAAGAAAATAAGATAATACAATTACTTTGTTCTAATTTAATGCTAAGAAGTTACTAAAATGGCTTTGAAATACAAAAAATGAACACAAAACATTACAACAATTATTCGAAATGCTGTCCATTAACGTCAATGCACTTCTGAACTCGCATAGCTTCGAATGCCTGTTGAAGGTAATCAGTTACTAAGGAGGCTTTGAAAATAATGAAATTATTCATTCAGATTGTCAAATAAATAGGTATTGGTTTATCGGTGTTTTTATTGTGTATTGGAAAAATCTTTGAATTTGATGTTATTTTTATTCAAAATGCCCCACATTTATACAAGGGATGAAAAAGTGGACATGTTAATTATTTATGGGGAATGTAGAAAAAATGCCGTTTCGGCTAGAAACCTTTATGCCAACCGATATCCTGATAGACAATGTCCAGCGAGAAATTATTTTAATCGTCTTGAAAATCAATTCTGAAGAGATCCCGAAGAAAACGTTATCATTGACGAAGGAACGGAAATTAATGTTTTAGCTCGAATAGAAGTTGATAAGACTGTTTCTTCAAGGCAAATTGGGTTTGAATTGGAAATTAGTCACCAAACGGTAAGCCAAATCTTGCACAAACATAATTCAAATATCAATTGCACCAGCACCTGTACGAAAATGATTATGAACGTAGGATGGAATATTGCAATTGTATCTTGCAGAATAATGTGCAACCAAACAATGCTTTTTGGGAATTTTTTTTTCGGACGAGTCTAGGTTTACAAATATTGGATTATTTAACCACAAAATACAAGGTATTGGTCACAAGAAAATCAAAATTTATTGAGGGAGGGTAACTTTCAAGTGCGGTTCGGTTTCAAGTTTGGCTTGGAATACTCGGTCGTGGAATCATTGGTTCAATAATATTTGAAGGACGCTTGACTGGAGATAGATACTTAGGATTTCTGCAAAATGAAATTGAGGACAGGTTAACTGAATTACCTGTCCATCTACGACAGGGAATGTATTTCCAACAAGATGGAGCTCCTCCCCATAGTTCAAGAATAGTAACTGATTACCATCAACAGGCATTCCAAGAAAACGTAATTTCGACAAATGGTCCTGTGCGATGGCCTCCAAGGTCACCTGATTTGACACCTCTTGATATCTTTGTTTGGGGCCATTTAAAAAACATTGTCTATGCAACCGTTGTTACAACCCACGAAGACCTGGAGTTGCGAGTAAGACGCGCAATTAATAGTATAACGGCCCAGCACTTAGCGAACGTTCTTCTAGAAACAGCTATGCGAGTTCAGAAGTGCATTGACGTTAATGGACAGCGATTCGAACAATTGTTGTGATGTTCTGTGTTCATTTTTTGTATTTCAAAGCCACCTTAGTAACTTCTTAGCATTAAATTAGAACAAAGTAATTGTATTACCTTATTTTCTTTTAGCTGTAATTTTGATTGTATTTATCGCACATTTTATTAGCAGGTATGAATAAATTTCTAATAAATAGTACTTATAAATGGTACCACGGTACCAATATGGTTCCATTTGAAAAAATTGAGTTGTACCCCAAAATCGATTACGATTTACTTTATTTGCTCATAAAAAACGCAATTTAGTATTTTTGACGAAATTTCGATTTTTCTAGCATCAGATGGGTGAATTGGAATAAATCGGAACCATCATGGAACACTTAAATGGAAAACTAAAAATTGAATTATCAAAAATATTGACGTTTGAAATGTCACTTATGTGGTATCATTGGATTCAGAAAATTATGCAGATTACAGAAATGTAATGATATACAGGGTGTTCTATTTGAAAATCGAAAGTTGGTATCACTTCCGGCGAAACCATGACTGAAAAAAAAATCATTTTCAGGTCAAAAAGTGACGCTCATTATGTTTATCGTATATCCCAAATTTCAATCAATTACCTCCAAAACTAAAGGAGATACAGGAGGTGTACCATGATCCTGTCACACACGGTATATATTTTGAGTTTTTGGGTGAGTTCACGAGCAGTGAATGATGATTGTAAATAAATGAATCTGTAAAACGAAGCATTCACACGATTCCCTCAATTTTGGAACAAGAAGAATTGTTGTAATTTACCCCGTTGAGAATATTTAGCCTCTAGGAAATTTAACTCGTGCAATTTGCGGCCTTATTATCAAAGATTAAACCACTCAAGCTTCGCTTCCGTGGTTTAATCAGATATTAAGACCGCAAATCGCACTCAGTGAAATTTACAGGCAAAATGCTTTCTCGAAAATTTCACAATATCCATTTGAAATGTCAAGTATAAGTGCGGATCTGAATGGTACCCTCACCTCGATAACTTTTGAACGGTTTGATGTGAAACAATGAGACATGGAATATATTGAATGGTATCACTGGTATTACTTTTTGAGAGAAGTTACATTACAATTACACGACAGAGGATGCTGGGGGCATATCAAATCGAAAATCTCGAAAGGCATAGAGGTCGAGTTGCACATCGTTGGAAAGGTAATTCAATTTTTCTTTCAACTATGGTTGTTCTACCGAATGACAATTGCGAGTGCGGATTTTTATAGTCCCCCCTCCCTGTCAACTTTTGAACGGTTCGACACATAACAACGGGACCAGAACTATTTTGAATGATATCATCGATACTATTCTTTGAAATAGAAGATATCCTGATTGCTCGATAAATGGCGCGGGGGGCACATCAACTTAAAAATTTGAAATAGCATACGGAGTCAAGTGGCACATCGTTGAAAAGTTAATTCAATTCTCTTTTCAACCATCTATTTTTTCTTGGAATGTGTCAATTCTTTTTTTCACAATATGCATTTTAAATTTTGTTATACTTGATATTTCAAATGCATATTGTGAAAAAATGTATCGACGCAATTGCAAAACACTATATGGTTGAAAAGGGAATTGAGTTATCCTTTCAACGATGTGCCACTTGACCCCTCCTGCTGTTTGAAATTTTCAAGTTGATGTGCCCCTCCGCGCCATCTATCAAGCAATCACAATGTCTTTCATATCAAAAAGTAGTTTCGGTGATATTATTCAGAATGGTTTGGACCCATTGTTCTACGTCGAACCGTTCATAAGTTAACAGGTTTTAAAAGTTTTAATACAATACAAGTTTCCATTTATACAAATGCACTAAGAAGAAAAAAATAATTTCATTCGTTATTTGATCTAGGTTATTCTGTGAGTAACAGATTCAAAATCTTGCCGCGCTAGATTACCTATTTTGTATCTGCGGCAAGCTTTTGAATCTATTACAGAATAACCTTGATCAAACAATGAAATAAATTATTTTTTTCTCTTTAGTGCATTTGTATAAATAAAAGCTTAACATGATTTTATAATTTTTAGTTTTAACTTTCGAATTTTGTTATTTCAACTACTAAACTTGTTTTTATTTCGTTTTTTCATTTTCCAGTATTTATGGTGTTGAATAACTAGTTCAGTAATTTCTATCTGATTAATTTTTGAATTTTGACAAAAAAATCAAAATCTCCGAACCCGAAAACCCCAAGATACCAATTTTGAATAGAATCGGACCCAAAATCACAAAAATTGTCCGCCATATTGTAGTCGCCATTTTTTTTTCCTAACAAATTATGTACACCTGCCAAATTTCAAATCAATCGGACGATTAGAAGTGGGTCAAATTTAACTTGCAAGATTTGATTACAGATAGACAACACCGGGACAGGTGAAACTAAATAAAAGCTTGTAAAAATGTATAGTTTCAACAAGTATTGGAAGCGGGTAGGCATGAAAATATTTTTATGGATAAGTTATCCCACCCGGACTTACCATTTTCGATTTCATTGAAAACATTCATCTCTGGATGTCCCCAGCCATAAATAAAAAACCCTCATTCAGAAACAGAGATATGATAGATATATAATTTAGTGGTCCGTTCACACTTTTCAGAAAAACATTCCCTTCTCAGTAATTAACATATATAACAAATTACCTGTATCGTTAAGAACACAGCCTACTAGGGAGCTGAAAATTAATTTGAAAAACCTTTTTAAAAAAGCATACCATGCATTGGATGAGTATTTCACAAACATATTAGACGGGTAATGTTCTCTTCCTTTTCCTTCAATTTATGAATTGTAAAATTTACTATTTTTCTTTCTTCGCCTGATTATATCCAGAAATATAATTCTGATTATATCCAAAAATATAATTTTTACTTATACGTGTGTGTGTGTATGGGTTGTGTTTATATATTTATTTTATATATATATATATATATAATGAGTGTTTTTATCTATTAATAACTTTGTGTCTTTACTGTAACATCTATTTACTTATTTAATGTATCTGTGTTTTTCTGTAACATCTATTTTTTTTAAGTTTTTTTTTATTTAGTTATGTGTAATCTTAATTATATTGACATGTTCTACACCTGAAAAGGTACTTTTGAAATAACTAATAAAGGATCTATCTATCTATCTATCTTGTGACAAATGAATTCTCTGCCCGTTGTTCCATAGAAGAAATGCAAAAAGATGGAAACTTCTCTCATCCAACCATATATTTACAAACATATTTTATTGCTTATTGCCTATTGCGAATATTTTTATCAAGTCGACTGATTTTAAATAATCATTCCGGTTATTGATCGTTACTATAATTAGTTTTGATTTTATTTTCAGAATTATTCCATCATCCGGTTTTATCATGATGAAACGTACAAAAAAGGTTGACTTTGCACAAGGGTCATCAAGTCTCGAAAATGTCTACTTGTATTAATCTGTTTCCGAATTTGCGTCAGTAAGAATATTCCTCATATTTTTTTGTTTTTGATTTTAGCGGACACCGCGAACTACCCATCATTAATTTTTAGTCTGAAATGGATGATTTTTTGGTAATTTTTTGAAAAAGTTCTTCAGATTTTTATGATTTCTAGTTTTAAAAACATTTTGCTACAAATGAACATTAGAAGTATGTTTTCCCCATTTTTCGAAATCCACTAAAAGCTGACAATACTCTATTACCAAATAATCTTTACTGAATTAGTTGAACTGCTCGTTTTGCCGCTTGATGAATTGTCTTAGCACGAGTAGGTACCCCATTTTTACGACTGCATAGCCAATATGAACTCACGTTTCGAGTTGGTAATTATCTCTCTCTATCCCATTTTTATCGACTTTCTTCCGTTGAGAATGAAATTTTTTCCTAGAAGGTCTAACAGAATAACAGACACAAACTCTGGTTGGAGGCCTGTTAGGTGTGGCCTTGAAAAAAAACAATATAGGAAAGGAAACATCTGTACACAGAAAGAAGACACATACCAATCGATATCTACACTACAACTTTAAACCAACATGCAAGTGTGGAAAAAGGCATAGTTAAAGTCTCTATGATCGAGTCCAAACAGTTTGCAATTCCAACCAGAATCTACAGGAAGAAATAAACCTCATAAAATCTGGTCTCAGGGAAAATGCATATACGGATCAGTTTGTGGTAAAAACAATCATTGGAAACAACAATCCACCAAATAACACAACCAACAGGAATACTCCCATTACCTACACATTTACAATCAATATAATACCTTATGTCCCCGGATTATCTGGGAAGATCAAACGGATTGGACATAGGTATGATGTGAGAACATCATTTAGAACAACAAACACCCTAGATCTATACTAACATAAACGAAATCAAAAAACGCCGAAGAAAGTACCATAAACTGTGTTTACAACATACCTTGTTCGTGTGGTGATAGTTATATAGGGGAAACGTCAAGACCATTAGAAGTGCGCCAAAGTGAACATCAGAGTTACATCAGAAATCGACAAATAGCCGGATTGCAGAGCATATCATCACATCCAATAGCGATCATACGATTAATCGTTGAAAGAACCACATCAAGAAAGGAGAAAATTGAAAGAAATGTATTCTTCTTTCCGATAACAACAGCTTTTCAACAAATAATGTTGAAATGAAGCATACATGGTTACCTCTACTTAGAGAAGAAGTGAGAAATGGCAGAATGCTAATAAACTGATCTGAACAACCCCCAATATATCAAAAAAGCAATACGTCACTTTCAAATTTTTTGTCAGATCTCAATTGACATCCGTTATTTGAAAAAGCTACAAAGACTCTGCAAGAGAAAAAACCAAATTATTCACTATTAAAGGAGATTTAAAGATTTCGAGAACGGGGGCAGATACAGTCCCCGAAACTATATAGAGAATTATCTTTTGAATTTTTACTATTTTTTTATAGGCAAATTCAGAAAAAAGGCAAGCTACTGACTAATTGAATAATTTTTCTTCAGGAAGTATAATTTGGTGAACGCGGTAACTTATCGGGGCGAACTGATTAGTTTGCCCTTTCCACACTTGTATAGATTTTCCTGATTATATTTTCATTTTCCCGACTGTGGAAAGTTACCCAAAAAACCATGCCAAAAAAAGTTTTATGTTCAATTCTCATCTATTTAATACACCCTGTAAAGTGAGAATAGAATACTAATTTTTCACATACCAATCCGTACAGCTTCTTCAAAATATGTTTCTAAGTATAATCCAAAATGCACTTTGTCACAAAATTATTCGTTCATCCACCACCCAAAGCCCGCAAGGTCATCTCAACCGAATGTCTTCACCAAATGTACATTTGTAACATTTCTTCACGATTAACGAAGACTGATGAAATCCCAGTGGATTCATAACTGATAAAGGCAGAATGCTTATGTACATACATTCTACTTCAATTTCATTACGTTCATGTCTTATTATTGTTAATTCATACTAGTGATAATTTTATATGATCTGATTAAGACCTGACTGTTTGCTTGCTATTTGTCATACTATTGACGTATACATATTTCAGTTTTGATGTATGAATAAGCTACTCAAGCCTTTTCCATGGAAATATTTGTCGAATAGAGTACTAATGAACCAAGACAAATCCTTAAAAAATTCCAAATTAATTTTCAAAGTTGTACATAGCGCTCCTATCTCCCTTCGACAGGTTTTTTCGGTTAATTATGTAAACTGATTCTATACGTGGGCCACTATAAGGGCCTCCTGTAGATGTTAGAAACATTTATAATCGATTTGAAGTAAAAAGTATATATAAATAAAATCAGTTATGAAGTGTTTACATATGTACATACTGAAATTGAAAAAATCTGACATATTAAAAAAAATTATTAATAAAAAACCTTTTTAAAGACAAGCTTATATTCAATTGCACTAAAAAGTAAAAAATAATTGCTTTGGATGTTTGACGTAGGTTATTCCGTGAGTTATAGATTCGAAAGCTTATCGCTTTTTAATTCGAACTGAAAACTTTGCGCGACAAACTTTTGAATCTCTAACTGACAGGATAACCTACGCCACACATCCAAGCAATTATTTTTTACTATTTAGTGCAATTGAATAATAGCTTGTGTTTAAAAATGCCTTTTCTCCATAAGTTTTGAGCTATCTAGTCCTTCAATGAGGTTAACTCATCCGCCATCTTGGAGTTGCCATCTTCAATTTATGAATTTCAACTGAAAATCAATATCTTCGACTAAATTCATAATCTCCGCCCAAAAAACCGACATACCAATTTTGAATCAATCGGGCCATAAATACAAAACTCGTCCGCCATCTTGAATTGTGAATTTTGATAAGAAATTATAATCTCCGACCCGAAAACCCCGCATACCAATTTTGAATAGAATCGGACCATGAACACAAAGATCATCGGCCATCTTGGAGCCGCCATTTTGATTTTATGAATTTTGAAGATCACCAATTTTGAATCAAATCGGACCAATTTTGAATCAAATCGGACCATAATCACAAAACTCCTCCGCCACTTTGGAACCGCCATCTTGAATTTATGAATTTAGACGAAAAATTCATAATATCCGACGCCGAAAAACCCCCACATACCGATTTTGAATCAAATCGGAACATAATCATAAAACTTGTCCGCCATCTTGGGGCCGTCATCTTGAATTTTCGAATTTTGACAAAAAATTCACCATTTCCGTCCCCAAAAATCCTCACATACAAATTTTGAATCGAATCGTACCATAATCACAAAACTCGTCCGCCGTCTTGGAGCCGCCATTTTGTTTTTTTTCTTTAACAAAAGCATTGTCACCCGAATTATGAACACCTGCCAAATTTCAGCTCAATCGGATGTCGGCAAGTGCTCCAAAAATGGATTACAAATTTTGAACCGGATAGACATACATACGAAAATAAAAGCTTGTAAAACAAGAAATTATATTCCAATGTTCGGAAAATTCAGCAACATTGGAAAGTATAAGAGTCATCTATCATGATGAACCACAAAATATGCTGATTCAATAATTGAGTGACATTGTATTGTTTTTGAGTTGGCTTTTAAAATAAAGTAAGGTGGCTGAGTTTTTCATGGGCGAGGGAAGTTGATTGAAATTGTCAATATCCTTTGAAAAACAATGATTTCATTAAGATTGTTGTTCTTGTTCTAGATATGTGGAATTAATTATCTGACCTTGTATTGTATTCATGAATCTGATAATTATAAATGATGAAAGAATCGAAGTATTTTGGTAATAAGTTTTTGGTGATTTTTAAAATGAATACCATAGTTGAATAGAAAAACCTTTTTGTTACATCATACTAACTGAAAGTATTCAGCATAGACTGAATCGGAGTATACCTGTTACACTTCAAAATAATTCTCATACCCCGATTTTGAAGTTTCTGTAACTTTTGAATATTGTTTTTATTTAGTAGATAAAAATTAGTCGAAATGAGTTTGTATGATGACTTTATACATTGTATTTTTTGAGAACCCGGAAACTTCGGATGATAACCTGGAGAAAAAAAATTGTTTGTCTGATATATGTTTGCATATGTAATCACAATGATTGGTAAGAGTTAACGAGTCATCTAGCATAAATTTCAAATATATGAATTCTGATACCCATTCAATTTTATCATCGTCCATTTCAAGTCGCAGCGATTGATGATCCACATATTTTAGCTTGTGTTTATTACTTATAATCATTACCTTAGTTTTCTTCTTATCGAGTTTCAGTTTATTCACCCCTAGGTATGTTTCAAACTTTGACAAAACTTGGTTCATACTGTTTCAACAAGGTTACATCCGTAACTTCAACTAGATAGTAGTCTGCAAATAAATTTAGGAAATCGTAGTCCTGTATGTAATTTATATCTTTTAGATATATTATGAAAAGTAAAGGTCATAGTACGCTACCTTGAGGTACGCCTATATTATTCAAGACTTCATTTGAGATCGATTTTATCACTTTGGTTGTTTGTGATCTATTAGTTAGGTATTCTTCAAACCAGTTGAGGACAACTCCCCCAATACCATAATATCAGTTTACGTAGTAGGATCCGTCTATATATTGTCTCAAATGTCCTTTTGAGATCAAGAAATACCGCTACTACATAATTACCGTTATCGAGTTCTTGTTTCCACTTCGAAATTGTTACTTGAAGGGCCGTTTCACACAATGATGTCCCTGAAGCCGGATTGATTTCATTGAATTAATGAGTTATTTGTTCATGTATTACTTTCTCGATTTTTTGTCCATATCGGTAACGTATTTATTGCCATAAAATCCGACATTTCAATTGCGTCATTGATTTTAGGACTGGAGGTAATTGTACTTTTCTTCAACCGACTGGGAAAGTTTCCCTTTGAAAGTGACGTATTTATAAGATTCAGTAGAGTAAATCCCTTTGTGACAAAAGTTGCTTTGAAAAATTAGGAAATTTTTTTCCCCAAATTTGACTACACCACTGGATTTGTAGTCGTTATAAATAAAAATCATCGAAATTTCATAAAAAAATATTGGACAACAACGAAGTTACAACAACTTTAATTTTGGAAACAAAAGTATTTGATTATAATTTTTATTTAGATTGCAGACATATTTGAGATCTGGCAACACTGCCGATACAAAGTAGAGCACAAGTGAATTTGTACAGCGAAAATCCGAAGTCAATAGCTCATTCCGTTCAACAGTTATAACTACTGAAAGTATGGTAATGTGAGCGATTTGTGGTGTACTAAATCACAGCCTACTATTGATTTAGTACAATACCTATGCCCAATGTATTAGTTCAGCTTTCCTCAAATTATTGATACCTTCTCTAAAAGCTTGTTTCAGTTGAGTTTTGCAGAATAAAAAAAAACATTTTTTTGTCCTGCTTTCTGTTTTATTATTGAATAAATAATTTCGATACTTTTAAACTTGATTCGGTTCATTTCGTTTTTATCGGCTAATGAAAACTGCATAACTTGAAAATGAATTTTCAATTTTCTGTTATTTTCGAATACACTTAGAACCTAAACTTAAATAAATGATTTTGAGATAATATAATTCACAAATCCAGTGGCGTAGTTAGATTTTTATTACAAAATCGCTTCCACCAGAAATCGCTCACATTCCCATACTTTCAGGAGTTATAACTGTAGAACGGAATGAGCTATTGACTTCGGATTTTCGCTGTACAAATTCACTGGTGTTCTACTTTGTATCGGCAGTGTTGCCAGATTTTAAATATGTCTATAATCTAAATGAAAATTAATATCAAATACTTTGTTTCCAAAATTAAAGTTGTTGTAACTTCGTTGTTAACCAACATTTTTTTATGAAATTTGTCAAGGTTTCCATTTATAACGACTACAAATCCAGTGGTGTAGTCAAATTTCAAAACAAGAATTGCCTAATAAACTTTTGCCGTTTTTAACGGAGAAAAAAAACCATAGAGTGCCTTGGAATTGAAACTAAAGTTATAAAAATTTGTATCAAGATACAGTTTTTGATGCTCAATTTTCAAAAAAAACAAATTTTGAGAATGACTGAAAAATGCGTATTTTACATGGGTGGTTCCATTTTAAATGGGTCACACTGTATATATATATATATATATATATATATTTACATCAATTGAATTATTAAACCATTCACATTCAATAAGTCTCATATTGATATTATGAATATGAATCATTCAGTTTCCGTGTAGAAATTTTTTTACTTGGAACAATTCCATCATATTGTAAATTAACAGAGATCATTGAGTGATCTGTAATTTTTGGATCATGAACTTTCACACAATTTTGATTCGAAACACAATCGATCAATGAAGAACTAATTGAGGTTATTCGTGTAATTGAAAAATTGTTCTATTCCATGAGTTATGATGTTTTTTTTTGCTATAGGAGCCATTGCCAAGGAAATCAATATTTACGTCACCGATTAAAATACACTTTTAATTGTTTATGAAATAGTCTTCACACCATTCTTCCAGTTTGTCCAGGAATACCTCATGACTAAGTGCTACACTTCGCTGCAAATGGATGTTAGTTATCATCAGGGGGGCAACGATCTATCAGACAGCCAATCAGCGCTAAAAGCCCTAAAGTCACACCCTCGTGAGTCCAGACTGACTTGGGACTGCAAACTCTCCCTGAGACAACTGGCTACGAACCATCAGGTCACTCAGATGTGGGTGCCAGGTCACAAGTAAATCAAAGGCAATAAGAAATAATGCCAAGGAAGGGGCAAAACCAACTGGAATAAGGTTCCAGGGTGAAAACAAGCAAAAAGGCTTCCGAGCCCATTGCCAAACAAAGCTAATCAGCTCCTCGAGTTGGACAAAAAACACTTAAAACCGCTAACGGGACTGCTCATCGGACATTGTCTGAGGTATCGCCTCAAAAAATGGATAGATCAGAGAGTGAACTGTGCCGTTATTGCAAGAACTCTGCTGAAACTACAGAACACCTGCTTTGCAACTGTCAAGCGCTGTTTTGGCTAAGTTTCCCTTCGTTAACGCCCTCAAACATCAGGAACTCAGCTTCCAGGAACTTTGCAAGGAGTCTCGGAATTCCGGGTCTTGAATAGATGAAGAGTAATGTATAAAATACCTTATAGATCGAGGTACGGAGAGGCTGAAGAGCCATATCAACCCCCTAAAATCTTCAATGTACAAATCATCAACGTAGATTAAGAATAGTATTGGCCACTTTGCCACAGGAATGTTACGGACTCTTCAATTTTGACATAAAAACCATGAACCAAGAATAAAGTTGTATTTCGTGTGAGTAATAGATACCTGCAAATAATGGTCAATAAAGTTGTAGAGGAAATCTTGAGTATTGAGGTAAAATGACACAGGTTAGATTATTTACTCCCAATCAACAGTTTACCATGTCTATGTATTTCTATGTCTATGAAATGTCAAATGTCCCTTCTGCTCCTACAAAAGATTGTTAACTATTTCAATGAAATGTAAATAGGTTTGAAACCCCATGAGGATATTCAATGTCAGTAACTGTTCAATTAATGTTTTGTACAATGGTTTGTCGATTAATTCAACTGGATCTTCATGTATATACTTAACGAGTAAGTAATCTAACCTGTGTCATTTTACCTCAATTTTCAAGATCTCCTCTACAACTTTATTGACCATCACTTACTTGTAGGTATCGCACTGATGATAGCATAATAGCCAAAAGCGCTTTGCAATTTTAATAAATTACTTATAACTCTTGGTTGATCAGTAACGTGTATACAGCTCCAACAAATTTCACCATAAAAACCATGGCCTTCCAGTTTGTCAAGCAGAAGCCTATGATTTACCGTGTCGAAAGATTTTGCCAAATCAACAAACACATCTAGACATTATTTTATTCACCAACAACTGAACGATAGCTGTCAAGTTAGCAATAGCGTCATGCGTTGATTCCCTTCTTGAAAACCTAATTGTTCATTTATTCTTGATAATGAAACTGACTAGGCGATTTTGCCAAGTGCTTTTTCGAACAATTTAGCATTGAAGAAATTATAGAAATGGGTCGATGCTTGATTTAAGAATTTTTTCGAAGTGATTGAGGATTCGACTCTTTGCTAATGCCAATTTAATGATTAATGATATTGGTTTACTAACAAAGTAACTGATTAATTTCAAAATTTCGTTCGATATACCATCAAGGCCACTGACATTTTCCAGTTCCTCGATGAATTCTTTAATTTCCTTGGGGTCTATTGGTTTTATAAATATTATTGATTTAACGTGTTTTGTTTTGGGGGTTACTGCCGTATTTTGAAGAACTGCATCTGCCATTTTTGCACCCATACTAGAGTAGTATTGATTCAAGTGTTTAGCAATTTGTCAGTTATCTCAACAGCATTATCTAAGTTTTGTTTTGATTGCATGGCTTGTATTTGATTCATTGAAGATTTCTTTATAACGTTCCAAATATTTATGGTTGGCGATTTATTTTCCTATTTTTTTCATGTTCATGTTTGGTTTTCTTCAATAATAAAGTTAGTATTTTGTTGTGAATAGATTTCTAGATTTTTTCTTTAAAAGTATCCCTTTTATAATTATGATGCAATTTGCAATTGGTCTCTGTTATCAATTGATGTTATCAGACCTTTGGTCATCCATGTTTCATTTTTCAACGTATTTTTTGAAATTAGTAGATTTTTGTATAATTCCGTTCAGAGTTGAAAAGAGAAACATTCTCAATTGAATATTGCATAGAAAGATTCTTCTGTGAATTGAAAAATCCACGATAAAAATGTAGTTGTTTTTTGTGAATGTCTAACAAAAAACAACTACTTCCCCGGCTAAAGCCACGCTGGACATTGAACTACATCTGATAGATATTCTGAAAGGGCCCTAACTCAAAAGAAAAAATCTGAAATTGAAAATTTGCATTTTTATTCGGATAGTTGTTTGAATCTTTCTATTCAATATTCAATTGAGAATGTTTCCCTCTTCAACATGAGTACTCCACAAGAGGTTATCTTCAACGATGGAAGATAGTGACTTAAGTTTATCTTTCAGTCGCAGATGATTCCACATTTGATTTTATGAACATCCTGTTCATATTTTGAAACAAATCAATCCTCTTAGAGTGTTAATAAATTTATCGGTAGCCGAATCAACATCGTTTTTTCTATAGACGGTGATACAACTGTCCGACTTGATTGTGTTTGTCAACTTTTTGATCCTTTACCTTCATGCTTGTTTCTAAGATTTGCAAATTTTACTAGTGTAAAGGCATGGTAGATTATGTTTGTTCAACTATGGTTTGATGCATATTACCGATGTTGTCTATGTTATTTTACAGAAATATGATCCAGACAGCAATATATTATATATTTGCTGCCATTCCTATTATGAGGGAATCAAAATTGATTGTGATATAACCTCATTTTCTTCATCGAGTTCAATTTTTCTATATAAGTATAACTGAAATCCAGTAGCTCCATTGATAGTTCAGCAAATGATATGGAAAGCAAAATACAGTGAAATACAATCCAAGTACAAGAAAGCAACCAAACAGTCCTAATTCCTACAATATATTTGGAGTTTGACAAAGTATTCCTACTTTTCTGCCTTTTTTTTGTCGTTTACATTTTTCATAGCACTCGGGTGATATCAGTATTGTTATTAACACAGTACTTAATATTCTCAAAAGATCATTTTATTACATTTTGAATGAATAACATATTACATTTCAAAACTTTTTCACTCTTCATGCCAAGTTGATGGTATTGCTGTTTATATTTTGAAGGGATTTCTATTTTAGGATCATCACTTATCATTACTTTACATCGAATTTGAACTCCAAGATTGGCCATTCAAACGTCAACAACTGAGGATCATATCACAACTCCATATTTATGTCATTCATTATGTTTATATACAGTATATGTTTACGTGCACTTTTTTCAATTAGTAATAGGGAAGAGTGTAGAAAATTATATCATTCATTGTTAACATTATGTTGCCAAAGTCAATAACAATGAGATAGCCACCCGAACGGGCACACACGTGAGGGCACACGTCGTTGCGGAGAGCGCATTTTTGGAATGTTATTGTTTTTCGCTGGAGATTTCTCGTTGCCTTTTTATGTTATTTTGTTTTGATTATTTTTAATTTAAGTAATTTAATGGTCTTCGATTATTTGTTTGGCACCGACTCAAAATTAGTTACTTACCTCAGTTTAGGAGCTTAGTTATCAAAACTAAAAAAAATAATTTATTCATCCTTAGTCGGGTGAAAGGTTCAGAACTTTTTTCTTCAATTATAGTTATTTTTTTCCGTAGTCGAGTTACAGTTTTTTTTTAATTTTTTTTTTGAGTGTATCATTATAAATCATTAATACTCAAGTTTACCTACCTAATACAATTTTAAATTATTGATTACAATAAATACAAATACACATTCATACATAAAATCATAACCTGTCCTTTTGGCTTTGCTGTAATAGGGTAATTATGAATACAAATACCTACCGAGAAACAATTAAACTGTAAAAATGACGAATAATGGTTGTTTAATTGATAATTCATCAATTATGTTTTCTACGTTCATGCAAAAAACAAAACTTTATTGAACTGATTTTTTATTGCACTAGTGCAATAAAATGTTTATTGCACTCATCTGTCATTGAACGTCAAATCGACGCCATTTTCAGTCCATTTTCTGTGATATTGTATTACATTTTAAACAATTGCATATTTTACATTATTTTCAATTATATTTATTGCATACAAATTGTTCCTAACATAGGTATTAGTTCCTAACTTTCTCATTGCAAATCGATAGTGCTAATTGATTATTAAATATTTTGTTATTAAATTACGATTTTCATTTTCCCACAGTCAGTACCACCTGAATGAAACATTTTTTGATTTTTGCATGAACGTAGAAAATAGTTATTTGTGCAACCAGTTGGGAAAAATAGGGTTTTCCAACGTGTTTCACACAATATTTTTTTAAATTTCAATATGTGATCCTTTAATTCAAGTTAAAAATATAAAAAATATATATTTTAAAACACTGAAGAACATGCTTCTAACGCACTAAAAATTAAAAAATAATTTTAATATTCAACGACTATGCCGAAAAGCTTTTTGGTTACGTATCTTTGAGAAATGAAATACTTTTAGAGTAAAATCCCAGAGCCGGCAACCTCATTTTAGCGAAGCTGAAATTTTAAGTATGAATAGTGTGATATGTAGTTGAGAACGTATGCATACTTACTAGCTTGAAATCAAGAAATAATTTAGTTTTTGGATGAATATTCAAATGAAAAAAAAACAAATCATTTCTCAATTTCAATGGATTTTTTTTTTAATCGTCAGGCGTGGGGATTCGAACCCTCGCCAGTTTTCGATGTAAGAGCTTAGATTTTGCGCCTTAGACTGCTTGGCCAACTGGACGATGCTTCAACGTAAGTACAAAAGTTTTTTATGTACTTTTGTACCTGCTACACGTAAAATAGTCCTTCTTCCAAGCTAGCAAGTATGCATACGTTCTTAACTACCTACTACTCATACTCAAAATTTCAGCTTTGCTAAAATGACGTAGGTTTGCCGGCTCTGGGATCTTGGACTATTTTAATTGATTTCGACAAAGCACCCCATGCTTTTTGGCATAGTCATTAAATATTAAAATTATTTTTTACTTTTTAGTGCGTTAAAAGCGTGTTCTCATCCTTGGAGAGACTTCCATGGGAAAAACGGAAATTAATGCTACATAGAAAACTACGTTGTCAGCTGGGGTCAATATCACCAATTGTTCAAATTATGTTATTAATATTTATAATTAGTTTTTACCATACATATTATGTATTGAATAGCCTCAAAATTATAACAAATTTTATTCCTGTATTTTTGCAACTGGTGGTGAAATTTACTTTTCATGACCAGTTGCGAAAATTTTACTTTTCGCAACTGGTGATGAAAAGTAAAACATTTGATAATGTCAATGAATTTTGAAAAGTGTCACTTTAAACGTCAAAATTAGAAGAAATATTGTATGCAACTCGTGCAAAAAGTGTTTATGCACTCGACGTCTTATCCAACTCGGCCTGCCGGCCTCGTCGACAACTTCACGTCGAGTGCAATAAAAACTTACTTTTTGCACTTGTTGCATAAATAACTATTATTTTGAAAGTGTGTATTTACATTACATACCTATTGATAGATCACTAACTAAATAACCTAATGAGAAATTAATGTTCCGTACTCGAAACAAGTGATGGTCAATTTACATAAGTTTCTAGAAGACATACCGAGCATAGGTATATTTTCACCCGACGAAAAAAAAAGGAGGATGTTCTCTAGTCGACGCGTATATTTTTTTATTTATTACAACGCATAACTTTTTAAAGAGTATTCCGATTTTGATGATTCTTTTTTCAATGGATAGGAAATACTTCGGAAATGGTCCCATTTGGATTTGAAAAAAAAACACTCCCAAGGGTAGGTAAATGGGTGATGATTTTTGTACTTCTTAACGGATTCTACCACGCTTAACTTTGTACTAGGTTATCCGATTTAGATGATTCTTTTTTTATTGTATAGGGTATGCTTGAAAGTTGGTCCCATTTGCATTAAAAAATTACACCCCTGAGGGTAGAAAACTAGGGGATGATTTATTGATTTTACACCTGTGAACCGATTCTGTTGGATCTTGGCACACATAAGTAGTTCTGATAACATAACGGAGGGCCGGAATTAATCTGATGATGGGGACGGAAGACAGTCGAGGAATCTCCCAAACTGTTCACAGCAGCTACCCCGTGTTTGGGTAATATGTACATATATAATTACACGCCCAGATCAAACCGCTGGACCTAAAAAATTTTTAAAAGGTGGTTGAGAAGGGGGGTGAAAGTCAAAGTACAGTTGGTTTTGAAATAAAAGTCATGGAAAATGGGGGGGGGGGTGAAAGTTTGTGTGAGTGCATAAAATAAGTGATTATAATAGTATAAATATAAAATATTTTTAAAAAGAAATATTATTTCAGTACTTTATAGGGGTGACTGAATTTATAATAGTCGTACAAAAAATAAAAGTTCAACGCTGGTACCAGCTAGTTATAATATATAACAGTTATTATTTGAGTAGATTTTAGGCTCAAAAAAAAATAAAATTTTAACTTTTTAACAGAATATCAAACCGATGAAGAAATAAACTGAAAAGCAAAAATGAAATGAACCTTTTTAGTCTTGATAACTGAGCTCTTAAACTAATGTAAGTACCTAATTAATTTAAATAAATGTTGAAAACATAAAATGTAACGTGAAATCTCCAGCGATAAACAATAAAATTCCAAAAATGCGCTCTCCGCACGACCACTCGCAACGACATGTGCCCTCACGTGTGTGCCCGTTTGGGTAGCTGTCTCGCTGATATCGACTTCGAGAACGCTCGGCAATTTCCGGCGAAGGGACACCTCGCTGCCATCATTTTACGTTTTAAGTAACTAATTTGCTTGTTTGTTTGTCAGGAGCCGACTCAAAATTAGTTTCTTACATTAGTTTAGGAGCTAAGTTATTGAGACTTAAAATGTCCATTTTATTTTTTGCTTTTCAGTTTATTTCTTCGTCGGTTTAATTTTTGGTTGAAAAGTTTTTTTATATTTAATATTGTAGTATACTCAGAATTTTCTCCTCTTTCATTTGACATCCAACTCGATACGATAGCAAAGAAAAAAAATTCAGATACCCCCACTTCTTTTGATGTAACTCCCGGCATATTGATTTTATTCGTATAAAATGCCTATGTCACCCGGGCCATAATAACGAATCGATTGACACCTCATTCATCAAAATCGGATGAGTAGTTTAGGCGCTACGGTAGAACATACGTAAATACAAATAAACATAGACTGTCCGTCTCCATCATCAGATTAACTTCAGGTGTCCATGATAATGTGGTACCATCAGAACTACATATGTGTGCCAAGTTTCAACAGAATCGGTTCACAAGTGAAAAATAAATCATACCCTATTTTCCTACCCTTAGGATTGCATTCCTTTTTCAAATTCAAATGAGACCAATTTTGAGGTATACCATATTTCATAAAAAAAGAATCATCCAAATCGGATTACCCAGTACACAGTTATGCGAGGTAGAATCGGTTAACAGGTAAAAATTCAGTAGGTAAACAATCAGTCATCCCCTAGATCATCAAAATCGTACTACTCTAAAAAAAGTAATGCGTGGTCATACATAAAAAAAATATCCGCGTCGACTTGAGAACCTTCCCCTTCTCTTTTCGTCGGTTCAAAACTGGAGACATACTTGTGTGAGACTAGTTATGGAAAAAAAGAAAAAGAAAAAGCGAAACAAAATCGGTGATCAGATCGCCAGGAATACCGAAGAATGTCCAACAACGGTGCTCTCATGTGCGTAAAGAGGTAAGAGCGGGTGATAAACTGACACTACATGCGTCCCGCGTAGAGGAAATTGACCAAATATGGAATACCGTTTTGATTTTCAGGCATAACTTTCACAAATTTTATAAATAAAATACTTTTTGTGGTAATTATTAACAATCATATATTTCCACTTGAGTTTGTAACAATTTTAGATTATTTTGTTCAGTTTGAGGTAAGAAAAATTTTCAAAAACTAAAAAACGATAAAGGTACCTATATATGGAATAGGTACCCCAAATATGGAATACTATAATCACTATGAAAAATTAACCTTAACTTATAAGAGACTCTTTGAAAACTTTGGTATAATAAAGAAATGAACACAAATTATTTACAAAAATCGCAAATCCAGGTATCAAACTCTGGCCCAGCGCAATCATTATGTACCCAGAGCCCACACAAGAGGCACTTGATCCATGTTTCCCCATGAGTGTCATTCGAAAACAGCATACCACAGAAAATACACTCCGAATCTTCAGAGTCTGGAGCTGTACATCCTATCAAGGCATCGGGTTCGCTGTCTGTATCAAACAGCATCACCTCCTCATCATCTGAATCAGACATAGGCTTAGTCTTTTCTTTTGGTTTTTTTCCTTTTGATTTCTTCTCATTCTGTTTTTTATTCTTGTTTTTTGCTAATTTATTTTCTTTTTCTTCTTTTTTCCTGTTTTTGTCTATAAGGTCATTCTCATACGGTGACGACGTGATGACTGCTGCTTTTCTTCCTCTATTAGAAGGTTTCCTTTTCTTGTTTGGTACGGGACTGGTCATACGGAGACACTGATCCTAAATCACTGCGAGATAGTCCGGAAGTTGAGGGTACAGGTTCAATATTTGTATCTTGTCTGGGTGTGACAGCTTCAGTTAAAGGCATACAATTATCAGGTGTTCTTAAACTGGCCATCGATGGTACTTCAGGTTGGTGACCTGATGCCATTGATGTAACGTTGACTGTGCAACCATCTTTAACTGCATCTTGTTGCGCAGCAAGATAGTCGACCGCAGTGAAAATATTTTTATTCAATGGCCATAAGCCAGTTACACGAAAGCCATTTGCTGAAATCTCACCAGTTTTCACTTTCAAATAAGCTCTGCCAAACAGCTCGACAATAGGTAATAGGTTTTTAGTGGTCCCATAAACGTTTTGTCCAGTGGCTGGAGCTTGTGAGTTGTGTGGGGAGGTAAGGAGACAATTTCTACGTTATTTTGCCTAGCAAGCTCTATCACATCGATGTTACGAGTGTGAGAAAAATGGCCATCTAAGATCAATAATACTTTCGATTCCGGAGTAGGGTTATGTTTGATGAAATGTTTGAACCAGTTAGTGAATATGTTCATTTGTATCCATCCTGATGGATGCGTAATGCCAACAGCACCTGGGGGACTACCTCTCATTAGCTGATCACTCATATTCTTGCGCGGGAATATAATAAAGGGAGGTACAAAATGACCAGTGGCGTTCATGGCAACAACAATCGTCATTAATGAACCCCTTTCCGCTGAGGTAAGAGAAGTTATCTGCCGTTTTCCTTTATGTATCTTGCTCTGTACTACGGTAAGCCCTTATTCATCCACGTTGTATATGCGACTTGGACCATAGTTTCCTTGAGCATAGACGTCTTCGAGGAGATCAAAGAATGAGTCTACTTTTTCTTTGCTGAATCCAAAGGCTCTAGCAAAAGACGTGCCAGTTGGTCTTCTCACTGATATGGCGTTTCAGAAATAATTTGAGCCATTTTTTTCCAGCCATGCCAGTCGCACCAAATGGATTTTTCAACTAATTACGACTTGCTAACATGTACGCCATTCTTCGAACATCATTTCTCGTCAAGCCATGAAATTTGCTCTCCATCGTCAAAATGTAGTCTACCAAAAGATTTTCAAGGGTTGTCCCTAAGACAGTTTTCCTTCCGAGTGTAGTAGCTGCGGCTTCTTCTGGAGAAAATTCGTTTTTCTGGCATAAACGAAACAAGGTAGATCTTGGCACATCGAAGTGTTTTGCAGCTTTCAAATAACCCATTTTTTTTTCTCGTTCTAATTTTATAGCTTCTGCCATATGCTCTGAATTCCATTCTTTTCGCTTCGTTTTCCAATTGACGCCCGCCATTCTGATAAAACCCGAAAAAAAAAAAAATTAACAAAGTCATTAAGTCAGCTGATACGTCACAGTGTCCAATAATGGTATAGTCCATAATTGGACACTGTGATCCGTCCATATTTGGATTTTCCAACTATTTCAAACTGATATTCACATATTTATATTTCAGAAAGTAATACTATCTAATACCGCTAAAACATACTAAAGAACATCTAAAGGGTCTCTAAAAGTTATAAAAACAATACTGTGTGCACTTTCTGTACGAAAAATAATTATTTTTTACGTACCTTAGAAAGTTATGCGGCAGCGATAAAACAAAACACTGTCACTACGACGAAAGGGCTGGCTCGACTGACATGCTACAACTTGTACGCGTAAATGGGAGTAGAAAGAGACAGAAAATCACTGTTTATTGCGTGTGTGAGTTTGCATTTGAGAAAAATGGGGGTATTCCATATTATGGATACTATTCCATATTTGGTCACTTTCCTCTATCTTGTATTTTTTATTTTTAATAAATTCAAGATGAACCGGAAAGGCACTGTGACCTCTGGAGAATTTGAGAAAGATCCCGAATGCCCAAGATGAAGGAAGGAGAAAGCCTCCCTCTACTACTTGGACGAATGGGGAGATCATGGTAGGCTGAGATATGTCGTCCTCGGATCCATACTCCGGTGAGATGATTTGTACTCCAATTGAATCACTACAGAAGATCGAGTTAAAAAAATTTAAAACGAACAATACGATTTTGCCAGATAGCAAAACCTCATATACTATAGATCATTGCCCGCACATAAGTAGCAGATTAATTTGAAAAACGTGCGAATGGAATGAATACAGATAAATTAAAATATGCTTTGTCATAATCTTATCAGTTCATTCTGATCCGACAAGATCCAACTAACTTGTTGTAATTGAGTGATAAATCTCTTGGCAACATAAAAAGTTATATTGGGTCATATATTTTCATCACAAGTCTATTTTTAGAATAAATAGGTATTTTTGGATATGATTCGTAATGTGAGTGCTTATTTGATAAATATATGGTGCAATAATGTTTTCGATGGAAATAGTATTGCTTGGTATAGTACAGTGCAACATTATAAAATAAGCGAGAGATCACTTGACCGAAATTTGGTCGTTTTCAGGGATAAAGGTTTCCCACAAAAAACTATAACTTCTGTAAAATAGGTAGTTCGAGTATCTGACAGTTCAGATTCAAATGATCAATATATCGGTCTGTAATTCCATATTTTCAATTGGAATCAAATTCCCGAAACTTCAGTGTTGTGCACACTTGATCATGTTTCAATTTTGAGATCTCAGCATGGAATTACTTTCTTTCTGAACCAAACTGATCGATTGTCTCTTCTATTTCTTGTAAATAGCTCTGAAATTGGAGCCTAAGGTCAAATTTCTAGACGCCATTGATACCTATCAATAGTCATCATAAATCAATTTTTGTATGATTGAGAAATAATCTAGCATATAAATATACCTAACATCTTCACACATCTTTCTACAGGAGATAAAATAAGAAAAATCGTCACTTTTTTCTATAAATTTTTCCGTCGAATCGTTACTACTCTATAATTTGTAAATCTTCTTGAGAGGAACATTTGAGCCCTCTTCACTCTGGCGATTACTAATAATTTCATTAAAAATTAAAAACGTCTCATTCCTCAAGACTGCTGACTACAAATACCTATACAATAGGTGTATGTCGGTCGAATATTCTCAAAAAAACAACTACTTTTCTGGCTAATGCTTCGACAGACGTTGAATGACATCTGATGGATAAACGTGCAAAGTCCTACAAGTTACTTTGCAAATGTTTGTTGCGAAATGGATAAATATTAACCACCCCACTCAGTAGACCGGTTTCAGGGTATTTGCCCCTCATCAGTACAGGGTAGTAGTAGTATGGTCGCTGGGATTGAATTAGCGGAATAAACAAACTCCATTAGCTAACGCCATCTCAACGCAACTAGAGCAACCAAAACATTACCGACTGAAATGTCCTCCTGAGTCTTAGGATATAAATCTGCACTAAGATACAGAAGTCTGTGACATATTGATAGCCAGTTATTAATTCATTAAAAATGAAAAACGTCTTATGCCTCAAGATGAGAGAAAAAAAATCCAAAACCGTTTGACCATCAGATGTCATTCAACGTCTATCGAGGCATTAGCCAGGGAAGTAGTGGTTTTTTTATGGATATTCGACCGACATACACCTATTGTATAGGTATTTGTAGTTAGCAGTCTTGAGGAATAAAACTTTTTTCATTTTTAATGAATTAATTGCTGTCTTTTATCGCATACTAATAATATGACAAATTTTGGTTTTCTTTGATCAATCATATGTCGCACAAAAATTAAAACCAGCAGGAGCGATCAAACAAGCGATCATTCGAATCGCATAAAGGGTTAAAACAACGGCTGGCTCATGAACTCTTTGATATAACTCTGGAAAAAATAATCTCTTACACAAATCTAGATAGTAGATCGGTTCAGTTATTCGTATATGCAAATGATGTTGATATAATAACCAGGAGGAAAGTCCGCGGAAACCGAGTCGATCACATCTGCAGAGGGTATTGGCTCATGGATTAAATAAACTAAAACTAAATTCACAACATCATGCTTTGGAAGCGAACATTTCAGGTGGAATCTTACTATTAGGGAAAGAAAATACTTTCGAAAAAGTCAAGGAGTTTGTCTACTTGAGCATAGAGAATAACAATAATAACCCGAAAAAATAGAAAGACGGTGCAGACTCGCAGAACGAAGTAAGGTTTCATTAGTCACGTATAATATTTGTTTTTTATAATTATGGATCCGCACACTTCTGTTTTCGAAAGATGTCATTGTATATATGAGGTAATCCGCCCTCCTTCTTGGTAAGTTCTTTCATAACTAGGTTCTAATATATCAAACGCATAATTTTTCATGGAACCAAAAGAACCGCTAAAAATTATGCATTTGATTATCGCCTTGTAGATTAAGTATCATAAAACGATCAATATGGCGAACCCAAAAAGTACCACCGCAACGGTGCGAATAGCAAGTAGAACAGAGATAGATAGAGAGTCGGAGTTTTCGCGAACACGGTTGAGAAATGATGTAACCTCAAAATGTCAACAACAGAAATATATCCACTTTAACACGGAAACATAATTTTTACAATTTGTGGAGTATGTTTCTGAAGTCTTGTAGGGATTTCAAACAATTATCATCAAATCACTCCCGGCACCACCCAGCAAACATGTTACGCGTGGGCCTCTAGTGGCACTTTAAAAACAGCCGACAGACAACTTAAGCGGGCCATTATCATGATACGTCGTCGGCCCGGCTAGCCCGTGTCGCGGCGGCCACCAGTAGGCCTCCAGACTATCACATGCTCTAATACATAGCGGAGACTTCAGCGGGTAGACAGAGTTAAGATACATTTTACAGATTATGGTGCGATTGCGGGTATCCTACTAATCAACCGCGTCATTCCACTGCTGGGATTTAAATGAATACAAAATGGCCCATATAAGCGCCTAAGAACAATCTAACATCATATCTTTGAAAACAGTGAAATTAGTTCAGGAAGATAGGTCATTATTATACACAATAAATTCACCAAACATTCAGAATCGACTGATTCATGGACTAGATATATACAATTCACTGTTTTCACTCTCTGAAGCCACTAATTGTGGAGGATTTCTGAAACTGTAGAGCCAGATTGTTCCTATTTACCTAAACAGACAACTTTTTCTCTATTTCAACCATTTTTATTGTATCTCAAATGGTTTCCCAGATATTGCATTTCAAACTGGCCTGGAAAAATATTTCACCGAATAGATAGAATGACAACACAAAACTGAAAAAATTCCGTCTCGTCACTGTGATTATTTTCTGACCATATACCACAATAACAATGACCAGACAAAAGAAAATACGCGATTTGACATCCTACACGAAATCAGCAGCCAACGTGTTATTCAGTAATGCCAATGTTGCATTTTCATTACAGAGGTCGCAGTGGAGCGGCGCGTAATGCCACATACTGTGTCAAAACGACATCGGCGCGATTATCGCAAATCTTCAACGGGTCATTTCTGGCTAAATTCAAAACATCCATAATAAATATGCGTATGATTACTATCGTTTCGGACGTCCATCGTCTTAATGTATTTAAAAGGTTTTCACGACGTTCCGAATGCTTGTATCTGCAATCGTCTTCAGGTGAATACTGACAAGTTTAGGTGCTACTTACCAATTTATACGACTGTCGGCGCAATGATGCGTGCAATTCCGCCATGTGCAGCGGTGCGTGTAATTTCGCGCGGTGTGGTGGTGCGTGAAGTTTCGCGCCTCTGCAGCCCGCCAGAAAGAGCAATCAGGGGTTTCCATACGTTCTTGATCTCAACGCTTGGTTGACTAAAGGGACTGAAGGGAAACCAACAGTGCCTCACCCTTCCTCGATGTGAACGTTGAGAGAATAGGCAATGAAATTCGCACCTCCGTCTACAGAAAGAAGATACATACGGGGCAGTACCTCAGTTACAGCTCCAATCATCCGAGTTCGACGAAGAGAGGGATCGTGAGAACATTGGTGGAGAGAGCGACACACATATGCAACGACGTGGAGTCACTAGATGCCGAATCAAACCACATCAGAGAGGATCTCCACCGGAATGGATATCCCAAGAAACTCCTAGAAGAAGTATTGAAACAACTCCGGAGAACGAAGACATCTGAAGAGCAACAACAAAGCACAGTGATCTGCCTTCCGTACATCAAAGGTGTCTCCAAAACAACAGCTGCTTCCAATCCGGCAGTACTTTACGGAGTTTCCTGACCAAGACCAAACCTGACAACAAAAATGAAATCAGTAAGAATTGCATTTATGAAGTTCCATGTGAATGCGGAGATTTCTACATTGGAGAGACGAAGAGACCGTTATCGGTAAGATTGGATGAGCACAAGAAATGGACTCAACGTGGAGAAACATCAAAATCGGGAATCGCTGACCACGCCTGGACTGAGCACCATCGAGTTCTATGGGACGACGCAAGTGTTCTACATAGAGAGCAGCATTGGTTCAAACGAAAGTTCAAAGAGGCCGCCTTCATCGAAGCCAATAACGCCTTTAGTCAACCAAGCGTTGAGATCAAGAACGTATGGAAACCCCTGATTGCTCTTTCTGGCGGGCTGCAGAGGCGCGAAACTTCACGCACCACCACACCGCGCGAAATTACACGCACCGCTGCACATGGCGGAATTGCACGCATCATTGCGCCGACAGTCGTATAAATTGGTAAGTAGCACCTTAACTTGTCAGTATTCACGTGAAGACGATTGCAGATACAAGCATTCGAAACGTCGTGAAAACCTTTTAAATACATTGAGACGATGGACGTCCGAAACGATAGTAATCAAGTTACCACATCGTCTACAACCTTCAAACAAATATGCGTATGTTCAGCCAAAGCGGCAAAACTGATATCATTCCAATTATTTACAGACATCGGTGTGCCGCTGCCGACATCTGACCGCAGTTAACAGTTCATGTTTGCTGGGCAGTAAGTATCTTCGTCAAGGCGTCCTGCAGCCAATGCTGGGAAAGATCAGAAAAACCCCTAAGCGGATTATTAATGTTCAATAATGTTTATATGGTCGAATTAAATTGTCTCGAAATACAGGTTGCACGAGATAAATTAAAGAAAATAATAGTCTCTTTTTGTCATAGTTGAGTGATATTCAGGAAGATTACTTCGTGAACACCACAAAATAATTCGGTAAGATTCCGGTCATATTTGTCACTTTCGCTAATGTGAAAATAGGCCAATCATTCATATACGTTTATCAACATTTAAGAGAGCACTGTCAGTGACGTAATCTAACTTTGTCAAACAGCAGATGAGGGGGCAAGCAAAGCATTTTTCCATCAGGGTACGTGTGTGTGAATATTCTCCGGAAAACGATAACCTTAAAAAAATATTATTGACATTGTGTGATCCTTAGTTCATAAATAAGTGCAAAAGTCTATTGAGGTGTTATAAACATGGATTTTCCAGTTTAAAAATACGTTGTCATCATAATGACACACCAAAATGGCTTGTTTTTTTTAGATTTGATAAGGTTTATCATGATATTTTGTGCTGTTATGGGTTGTAGTAACAGATCCAATCAGGACGAGCACGTGAAATTTATCCGATTTCCTTCCAGTGGCATAATTGGGAAATAATTAGCAAAATTATTGGATTTTTCAATGGAAAAAGGAAACTTACACTATATTAACAAATAATATGTTCACTGAATATCTACAAAGTTCATACAAATCACAGCAAATCTTCAACAAACACAAAAAACAATGATCTCCACACACACTCAAATGCTTTGTTGCTCCCGATCAGCTGATGATCGCCATGTTGTGACGTCAGTTGACAGTGCTCTATTCAACTTACTTTTAACAGTTTTAACAACCACCAATTACTCATAAACAACAAGAACCATGTCTCCAGACAGACTCTTTACTTTTTTTGGTATTTTCTGGGATGGATTTGCTTATATGTTCACTAATTTCCAAAACGAGACAATTTCAATTTTGAGTGAATTTTACGTCAAATTTTGACATCCATCATAGCACTCTTATAAAATCGAACAAAATAGCCGCTCATATTTCTTTATTCACCTGAATAGTCGGTCATATTGGATATCATGTGACTTTTATAGGTGGAGCCGTGTGTGAATGAATTAATCGGATATATCCATTATAGGGATAACCTTTGGTATCAAAGTCTCACGAAGTGTCCAACTTGCACGCCCAATACTTATAATTCAACAATTTTCAGTCGAGTGTACTTCAAGAACTATATATTTTCAGCTCGTGTACCAATTGAAAGTTTTGCTCGATACCAAAAACTAACAGTTCCCGAAATTCAGGCTCATTTGATAAAACATATTTTCCATTGTTCTTGTGAGGGTTCTTTCGTATGGTGGATGCTATTGTCTGTAAAAGAGAAGTCAGGATTGTTATTAACAGATCTACAGGGTGTTATCAAATAAGTGTCCTTGAAAAGTTACACGCTTTCAAAAATGGGAAAAAAAAAATTTCCTTGAAATTGCTGGAGAGTTGAAGAAATGGCATTTTGTGGGCATGTGATCTTTTAAAGGGGTGAAACATGCAACTCCTATTCCATTTTTTACCAGAACTTTTTAACGAAATGAAATTTGCCAATTGAAAAATCAGTGTTCAAAAGAACGATTCATTGCAAAACTTTTTTAACTCATGTGTCCGTAAAAGCACCAGATTCCTGATAAAAAAATTAAGTACAACATTGAGCATGAACGGATCTTCTGTAAATGGAATCGAAAAAATCTAATGGTGGCTGTTAGTTACGTTTTGTGTGCACAACTTGTGACTTCAATCGTAATATTTCATAATTATTCCGCTTGTTTCAACTTTTAATGTAGGCATGTACCAGTACCATGTTTGGATTTAATAGAATATCAAATTAAAAATACAAATAAAACAAAATTATGTGTATTTCAACAAAGAAAAAGGCAACAAAATCAAACGGAACGGAGTTATGAAAACTCGAAATGACCACATCCAACCATTAGACAGGTCAAGTCTTCGTCTCATAGACTGGCGCAAACGTTGAAATATTCCTGGTGTGTTTTGGATTGTCTCGCAGGCTGCAATTCCTTGAATCATTTACACATTCAATGGGAGTCGTATAGACCAAGGACTTCAGGTGACCCCAGGTTTGAGTCTGGAGATCTGGGAGGCCAAGGTTTGGGTCCTGCTCTGCCTATCCAACGATTTGGATACACGTCGTCCAAGTACTGACGAGCAAATATGCTGAAATGGACAGGCGCACCATCGTGCATAAACCACATTCGTGGTCGAATAGCTAGTATAGGTTGCATCAGTTAGCCTTAACGGTAGAAAATACGGTCCACTAATATTTTCGCCAATATTGATACCGACCTTCTTGAATTGCATGTGGATTATCTTCGGCCCATAGATGATTGTTATGGAAATTTGTAATCCCTTGTCTTGAAAAGTTGGATTCGTCAGTGAATATTAAGTTTTCCAAAAATTGAGCATTTTGGGTAATCATCTGAAGACTCCATTGACAAAAGTCCACTCGATGGCGAAAATCTCACGGCAAAAGGATACAATTGGTGATTCTTTAAAATTTTCCAGATTAGTTTATTGCTAACATTAAGTGTGTTAGCAATTTGAATTTGTCTTGTACTTAATTCCAGACGATTTTCAATCATATTGAGAACCTATTCTTCTAGTGCCACCGTCTTTATTACTCGTGGACGACCACAATCAGTTGTTGGTTTTTCAAAAGTCCCTCTTCCACAGAGACGTTGGTGAAGATGTGCCAAAATTGTGTGATGAGGTATAACGCGCTGAGGATACATTTCTGCATAGAGCCGTCTGCTTCCAAATAATTTCCATTGGCACGACCATACATAAAATGCATATCGGCTATTTCTGCGTTAGTGTAATTATTCATATTGAAGATTCAGAAGACACAATTGAACTTTCAACTACCACATAGAAATCAAAGCGACTTGACAGTCACCTACTAGATTTTTTCGATTTTAAAATACTACGACTGAAGTCACAAGTTGTGCAAACAAAACGTGACAGCCACCTACTAGATTTTTCGATTCCATTTACAGAAGATCCGTTCATGCACAATGTTGTATTTTATTTTTTTATTAGAAAACTATTGCTTCTACGGACACAACAAAACAGTCAAAAAAGTTTTGCAATGAATCGGTTTTTTCAACAGACATTTTTCGATTGAGAAATTGTGTTGCGTTGAAAACTTCTGCTAAAAAATGGAATACGGGTTGGTTTATGTGAAGTTAGCCACACTTTTCCAGCCACGGTTTCTGACGTGTAGACTGTCGACTGTGGGATAGCGTGTTTTTACTCACAGTGTTGCCAGATTGATCAAATAAAATCTGAATTCGATAAAACAAACCCAGCCACACTTTCTAATTGATAATGTGCAGGTATAGTATCCATCCTTTGAACTCGCCATGAATTTGCCTCAAAAAAACAATCTCCCCTTGCGAATGAGTGGGTTGCGCTGTCATGAAAATAAAAAACCATTGGAAAGAGGACATCAGAATGCATAGAGAGTAATCAATGGCTTTCTTTGGACGGCCGTTTATAACAGAGAAAAAAATTAAAATAATTTCTCAGGCTATAAAAAGTCAAGAAAGAGTCGCGCTGCCACGGAAACAAAAATACCATTGGAAAGAGGACATCAGAATGCATAGAGAGTATTCAATGGCTTTCTTTGGACGGCCGTTTATAACAGAGAAAAAAATTAAAATAATTTCTCGGACTATAAAAGTCAAAAAGAGTCGCGCTGCCACGGAAACAAAAATACCATTGAAAAGAGGACATCAAAATGCATGGAGGGTAATCAATGGCTTTCTTTGAACTTATTTTATTCTCTTCCCAATCGAAAAGTTCCAATCCAATCGGAATTTCTTCGAATCGGGAGTAACATGATCAATTGGTGTCTTTCCATTATTCACACATCCATTGGCATCAATTTGATCACTTTCAGGTGTTGAAGAAAAAGCAACATAGTCTGCGCCAAGCTTACTTTCAATAGATTCGTCGAAAATATTACCGAACGAACATTCTGCCGACTGAATTTAAATATTTATCGCAGAAGGTGAAAAACACCTTTCGGTTTTTTACATTATTTGTACAAATTGACAAATTCTTCCAAAAACTGAATTTTGTTAACGATAGATCTCTCGACCAAAAATATCGGTCGAATTATTCGTTTCTCTGAGAAAATCTGATATTTAATGTATTTTTTCATTTCGAATATTTTCCGAAGTTTCAAGCTTTCGCTTCGATTTAGGTGCGATAGAAGTCGGTGCCAGTGTTTCTTTTGAGTACGCGCAATACAGCTTTGCCAGATGCATTACTGCTGGAGGAGAAAAGATGGAGAGCAGCATTTTGAATGATTCGACTGGATATACTGAGATCTTCAACTGGACATTTCATTACGTCGAGGTTCTCATTCAAGTAATCTGCCAAATCATTTATGGGAAATTTTGTTTTTATTGCAGCCATTTCAGTATTGGAATGAAAGAGTCAAAAATAAAATATATTAATAGAACGTATTTAGATAAACTTAAAAGTATTCACAAATAATGCATATATACAATATAATCAAAACTATACTCATAATATAAAAAATGAAACACATCAGAAAAACCATAAACTCAAAACAATTTACAGTAATTATGAGAAAATGGAAGACACGCTGTATATCGCCAACGGACTGACACGATACGAATTAACAGTGCTCACGGGAACGGGCCTTCTGAGGAGCACAAAAGCAGCCAACGCGACATTACATCATCATATATATAACTCGTTAACTGTCGATCGGACCGCAAAACTTCTATAAGAAAAAAATGTGTTTCTCATCGAAATCTATCGAAAAATCAAATCGTTTGTAATTTAGAGAAACTGAATGTATTTATCTCTTAAAACGGCCATCCAAAGAAATCCTTTCATCGTGTTCTATGCATTTTGATGTCCTCTTTCCAATGGTATTTTTATTTTTGTGGCAGCGCGACTATTTCTTGACTTTTTATCTTTTTATAGTACGAGAAATAATTTTAATTTTTTTCTCTGTTATAAACGGCCGTCCAAAGGAAGCCATTGATTACATTCTATGCATATTGATATCTCTTTTCAATGGTTATTTTGTTTTCGTTGCAGCGCGACTCTTTCTTGACTTTTATAGTCCGAGTTTTTTATCTCATAAACGGCCGTCCAAAGGAAGCCATTGATTTCTTTTTGATGTCCTCATATGGTATTGTTCCGTGGCAGCGCGACTCTTTCTTGACTTTTTATGGTCCGAGAAATTATTTTAATTTTTTTATCTCGTATAAACGGCCGTCCAAAGAAATCATTCCATCGTGCTTTATGCATTTTGATGTTTTCTTTCCAATGGTATTTTTGTTTTCGTGGCAGCACGACTCTTTCATGACTTTTTGAAGTCCGAGAAATTATTTTAATTTTTTTCTCTGTTATAAACGGCCGTCAAAAGCCATGATACTTTCTATGCATTTGATTCCTCTTTCAATGGTTTTTGTTTTTGGCAGGCCATTCTTTCTTGACTTTTAAGTCCGAGAAATTATTTTAATTTTTTCTGTTATAAACGGCCTCCAAAGAAAGCCATTGTACCTTCTATGCATTTTATGTCCTCTTCCAATGGTATTTTTGTTTTTGGCAGCCATTCTTTCTTGACTTTTTATAGTCCGGAACTTATTTTAATTTTTTTCTGTTATAAACGGCCGTCAAGAAAGCCATTGTACCTTTATGCATATGTCCTCTTCCAATGGTATTTTTGTTTTGTGGCAGCGACTTTTCTTGACTTTTATAGTCCGGGAAATTATTTTAATTTTTTTCTGTTATAAACGGCCGTCCAAAGAAAGCCATTGGTAACCTTCTATGCATTTTGAAGTCCCCTTTCCAATGGTATTTATGTGGCAGCGCGACTATTTCTTCACTTTTTATAGTCCGAGAACTAATTTTAATTTTTTTCTGTTATAAGCGGCCGTCCAAAGAAAGCCATCGATTACATTCTATGCATATTGATGTCCCTTTCCAATGGATTTTTGTTTTCGTGGCAGCGCGACTCTTTCTTGAATTTTATAGTCCAATTTTTTTTTGTTATAAACGGCCGTCCAAAGAAAATTGATTTCTTTCATGCATATTGATGTCCTCTTTCAATGGTATTTTTGTTTTCGTGGCAGCGCGACTCTTTCGTGACTTTTATAGTCGAAAATTATTTAATTTTTTATCTCTTATAAACGGCCGTCCAAAGGAATCCTTCCATCGTGTTCTATGCATTTTGATGTCCTCTTTCCAATAGGATTTTTGTTTTTGCGGCAGCGCGTTTGTTTCTTGACTTTTTATAGTACGAGAAATAATTTTAATTTTTTTCTCTGTTATAAACGGCCGTCCAAAGGAAGCCATTGATTACATTCTATGCATATTGATATCCTCTTTTCAATGGTATTTTTGTTTTCGTGGCAGCGCGACTCTTTCTTGACTTTTTATAGTCGGAGTTTTTTTTTATCTCTCATAAACGGCCGTCCAAAGGAAGCCATTGATTTCTTTTTTATGCATATGGATGTCCGTGGCAGCGCGACTTCTTGACTTTTTATGGTCCGAGAAATTATTTTAATTTTTTTATCTCGTATAAACGGCCGTCCAAAGAAATCTTCCATCGTGCTTTATGCATTTTGATGTTTTCTTTCCAATGGTATTTTTGTTTTCGTGGCAGCACGACTCTTTCATGACTTTTTGAAGTTAATTATTTAATTTTTTTTCTTTATAAACGGCCGTCCAAAGAAAGCCATGGTCTTCTATGCATTGATGTCCTCTTCCAATGGTATTTTTGTTTTCGTGGCAGCGCGACTCTTTCTTGACTTTTTTGGTCCAATTATTATTTTATCTCTTATAAACGGCCGTCCAAAGAAATCCTTCATCGTGCTCTATGTATTCTGATGTTCTCTTTCCAATGGTATTTTTGTTTTTGTGGCAGCGCGACTCTTTATGAACATTTATCCTTGATTCTGTGAGACATATCGAAAATATGGAAAAATGCGTGAAATATTCAACAAACAACTTCAACAAACTGTTTGCTAAATAGATACTGAGACGTAATTTAATTTCAGGAGGATGGAGTTGTAAGTTTTTACAGCATTACAGCTCAAGGATCTTCGAAATCGAGTAGCTTTATGCCTAGGAACACTGTTCTGTATGCCGGATATTACGATTATGACTTACATTGCTCTTGTTCATCTCACATGAGATCCAGAGAGTTTTATATTCATGCAGTTTATAGATGAAGGGTGCCAATTGCACCAATCGTTCATAGTAAGCTAGCCTGAATCAAAAAATGATTGTATTTTATAATAACATATCAGAAACATCATAAAAAATGAAGAGATGTGGATTAAAAACCTGAGATATAATAAACATTCATTGATTTCACATAATGGCAATTACAACATGATTTTCTCGAACATTATTGAACAAAAATATACAAAAACATATAGGAATCCTTATAACCATACTTTCACATAAGTAACTACAAAAAAAAAATCTTCAAACTAACATTTTCAATGGTTCACTGCTCCTTGTTAACGTCAGGCTGTTGCAGAATTATGAATTAAATATAATATTTTTCATTTAATCTGAACTTTTTCTTGAAATAAAGGCCGTTGTATATAGGTAGTCATATAATCATGGAATATATGATTACATTATTGAATACGGTGGCGATACTCTCATTTTACTTTGTATTAATTTTCTCGTGCATAATAATTCGATTTGGGGAAAATACCTCCAAATCCTTTGTTCTGACATGTGTATTTACGGCAAGCTCTTATCACACAACGCAGCGTCATGTAATGTTAATACTGAAATCCGATTAGGTAAAGAGCTCATCTGCAATGCTTATAATACAATATATAGAATCATTTGGGGGAGGATGATGAAAGATAATGGTTTTTAATGAACCCAATCCACAGTTGATCCATTCTTCAGTAATTGGTGCTCATGTTCTTTGAAATCATCGAATCTCCTTCATATTCCTCCAAATGTATTTTGGACCCAGTGTTGGAAAAAATATAAATTTGCAATTTTGTCACCTGAACTGAATATTCGGATTTCCGTAATGTAGGAATAAGAGAAAAGCTATGGAAGCAACTATGATATTCCGATTGGTCTATTCGAAGGGAAGTCCAACTTGTCGATCTAAAAATATAATTGTGCAACTTTCTACGAAGAATCCCTGGTGCAATTGATGTTATTGAAGGTATCCAACGACATTAAATGAAATGAAATTGAGGAGAACCAGCCGTCTGGTTAGGTTGACGAGAATCTTATCGATATCTGAAGCCTAGCACGACTGGGTGCGATCAGTACTTGGATGAGTGATAACTGCCTGACAAGGAACATCCGCGTTATCATGCCGCGTACAATTGCAGCTTAGTAGCTTACTCGTAGCTGCAGGCGATATATCAATGGGCACGACAAACGGGTAGCGCCGTACTGTCAAAGGTATGAAATAATCTCCCTAAATTGCCAAGCTCTAAATCAAAGCAAGGCTGATGTGCTCACAGTGGATTATTTTAAATCAGACGTAAGCATTCTGTGCTTAAGTGAAACATGGTGCACGCCTGACAATATTTCTTTAATATACATACAGGGTTTTATTAATATAGCGAAGTTTTGTCGAACCACATATAAAGGGGGCGGGGTTGGTATCTGGGTTCGAAACGACCTGCAAGCGAATCCCATTGATTTTCCAGTATCATGTATAGAAAAAGAATTCGAAATTTGTGGAATAACTCTGAAGGACGTATCTTTGTCCAAGGATATTGCTATTCTGACGTGCTACCAATCCCCGGGTAGTGATTTTGTATCTTTTTGTAGTAACCTTGCACAAGTTTTACAATGTGTATATAAGCCTAATCGTGAGATCATTTTGAACGGAGATTCTAATGTAGACTTGAACAGGGACTTCCGTGATAATTCAGTGTTACTCGATATTTTAAGTAGTTTTAGTCTGTCTAATAATATTTCTACCCCCAACAGGGGCGCACATATTTTGGATCATGTATACTCAGTCACGAAGGTAGAGTGTCTAATTGTTAATAACGATATTTCAGATCACAAAACAGTAAAAACTTGTATTTCCAACGCGATTTTTAATAAGTCAGTTGCACACTCTTCTTTCAGAAGACTCTTTCATAAAGAAGATATTATGTCTTTTTGCGAGGATTTGGAGAAAGAGCAGTGGGGGTCAATTATGGGAATGAGTGACTTGAACTCTGCTTTTAATACATTTCACCAGGTTTTTTTGTACTATTTTGAAGTTAACTTTCCAGCTAAGAAAGTAGGAGTGGACAAAAATAAGAAATCTTGGGTTAATCGCGAAATCAGAGAGTCAAGTCTAGCTTTGAAGGATTTTTCTAATTTAAAACAGCATCATCCTGAATTTAGTGAGCAATATAAGGTTGCTAAACGCAAGCATTTCGCTTTAATTCAAAACACAAAAGAAGATTATTACCGAAACCGTATTCTAAGAGCAAAAAATCCTAATAAAGAGATCTGGGGGGTAATCAGGGGGCTAACAGGACAAACATCTAAAATAAACAATATTGAGTTGCTTTGTAACGACAATAAATGCACCGATCCACAAAATATAGCTAATATTTTTAATATCTACTTTAAGAATGCACCTGTGGATGTGGTAAGTAAAATAAAGAAGGATGGTCTGCAGCCACTTCCCCCTCTTAACCAGAATATAAACAGTATTTTTTTGACACCATACTCGGAAGGTGAATTGATCTCACTCGTAAATAACAAAATCAAAAATAAATTATCCACTGGCTTTGATGAAGTATCAGGATTTCTTATTCGTAGGACAATTGTACAGCTCGCACCTATTTCAAATTATAAATTTGAGCTTTATACAGGGTCAATTTCCTGACATTGAAAATAAACAAAATTATTCCAATTTTAAAAAAGGGAGACAAATACAGGGTTGAAAATTATAGGCCTGTGGCACTTATATCTATATTCTCAAAGATTTTCGAATATTGTTTCTTGAACAGGTTGGAATCTTTTTTGAGGACGAATAACATACTCTCCCCCTACCAGTTTGGTTTTCAAACGGGGTTGTCTACTATGACCGTCATCCAGCATTTTTACAAGGAGTTGGTGTGCCATTTAGAGGCAGGCGAATGCCCTGCCGGAATATTCTGCGATCTCAGCAGGGCGTTCGACTGTGTCGACCACCAACTCCTGCTTGTCAAGATGGAGGCATACGGAGTTAGGGGACCAGCAATGAACTAGCTCTCAAGCTACCAACAATTTGTCTCAATTTCCCACCTTGACACTAATCTGGGTCGAAGATCGTATAAATCCGAAACTTTAGATGTTGATCTAGAGTGCCGCAGGGGTCCGTCTCAGGCCCTGTTTTCTTTATATGTTATATAAATGACATCAGTTCAATTATACATGATGGTTGGACAGTCTCAATGTACGCAGATGATTCTTCCTTCTTTGTCTTCAATTCCGATGGGGATGTCCTCAATACGGCCTGTAACTCTGGGTTGAGGTCGCTTTTTGAGTGGTTCAGCCAGAACTCCTTATATTCAAATTCTGATAAGACTTCTTATTTACGGTTTCACACCCCAGAATAAACAAGATCTCGACGTTACTATTCAGGTGGGGGGAGAGAGTGTGAGTAGAGCTACAAGCACTAAATTCTTGAGCTTAACTCTTGATCAGAATCTATCCTGGATTAAACATTGTGATCAGCTGTGTTCCAAACTAAACAGCCTCTGTTTTATGATAAGATGTTTAAAGCGAGTTCTGCCATTAAGCGGCCTTATTTCTGTGTACGGTGCAATGTTGCGTCACGTCTCCATTACGATATTTGCTTTTGGGGTTCATCATCTAGCACCCACGCTATTTTTGTTGCACAAAAACGTATAATTAGGTGTATAGTAGGTCTATCTCCGACTACATCCTGTGGGGCTAAGTTTAAAAGGGAATTGTATAGTATTCTTGTATATGAACTCTCTAAGTTTGTATTTTCAAATAAGGCGGATTATGTAAGGAATAGTGACGTTCACCATCATCTCACTCGTTCCCATAATTTTTAACACATCCCCCTTTAATAGATTAAATGTGGGGAAAAAATTCACCAGATAATCTTGTTCTGCATGTTTAACAGACCACCTGGACATGTACGCGATTGTAGTCATTTAATAACTTAAAAAGCAACTAAACATATTTTTGGTTCAGGGTGAGTTTTATGATTTGAATGAATATATGTCCCATGGCAGTGCTATCTGATTTTTAAGATGATTTGTGGTGTCTATTTTTTTGTAACATGTACCTAATTTGTAATTAGTATTTAGTAGTTAATCTACACTGACGGATTCTATCATTGATATGTCTACTGGTAATAAAGGCATTTGTATTGTATTGTATTGTATATCGAGAGATATGCAGTCCTTCGGAGGGGACGTTAAGATGGCGGTCCCGAGTTCATATATATTGAGCTCATTAAAGAACCCCACCTCTGGTTGTAAGCACCAGAGGATTCGCGAAAATTTCCAGTTGGGAAAATGTGCTCACCGGCGTCGGTATTGAGCCTAGTCACAGAATCGGGCCATCGTTAAATAAATAAGAACAAAAAAGAAAAAGTGAAACATGAATGAATTTAATTGAGCTTTTTTCACAAAACTCAATATGATCAGGAATATGGATGGGAAAACGCTTCTAAAAATTAATGTTGTTTCCAATGGCACGCGAAGAATGGTTGGAACTGCATATAGAGCTTATTCGTTTCTGAATGGCGAAAGAACACAAAAAGAATCTCAAACAAACAAATTTGTTCACATTGATCAGTGCTTCATTTCATATTGAATGTGCATATACCGGGTGATTCTCCAAGATGGCTCACCCTTATAACTTTTTTATTATTGAAGATAGAAAAACGAAATTTGGGAGTTGTGTATTATAGTTCAATTTGAATTTTTTGACATATTCACTTACTTTGCCGTACCTCCAGTTTGACCGGAAATGACCCCAACTTTCGATTTTTGAATGGGACATCCCATATATTTTTACTTATTTCGATCGAGAATGACATTCTAAATCCAACGACACCTCACTTGTCAATATTTGGCGAATAGAGTAATTTTTATTCCAATTTTTATTTTTTGATCTAGAATGCCATAGATCCTGTAAATAGCTTCATTCTTGATCAGGTAACATGGGAAAAATACGACTATGAGGCTTATGACTTCACAGTCATTTTAAAATTATTTAAAAGTCGCAAGTTAGTCCATTAAGGTTCTAAATTTTCCAAATGACCTCCTTCTTGATCACGGCAAAGTTCAACTTTTTCAATTGTTGCGCGCACCACATTGATTAGCTGTTCCCCAGTGACGTTCTGGAATGCCACCCTTTCACTTTATACTCCAGTTCTTCACGAGTAGCTGATGGTATGTTATACACCTGATTTTCAATTGTTTCCCAGAGAAAAAATCTAGCGGAGTAAGATCTGGTGGTCTAGAATATGGAAAAGAAATAATACATCATGAAAAAATATGACAACTTAAGAATGTACCTCGCAGGCCACTGAATAGGTCCATAAGTCCATTTTTTGGGAAAATGTCATTCAGATGTTCTCTTACGACTTGAGAATTGTGAGGTGGCGCTCCATTTTGCTGAAAATAGATATCAACTTGGTTAGCCAGTGGCAAATCTTCAATGAAATCATTAATTTGATTTCTAAGGAACTGTAGATATCTTTCCGCAGTAAGTTGACCGTCGAAAATTATTGTCCCCAAAAGTTTTCCTCCGATAATACCCATCCAGCAATCGAAACCAAATCGCTCTTGAAATTTTCCTTCTTGCATCAGATGTAAATTTGTTTGAGACCAGTACCTTTTATTATTCCGATTGAACAGCCCGAGTTTCATCTGAATAAATAATTTTAAATGGAAAACGTACATTTTCTCTGTTTTTAGTCAAAAACCAGTTGCAATAAGTTAATCTTCGGTTGTGATAGTTACCGTTAAGTTGTTGGTGTAGTTGGTACTTGAATGATCGATCATTATATTTGTGAAGAATTCTCCAAACAGACGAATAACTTATAACACTTTCAGAAAAAATTGGCGAATTGACGCCGTACAATTCTCTTCAACATAGGCCAACACGTCTACTCCTTTTTCTTCACTGACGATGAAGTTATTGGAATTTTCTTCTGGTTCATTTCGCATTTTCCTTTCCAGTTTTGGAAAATAATGTTGAGTGGGATGGCGACGATTAGGGAATCTCTGAGCATAAATTCAAGCTGCATCAGTTGCATTCTCTTCTGCTTCTCCATAAATTAGCAACATGTCAATTTCCTTGTTTCTAGTATAATTTTCCATATCAAATTATAAACTACGCAACAAATACATTTTTAAAAGTGACAACATATTCATTAGCCTATTTGTTTAGGTAGTCCTAGCAACAGCTTCAATTGTTTGTCACGGTTAACTAGAATAACAGGTTTTAGTGCATAAGTATACCGAATACGTATTATTTGTTATTAGGTATGATCGCTTCTTGCAATTATTCAGAAAAATAGTTAAAATAAAGTGAAAGTGTGTGGTATCAAATTATTCGTAAGAAAATGATCTTTCACAAAAAGCCGACGAGCCACTACCTTTCATTTAAAAAATTAACTTAACTGGAAAAATTCATATTTGCGGCTTTTAAATAATTCTGAAAACGACTGTGTCATAAGCTTCAAAGTCGTATTTTTGCCATGTTACTTGATCAAGAATGAAGCGATATACAAGATCTAGGGCATTCTAGATCGAAAAATAGAAATTGGAATAAAAATAACTTTATTCGTTAAATTTCGACAAGTGAGGTATTGTTGGATTAAGAATGTCATTCTCGATCGAAATAAGTAAAAATATATAGGATGTCCCATTTAAAAATCGAAAGTTGGGGTCATTTCCGGTCAAACCGGAAGAACGGCAAAGCAAGTTAATATGTAAAAAAATGTAAATTGAACTATGATACACAACCCCCCAATTTTGTTTTTCTATCTTCACTAATAAAAAAGTTATAGGGGTGACCAACCTTAGAGAATCACCCGGTATAACAATTGGCGACGGAAATCGTTTTAAATAGAAGTGAGCCCATGGTCCTTACTAAGGAAAAGTGAACGTTGTCTGATCATTCATTCGCCATTTGGAAACGAATGAGCTGTATTACATGATGAAAATGAGTCTCTCGACTTATGTAGGTACGAATTTTTGTACAAGCTTTTGTTTGTATGTATATAAGTATATATGTTTAGTTCAAATCTTGCAAGTGAATTTTGACCCACTTCTAGTTATAAGATCAACGAGAAATTTGGCAGGTGTTCATAATTCCGGTAACAATACATTAAATAATTATTGCTAGAGAAAAAACATAAAGGCGGCTCCAATATGGCGGACGAGTTTTGTGATTATGGTTCGATTCTATTCAAAATTGGTATGTGGGGTTTTCGGAGACAGAGATCATGATTTTCTTGTCAAAATTCATGAATTCAAGATGGCGGCTCCAATATGGCGACGATATTTTTGGTATCGGAGATCAAGATTTTTTGTCAATATCCACGAATTCAAGATGGCGACGAATTTTGGGATTACAGTGCGATTCCATTCAAAATTGGTGTGTGGGGTTTTTTGAGATCGGACATCATTATGTTTTTGTCAAAATTCATGAATTTGAGATGGCGGCTCCAAGATGGCGACGTGTTTTGTTATTATGGTCCGATTCCATTCGAAATTGGTATGTGGGTTTTTTGGGGTCGGAGATTATAAATTTTTGTCAGTTTTCAATGAGATGACGGATTTCACGAATGACTAAAAAGAATTGAATAAAAATGATAGATAAAAAAAATAAGACAAGCTTTTTTACATATGCTCTAAAGAGGGAAAAATAACTTCTTCAATTGTTTGTCTTCGGTTATTCTGTAAGTAGCAGATTCAAAAGCTTGCCGCGAATATAAAATAGGTATTTTTGCGCGGCAAGATTTTGAATCTGCTAATCTAGGTCAAGCAATTGAAGAAATTATTGGAACGAAGTTCCTTATCGCGCGTTGCGAAAGGGGGCTAGACGGAATAAATTAAGACCAAAAGTTGTAACGACACTTTCTGCTGTAGTTGTAAGCCGTGCGGCGTGCGCGTGTTTCTCTGTCTGTCTGTCTCTCTCTCTCTCTCTCATAGAAAGCAAGCCAGTTATTTTCGTTTCGTCTTTCTATTTCGCATTGAACAGTGTGGTGTCGCGACTATTATTTTTGTTGAGTGTATACAGGTTTTTTGTACATAATAAATAATAATAAAAAATAATAACAATAATGAATCCTGACAGTGTTTCTGCACAAGTTCTGGATATTGCTGATGGAGTTAGGTAAGTAGAGATTTTATACAGACAATATTAAATGCTTATGTATTTTAAGCAAGTACGCATCATAACCTCTCTTCACTATTGTGCTAACCAAGTCATACGCGTTATGATCTCTCCATTATTGTTCGTTTAGCAAGTGTACGCGTCATAACTCTAATAAATTTAAAAGCAAATTATATTTTAATATTACAATATCAATTATACTAAAATTGAGCCTACTGATTGAGTTTATATTACATTATATTTGTTGATAATAAAAAAATTATTATTAAAACAAAACAAAAAAATTCCTTCACTAATTAATCGAAAGGAACTGCCATCCGGGTGTCCCTTGACACCTCTCAACTTTTTTTTACCTCTTTAGCGCATTTGTATAAAAACTTGTCTAATTTTTTTTTATCATTAATTTTATTTAAGATGATGCTGCATCCAGTATGAAGCTGAAATAGATTGAAATTGGAAAATAATAATATTAATCCTTCTCCAGGGCAACATATTGATTATTTTTGGAAACTCAGAACCCAGTATTTCAAATGATAGATCTCAGAACATCAAGAACTCCTAATGAAAAGAATGACTTATCGTTTGTTACAAATTCACAAGGTCGAAAAAATCTGATTAAATCTCGAAAATCAACAGTTTAGAAAAACAAAGTATTTTACTAAAATTGGAATTCCGATCAGCCCATCGGATGATTACTCGAATTTCATTATCATTCCATTAAGAATTTGGCCTCAGGCCTTATACCGCATCGCAGCCATAGGTGTTCACCCTTTTAGGATTCCAAACAATGCCAACAAAGCGACAAACGACAAAGACCAACTCCGACATCCCTCATGCTAAAGAGGCAAAATCGTGATGTAAATATTCAGTTGGAAAATACCACACATGTTCATCAGTCCGGAATCTAATATAATTTTTTTATACTCATATGTTGTACATTCTTGAATGGTTTGGAATCGCAAATAATACGAACATCATTACAGTTTGATGAGATTGGTAAAAGTAAATGATTGGTGTGTAATGGAGACATCTCTGTCCTATTGTTTTACTTTTTTACAAGCTTTTATTTAGTTTCACTTGTTAGCAGGGGCGTAGCTACTACCGTATCAGCCGTGTCAATGATACGGGGCCCCCGGACTACAGAGGCCCCAAACCGAGCAAAAATATTAGTAAAATGTTATCCACAATCTCATTAAACTCTTAGGCAACCCGCGACGCGTGTCAGCAGACATCAGTTATTGCGTATTCCTCCGTTTAAGTGAATGACAATGACAAACCACGGACGCGTTTTATTTCAATCCGTACCGTACACGCATTCATAACGTATAACGTTCAGACGTTGTAATAAAATATAAAATCTTGTTCTTGTGATTATTTATTGGTTAATGAGTAGTGCTTTCTATTTTTGACCCTTCCGGTTACAACTGCAACAGCTGAAAGAAGTTTTTAGAAATCAAAACTGATTAAAAATTATTTTAGGACTACTATGGGACAGGAACACAGAACTCATAGAACTAGAAGGCCAATACCGTTTTGCTGGAACGAGCCCTACTGTACTGCATGGTACACACATGAGCATGCGCAGTAACACCGCTGTCATGACAGGGGCGGTTTCAGTGAAATGTATGACCTCTATTAACTGAAACATATTGACTTTTACGTGAGAACTTTCTAAAGATGGGTACTTGAGCTGAATTGAATAGTGGAGTGCAACTGAAATTTTGAGGAATTTCTGAAACTAATCTCCGTAAGGTTTCGGGAAGAATGACTTGTAAAAGAATACTTCACTTCACTGAATTATTTATTTGACATTAACTAAATGTATGCAGTATTTCACAAGATATAATATTTCATTTCGAAGAGAATTTGGTTTTATGCATTTCAAGTGAATGGGTAGGTATGATGGGGACAGAATAACAATCACAATTGACGTCTCCCTTGCAGTTTTGAAGTTGAATTAAAAAACTATTTTCAAGGATTTAGTGCCCAAACAAATATTTTGGCACAAATTAAAAATATTTTGGGGATTTGAATGTAATGCTATGACAATAGCGTGTCCCAAAAACTATGCAACAAATGGAAACGTTTTCCATGATATAACAATGAAATTTACCCGATGAAAGTTGGTGCCCATCAAGAAACCTGTAATGGGCTATCGAAAAGAAATGTTGAGTTTTCGTTGGTGAAGGAATCCGTTTGTTACAAGCTTTTATTTAGTTTAACTTGTTAGTTTGTTCGGGTCAAATATTGAAGTGAATTTTGACAGACTTCTAGTCGTCCGATTAGTTTGAAATTTGGCAGGTGTTCATAATTCCGCTGACAATGCATTATGGAATTTTAGTAGAGAAAAACAAAATGGCGGTTCAAGATGGCGGACAATATTTGTAGTTATGGTCCGATTTGATAAAAATTGGTATGTGGGGGTTTTCGGGGTCGGAGATAATGAATTTCTTGTCAAAATTCAAGATTGCGGCTCCAAGATGGTGGATGAATTTTGTGATAATGGTCAGATTCGATTCAAAATTGGTATAAGGGGTTGTCGAGGTCAGAAAAAATTATGCAAATCCATTTCGTCGTAAGATGAGGACGATTTGATAGGTCGTTCTTATTATGATGGAGTGGTTGAGATGATTTCTTTCAGCTCAAAACTTACAGGGAAAACACCTTGTAATAACGATGCTCTACTAGAAATGAACAGATCAAGGCGAACTAACTAAAAAGCAAAAAATAAAATAATTAATAAAAAAACTTTTTAAAGGCAAGTTTTTATTTAAGCCGTGCACTAAAATGTATTGAATAAGTCATCGCTGACAATGATTTAATCATTTTTTGTTGAATTATTTGGTTTCAAAGAGCTTGTTGCGCGAATTTTAATAAAATTAACACTTTGACAAGTTGTTACTTATCAATCAATCATTAATGAACACTTCGCGTGACAAGCTTTTTGAAACCAAATAATTCAACAAATAATAATTAAATCATTGTCAGCGATGACTTAAACTTATTTTATACGTTTATTGGAAATATTCATTGTCATCCAATGGACAACTCAGATTTATAATATCAAAGGTATACTAATAAAGTTGATTTTTTATAGATAGATAGATAGATGTTTATTGGTCATACACCAATTTTCATTGGATTGACAAGTCAAGAACAATACAAATATAGTGGGCGGTATGTCACCATCAACTTTTTTTTATCAGGGATATTTTTTTTGTTAAATCAATAATGACAAAGTTTTCCATTTATTGCGTACTTTTTGGTACACGGTATAAATACAAAAAAATAAAAAACTATTATTTAAATAAAACATAATTTATTGGAAATTTTGATAAAAAAATCAGTTTTGATAGCTTATTCCTTTTCAATTCCCCCTTACATTTTCTGTTTGCAACCTAGCAACACTATGGTAACGTATTTTACTGTAAATTTTTACAATAAATTTTATCAATTTCATTTTATGGTTCATCTCGTACATAGATATATCAAACACATGATTATCTAATTCAGAAAACAATTTTTTATCTTCGAAAAGAGTTCCTGAAATAGTAGTTACAAAAACATCCATAAACTTTTTTTCTTGCGACATTAAATTGGTCGTCAGACCCATTATTTGCTTAATTTTTCTTTCTGTAAACATACAACACTTCACAATATCTGCAGAAGGCTTGATTAGTCCAGAAAAAGAGGCAGCTCTGTTTTTTCTATGTAATAATTTGAAGTAATCTAGATCTACACTTGCTTTTCTCTCTTCTTCTAGTATGTTTGAGACTTTTCAGGTATCCTAAGGCATTTTCAAAAAAAGGATGCCAAAAATCTTCGTTGTCTTCCTTTATTGGAACCTTGTAGAATTTTCCCAATTGATTTCTAGAAAGCACCATGCAATGAGACATCTTGAAAACACTGGTCAATTATACTCTGAATATACTAAAAACTAGCGTGGTCTCTTGAATACTACACGATAACACAATGAAAACAACACAAAGATTATATAATAGGATAGGACGGAATTAAAAAACACTGAAGCAAGAACACAAATGAACAACAAACGCAAAACCGGCCCTGAAGAAAAATGGCGTCAGACTAAATAACAGTTGCTGACGTTAACAGCGTTGCCAAATGAGTTTGTAGGAAATCATAATTCTTATTAGGGTTAAATCAGTTGTTATATGCTACACTTATCTTGTATATTATCTTCTGAATACATATAACAAAAGAACTTAATGATCCTGAGTAATCGATAGTTGATGAGTTTCGGCTCTTTTAATGGGAATATAATGTAATACATTACATCATAATGTCATTATATTAGATTCTCATACAAGTACATGAACTGGCAATGTTGTTGATGATATGCGCATGATTACGTGTGTCCCATCTATACATGTTGTTATGAATCATATCAATTTCTTCCACTTATATTAGCCTTCTAGTTCTATGAGTTCTGTGGACAGGAACGGCTATCAGATTTGTCACTATTGTCTATAGAGGCAGAATATCTGGAAAAACTGAAATCGTCTTCAGCTATGGATGATTTGATTGAAGTTTTCCGAAAAAAAGGCGAGAAAAGTGTATATTTGATTTGAATTGTTTGGCTAACTTAGCTCCTAGGAGCATTAATTGTAAGTAATAACTTATAATCAATATATAATTATTTTAATTCAATGCGAGCGTTTTTCTTTCTTTTTTGAAAAATTTTTACCCTTTCATTTGGGCCCCCCCAACAAATTTTGATACAGGGCCCGTCTAGCCAAGCTACGCCACTGCTTGTTAGTTCGTTCGTACGTTAGTTCGTTTGGGTCAAATCTTGCAAGTGAATTGTGACCGACTTCCGATTGATTTGAAATTTGGCAGGTAATCATAACTCTGGTGACAATGCATTATGAAATTGTTTTTAGAGGAATAAACAGAATGGCGGCTCCAAGATGGCGGACAAGATTTGTAATTATGGTCAGATTTGATTCAAAATCAGTATGTGGGTGTTTTCGGGGTCGGAGATTATGAAATTTTTGTCAAAATTTATAAATTTGAGATGGCGGCTCCAAGATGGCGAACGAGTTTTGTGATTATGGTCCGATTCGATGCAAAATTGGTATGTGGGGGTTTTTGGGGTCGGAGATTATGAAACTTTTGCCAAAATTCATAAATTCAACATGGCAGCTCCAAGATGGCGGATGAGTTTTGTGATTATGGTCCAATTCGATTCAAAATTGGTATGCGGCGGTTTTCGCGGTCGGAAATTTTGAATTTTTTGTCAAAATTTGAAAATTCAAGATGGCGGTCTCAAGATGGAGGACGAGTTTTCTGATTATGGTCATATTTCATTCAAAATTGGGATGTGGGGGTTTTCAGGTTCGGAGATTATGAATTTTTCGTCAAAATCTATGAATTCAAGATGGCGACTTCAGGATGGTGGACGAGTTCTCATTAAAAAACAAAATTATAAACGGAAATAAAAAACATACATGTCACAAGAAACACAAAAGATTACTCAAAAAACGTCCCACCCCTCATAAATTTGAAAATAAATCTGTAAATAAATCAGTCAACCTATCAAATGACTTCCATGTGGAAGTAATTAGCAATAATCAAGAGTTGTCATTGGATAGCTTAGATCCAACCCAAAATGATCATGAAAATCCTGGCAAAATTGGAAACGCTGAAAAGGAACTTTTCCAAGTGCAAAATAGACTTATTGACAGAAAAAAATTAACTTTTCTAAAAAATAGACTTATTGACGAAGATAAATATATCATAGAGGAAATTATAAAACCACATAGTGAACTCTCGGACTTGACAAAAAATACATTCTTAGATGCTATAAGCTATGGCTCAGATGATTATGTGATAGTATTATTCAGCACTAAAAACATAAGCAATAATAACAGCCTGAATGCTGCTCTAAAACAACTATTACCAATAAGTAAAACCTCCAATGTTTTGATACTTTCTGGTTGCAATGAACCGCTTGATCACATCATAAATAAGAAAATATTAAATAAAGTAACTAGATTCAAGACATACAATGTTAACTCATCTCTTGTACTACTCACCGATGATATGGAAAAAGGCTCCAAATTCGAGATAATCCAAAAGGTAAAAAAATTTATATCCAATTCAAAAAGACAAGTTGTTTTGAAAACTATCAAAGTGATAGGAGTAATGACATATGAATCCATCCAGACTTGCCCTATTCATGCCCCCAATGCGGAAATCCCTTTTTTAGGCGTTCGACAACCTTGCCCAACTCATCTATAACTCCAATGAATTTCCGTCAAAAATTATCTTTGCTCTTATTAAATATTCAATCTATTCGCTATAAAACTGATGAACTCCTCGTATTCATTGAAAATCAGGAATTACCCGAATTAATTCTAATAACAGAGCACTGGCTTAAAAGAAAATGAACCCTATTATGTTCCTAACTACACTATAGCTTCAAAATATTGCAGAAAAACTTTTAATAATGGTGGTACGCTGATATTAATTGTAATAACTCTCCAATACATTCGTATTGGAAAATATCACTATATGATAATTTAATTGTAGAGCATACTTTCGAGTTTTCCTTGGTATACAATAGGGCCAATAATCTATATATAATCTGCATTTATAGGACTCCAAACTCAGATTTGAACATATTCTTCAATAATTTTGAATCTATTCTTACACAATTACCCATCACACGCGAAAGTAATTATAGCCGTGGATCTCAATATAGATTTTTCCAAATGAGCAATCCCCAGTCACACTCACTCTGAAAAAGCTATTAACTTCTTTCAATCAGACTACGCATGTATCAAATCCTACTCGAATCTCCTCACACTCATCAACTGTCATAGACTATGTCTGTGCCAACCTTGATAGTAATAGTATTGATACCACTGTCATTCATGCAGGATTCTCTGACCATGAAGCACGCTACACCTCCTTACTAATAAATGAGATCACGAAGTAAAAAAGAGGCACAGGTTTGGCAGAATCTTCAGTAGAGCGAATTTTGACAAATTCAATGAATTATCTTCTACAATAAACTGGGTGCCAGTTCTGAATTCCCTGAACCCTTCAATGCATTTCACAAAACTCTTCTGTTTGCCTTTCAAAATTGTTTTCCTACAGAAAATAAAGGACAAAGAAAAAATAAAAAAGCATGGATATCCCTAGGAATAAAAAAATCGGCTGCAAACCTTAGGTCATTGAACATAATAAGAAAGCACACCACTAATGAGTGGTTTTTACTCTACTTATAATTACAGGCGCACCTATAAAGTCGTAATAAAAGCTGCTAAGGAAAACTACTACAAACACAGAATAGAGAACGCGAAAACAAAATGGAAAACTGGTCTATAATAAACAACCTAAGGGCAAAAGTACTCATCTCCCTCCCATATGAACATTGAACCAAACAAATTTAATGAATTTTATTGTACAGTAGCTAAAAACTGACCCGTGACATAGTACCAATGACTGACCCTTGCATTATCTCAAACATATATCCATATCAGATAGCTTTTACTTATATAACACTGACATTGACGAACTCAAATCGATCTTCAACCAAATGAAAAATAAAAAATCTTGTGGGTTGGATGAAATATCAGTGAAAATATTACAAAATTTGCCTAGATGAGGCGTTGCATGTATTAGTCGAAGCAATTAACATTTCATTTATGACAGGTGAATTCCTACTTGCTTAAAACTGCTATTATAATTCCACTGCATAAAGGTGGTCAACCTGAAGAACCCTCGAACTTTAGACCAATCGCACTACTGTCAACCCTCTCGAAAATAATTGAGGAGCTAGTTAAGAAAAAGACTAGTATCATTCTTAAATCGACATAATATATTTTCGTCCTCTCAATTTGGGTTCCAACCCAATAAAAGCACTAATGATGCTATTTTCAACCTGTTGCAGGCAGTTTACACAGAATTGAATACCGGTGAAGCTGTTGAGCAGTGTTTTGTGATTTTTCCAAAGCATCTGATTGTGTGAATCACGGAATACTGCTTCAGAAGCTGGATTGGTATGGAATCAGAGGTGAAGCTTATAACTGGCTAAAATCGTATCTCTAACCGAATTCAGATGGTAAAATGTAATAATAAATTGTCGAACCCTTCAAATATCGATTATGGTGTTCCCCAGGGCTCGGTATTGGGACCACTTCTTTTCTCATTTATTTAAATGATCTTGGTAATATCAACATTTCCGGAAAATTCACCATGTTTGCAGACGACACCACAATAATGTGGCACGGAAAAAATGTTGAACTCTTTGAAAGAAAATATCACTTCTGATTTGGAGAAAGTTAAACGATGGTGTGACTCCAACATGCTGTGCTTCAACATTGGGAAAACAAGCATACTAACCTTCAAATTCAACTTTGATAACCTAGCTTTAGGCAATCAGAGGGTAACTAGCCAACCCCACACCAAATTTCTAGGTTTATACCTAGATGACAAATTGAAATTTGAACGCATATAAAAACTGAGTAAAACATTAGCATCAGGCTGTTATGTTGTTCGAGTCATTACCAATGAACTTGGCCTCAATTCAGGTAGAATAGCGTACTTCCTACTGGTTGAATCTCACATAAGATATGGCATCTCCTTCTGGGGTTCCTGCTCTAACCAGTTGATGAATTCAATATTTGTACTTCAAAAGAGAGCATTGAGGTACTTTTGTAAATGTCGTTCAAGGGTTCATTGTAAGCCTCTTTTTATTGAACATCGAATTTTAACGCTAACTTGTATATTTATTCTCGAAACAGTGTGCTTAATACATAAAACAAAATCAAAAGAGCCAAATAATAGACCCTGTTATATTACCCGTCAACACAATAATATTAGTATGCCCATACCAGAGTAGGAAGATTTATAACCACCTACCTGGCATTCTCAAGAATACAGTAAATCTCGCACCATTTAGAAATTCAATTAAGAATATCCTTCTCAAAAAGGCATATTACAACCTTCAGGAATTCTATAGTGACAACCTTAGTTAGATCATTATGTATGACTAGCACTGTACACCCATTTATTTATTTTATTTTATTGTAATTCCTCTGACTACTGAATGTAGTTTATATATCGTATAAATGTAATTTTTAATTGTTGAGTATTGTTAAAATTTTAACATGTAGTATGACAATCAACTAATAACATTTTACCATGTTTTGGAAGTGTTATTAGTTGTGTTTGTATATATTTGTATTTATGAGTAAGTATTTTTATTATTAATAATTGTTTAATTGTTTATGTCCCTTTCACAAAGCTTTGTCAACAAGAAACTATCTTAGACAATAAAGTATTTTGATGATGATGATGATGATGATGAGTTTTGTAATTATGGTCAGATTCTATTCAAAATTGGTGTGCGGGAGTTTTTGGGGTCGGAGATCATGATTTCTTTCAGTTCAAACTTTGTTCTCGGGCTTTCATCAGATTATTAACGCCAACATTATGTCTCATTAAATTATTATAAAATTCAGTCGAAATTTAGATGGAATCAAAATAGTCGACTATTTATCACATTTATTGAAGTATAATTTTTTCGAAATGGCGTACACACAATATTTTGTTATATTTGTTTCTAAGGGAGTATTCCATACTTTTCTATTTGATGATATCATTGAGGTTAGCCAAGATTAATTATTATTATGAATGTTCGTTCATTTAAGAAATTCAATTAACGCTTTAGCGAAACATAAAACGAGAGTACTCTCTCTTTTTCAAGGCGGGCGTTTGTAATTGTTATGGGTTATCTACAAAACTGAATTTTTATAAATTTGAATTCCCAAAAGTGTTTCTGATGGATACGTGCTTGTTGGCCTGTACAGTAAATGCATTTTTTTTCTTCGTTAACTGAACTGTTTTTCAAATTTAAGGTGTTGATTTCTGCTCTTATTCGCTATTTTAATTAGTTTTCATGTTTTACTCCTTCATACTTTTTGCAACATTTCAGAATTATATAAATTGTGTTTTCACGGTCTGGTACAACTATTTTTAATCCTTACATTATCATTCTTCATACAAATATGCAGCTCTTAGAATCTCACTAAATTAAATTGTCTCAACTACGTACAAATGCTCGCTCGCTGTTTTCATCCTTCTAATGAGGTGTTTGTAATTTTCTAGAGATGAAAACGTTGATTAGGATTCCTTTTAACTCCTACGAAGATAAACCTTTTGTTGTTGATGACGGATTGTAAAATGGATGAATATTTTTCCAGTTAACTATCTACATTTGTTTTTGTTCATTTCTGTTATTCAATTTTGGTAATTCAGTTGATAGATATATCATCAATTATACAGGGTATATCTTCATAAGTTAACGCGATCTATATGAAGAGTACTAAAAGTAGCGTAATTCTGAAAATTTGTAGGGACGGCGAAGGAAACATTGAAAATCCTACTAAAATATTTTTGTTATTGTGACCCTATACCCAAAATGAACCGTTTTAGAGTTATTCGAGTGTTTCAAGAAAAAGTTACAAATGCAGCCTATCGAACATACGCCATTTTCATATGAATGACTATTACTGAGACGAAGATTAAAAAATAAAAACTCTACAGGGTTTGATGAGATTTCGGGATATATATATATATATATATATATATATATATATTGAAGGGAGTTTTTCACGATATAATTGAACCCCTGACATATCTAATCAACTTATCTTTTGTAACGGGAAAGTTTCCTGGAAATATTAAAATTTTCAAGAACAAATGTTTAAGAAAAAAATTCCAGATCACTGGAGAAATATAGGCCGGTAACAGTTCTCAAAACAAACAAACAACATGGATTTGGAACCATAAATCAACTTCAACTCCGATGTTATCTTTTTACAACCAAATAATTGAACATATTGTTGCAGGCGAATGCCCCGCAGCAGTATTTTGCGATCTGAGATATCAAGCAAAGCATCGAACTGTCTTGAAGTTGATATGGGAGTTCCTCAGGGCTCTATTTTGAATCCGGTCCTCTTCATTTTATACATCAATCAAATTGAAATGCTCATCACTCTGCCTGTGCAGATGATTTATCACTAATTTTGTCTGCCTCTGACACTGAATCACTGAGAGTCAAATCCACTGATTCGATGAAAAAAATATCAGTTTTTTTCAATGATCAATACGGGAAAAACTGAGTTCTGAGATTTCATAATTGTCAAAATAAAATTGAACGTTATTAACTAATACACAACAAAGCGTCAGATTTCTTGGTGTGTTTTCAGACTAACACCTGTGTTGGAAAACACATTGTCATAAGCTGGCTTCCAATCTAAATTCTTTGAATTTCTTATTCCTCAGTATCAGGGAACTTCTCAATCAAGAGCAGTTACTAGCTCTCTATTATGACTTAGTAATGAGATGTGCTTTTGGGGTAGTTTCGCCCCAGCATTGGACGTATTCGTTAGCCAAAAACGAACATTGCGCACTATTGCTCATATGTAACCGAGAGATAAATGTAGTCCTCTTTTCAAACTTTATAATATTTGGCTTCTCCTTCGTATGTTCATTTTTGAAATGTCCGTGTATGTTTCATGGCATGAGTCATTGTTTCGAACAAGAATTGATATTCATTCTCATAATACCAGAGGTAAATATTCCCTGCATATTCCATTCGCAACAATTAATACAGCATATTATGCCCCCAATTATACCGGGTGACACAGGATATCGGAACACACCTGTAACTTCTGCATTCGTGAACGGATTTTTCTGAAATTTGGTACAGTTATATAAGCAACCATTTCGAATTCGATCACATTACTATCCAATATAGCGGACTTCCGGTTTTTCTGCAAATTCCAACAACTTTGTTTTTTTAAATAGAACACCCTGTATATTTCTACATATTCAAGTTCAACAGGTCAAAACAAGTCCAAAGCTTATGTCAAATGTCATTTTTTTGAAACAATTGAAATTAAAATTGTTTTTTTATTTTACCTCGTGGATAAATGAGATTTGGTCAAGCCTATTCACAATGAGTCGCACATCACAGAGAAACATAAGTTTTTCTGAAAACTCTGGCAGTACTTTACCAGTCAATATTTCGCTTTACCTTTCTTTCAAAACAACATTTGTAAGAGATTTCCAATTGCATTCAAGATCTTCTTCCAGATATGAAAATATCATTCAAATCAGTCAACAATTTGAACAAAACTCTGGTTAACTCTGAAGATAAAATCGATAAACTCAACGAAAGTGGTGTTTATAAACTTGACTGTTCTGATTGCCCTGCCTCATATATCGGTCGCACTTGTAGACCTGACAAATCAACTTTCGGATTTCACTTAAAATTCAATAATCATAATTTTAGCCCGAACAAAAATTCAAAGCTCTTACATTACATAGATAAAAAGAATTATTTGAGATTGGACTTGTTCGAAGAACTGGAGATTTCAAAAGAACTTTCCAATAATGACTATTGTCTGAACACCCAAGTAAATTTGAACAGAGATTTCTACCCACTTCATAAAAGGATTAATAATTAAAATCATATCCAAAATACCTCATAACTCCCCCCATTTCTATTAAAACTTTTCCATTTCTATTAAAACTTTTTCACAGAACTGGCAACTTCTTTCTCAATTTTCAATTCATTAAGTTGGCACTACTTATTCCTCTCATTGACAGTTGACGTTTAGAATCAAATCAATTGTCATTAAGACATTGACATATCCACCTGGCCTTTGAATTCCAACATGTGATACGTTAGATTCTAAGCCAATTTATAATCATTTGATTAACAATGTACTCATCTATTGTTTTACTTCCTGCACCTGACATGTGAGTACTCAAAAAACTTTACAAAATTCATAGAATTTTCCTAACCTATAAATTTTAAATTCAAATTTAAAGTCTTTCACACCAGTCAATCAGAGTATTTACTTTCAGGAACACTGAAGATGTCGAAAGTGGAAAGCGCTTTGCAAACTCAAGAAAATGTACACTTTATACGAAAATCTTCCATTCATCTTAACTGTCTATCCGCTGAAGTCCCGCTATGTAATGAAGCGGGTGGTAGTCTGGAGGCCTATTGATGGCCGTCGCGACACGGGCTAGCCGGGCCGACGACAAATCATGATTATGGCGTGCTTATGTTGTCTGTCGGCTGTTTTCAAAGTGCCTCTAGAAGCCCACGCGTAACATGTTTGCTGGGCAGGTGTCCAATCCAGTTAGCCGAGCATTTATTCCTCAAATATATTTGATAGCGCCTTTACTAATAATCTGGGCAACTAGTGCCACATGACAGAACTTTTTTATGATTGTACCAGAAACGCTTTGAAAGTGAAAACCCTGGTAGTACATTACCCATTTGCCAGGCAGTGCATATGAACACTCCTCGTAGTGATCTTATTTTTATTGTCGTAGTGATAATTTTTGAATGGTCTTGGAAATTTCAATTTCATTCATAAAGTATGTTCACGTCAAGAAGAAAATGACATCACGAGATGGACAGTTTGCAGCGTTGCCAATATGTGCAATATTTCGAATTTTCTAAGATTTTTTGTACTATTCAACAGTTAGTATTGAAAACACTAGAATTTTATCGAAAACAATATTTCTCTAGTATCCGTCAGTATACTCTTTTACGATTTTTTCCGCTATATGCAAAATAAGTTAGGTTAAATCTCATTCACTGGAGTTCCCCCCCATGGAGACCACTATGTTGGAGCCCTATAGAACGTATAGAAGAAGAAGTAGGTTATGATAAGTAAAAGATCCAATTCTGAAAATATCTCAATGATATTTTTTGTAAATTACAATAAAACCTGTGATTTCCCATAAGGATATGAAATCACGAATGCCAATGTGTTTTTAATGGTTCTCCGTAGCTCTCCAAAAATTCAGTTGGATCTTCCCATCCTAATCTACTACTATGTCAAATTTTATTAAATTCCAAATCGAGATTCTTAAACTAACAGTACTAAAAAAGGTATCTTTACTGAATTTCTTAAATATCAATGAAAGCTATCAACCTATTTCACTAACTTACTCAGTTGAAATACAATCAGAGTGGCAGTGATGAGAAATAAAATATTATATTTAAATTCATTTATTTCCAATTTTTCTTCTAATTACAACTCATTATCATAATTATCGTCACCATAATCATAATCGGTATCAAAATTTATTATAAGGGTCTCAACATCTTCCCTATCAAACCCAACTTCTCTATCACAGAACAATCTTATTTTTTGTTCGGTATGTCGAACAGTATCAGACCATACATCAGGTGTAGCTTTGTCTAAAGCTTTTTTCCATATCGGCAGTGATTTTTCAGCTCAAGTACCAGTATCTCTACCCACATTATCCCTAAAATTTGTTTTTGAGAATCCTCAAATATTTTTGATCGGATGGAACATGGAAGATAAAGTACTTGACACCCATATCTTTCTGCAAGCGTATCAGCTTCATATATAGGTGGTTTATTCTTACAACGTAAATATATAATTTATTAATTCAGCTTGAAGAACAGTCCCATTTACTTTGCTACAAAATCCAACAATTATAGTTTCGAAAAGTTATGTTCAAAGGGAATGTTATTGTTTGATAATCATTCTCGGATACCAGCCTTCTTCGATGTTGATGTTGGGGCTTTATTAATTACAAAGTGAAATGCAAAAATTATAGATGTGACATCTATCATTTGCGGAGTGAAGCTGACAGCCTGTTAGTGACCTAGCAATGTTGCACGAAATTTCCTGCCGTTGAATTCCACTTCAGTTGATCTGAGCTTCACTCTGCAAATTATAGATGTCACTTCTCACATTTTTGTCCTTTGCCAGAAGGCACAAGTTCAAATTCGAGAAAGACCACAAGCCGTCCTGATGATTGGGAAATCATGAAACAGCTGTAGGCGGATGGTGGCTTTCATGGAATTGGAACAAATCTCTCTTTCTTTTTTTATTATTTGTTGTCATAAAATATTGTATGATGAATAAATCGATACTAAGTGCTTGTACATATAAAAACGATCATATTTCGAATTGCAGATTGATTGCTGTTCCGATGAGCTACTGAATAATTCACCTCACTTGCAATATTTGAGAATTCAAGGCATCATTCAAGGCATCTGCAACCCTCTTGAATGAAAAATCGTCAAATATTTGACCCAACCTAACATTTTCATATAAATATATTTACTATATAATTTTACTTCAGTTCTTATAGATATATGTAATTAGTATAACTTACGTTGATTTGTTGAAAATATAAACAGGATGTTTATAAAATCAGATGAGTTAGGGCCTTTTCAGAATATCTATCAGATGTAGTTCAATGTCCTGCGTGGCTTTAGCCGGAGAAATAGTTGTTTTCTGTTGGACATTCACAAAAAATAACTTCATTTTAATCGAGGGTTTTTCAATTCACAGAAAAATCTTTCTATCAATATTCAATTGAGAATGTTTCCCTTTTCAACATGAATACCCACAAGAGGTTATCTTGACGATGGAAGATAGTGACTAAAGTTTATCTTCCAGTCGCAGATGATTCCACATCTGATTTTATAAACATCCTGTTTATATTTTCAACAAATCAATCTATCATACCCAGGTTTTATGTCAGAAAACACTAATTTCAAAGTGTCTCTCCAAAAGAAATGATTCTAACTTTTTCCATCTTTGCAAAGTGAGATTGCTTCTTGAAAATGTGTTTCCCATTTCTTCCGGTCTTCCTGATGATCGTGAAAGCGTGAAATAGATTTTTCGTCGACAAAAATGTATTGAAGACCTAGTGAATGCGATGTCTCTCCTGCGTCAATGTTACGAATTATTTCTGGTGAGTACTCTCTTTTGGAAAACATTCTTCTTTGCCTCATTCATCTTTATGAGTTCTTAATTAAGACTGGAATAGAAAATCAAATAACTATCTGAATGAAAATGCAAATTTTCAATTTCAGATTTTTTCTTTTGAGTTACGGCCTTTTCAGAATATCTATGAGATGTAGTTCAATGTCCAGCGTGGCTTCAGCCGGGGAAGTTGTTGTTTCCTGTTGGACATTCACAAAAAATAACAAAAAATTTTCTATCAATATTCAATTGAGAATGTTTCCCTTTTCAACATAACTTACGTCTCTCTAACAGCAGTTAGTGGAAGTAAAGGTACTCCATTTTCACGTTCTCCTTCAAAGTAGTCTATTAAAGACGATATCTATTGGTTGAGACTGTTTTGATAACGCTTCAGGCATATTGATTATACACAGGTCTCATCGAAAGAATTGATTAGTTCTGAAAATAACTATTTTCACTATCAATCAGAAAACACTAAAGAATCGAACGAAATCATACTCAAACTGAACCATTAGCATTTTACTAACAGGTTAGGGAACTGACAACATGAAATTTTACTTGTTTCGTCGATATTTAACACATTACATTGAGAATTCAAATTTGTTATGTTGGATATACAAAATTACTAAAAATGACGTCATTCTCTTTTCAACGAGAAAATACAGGTTTTTAACGAACATTTTTAGAGGCATCCTTAAGTCTTCAAGTACACGGTCTGATAATTTTTTTACAAATAACACGCTATACTGAATAAACCATTCCTTATATTAACCTAATGAACTCCATAACAAGGCGAATAATCCGACGAAATTCCAGAGAATTAGGAAAATGACCTTTAAAGTTGAAACTCTTTTTTCAGTAACATCATAGTGAAAGATAGTGTTTTCATCGCGTTTGATCTATATATACAGAGTGACCCATTTGAAAGCGGGCCACCTCTCTAAAACTGTTATTTATTATCCGATTCAGAAGTTTTTTTTTTCAGTAGATAGAGCATCAATAGTTCTAGTTGAATGCCATAAATTCGAAATAAAAATAAAAATTTTTTAATTTTTTTTAAAAATTTTTTTTAATAAAATTTGACGATGCCACTGGATTTGTGATGCATTCAAATGGGTGTGACCAAAATTTCACGATAAAATTATTTTTTTTAACAGAAATATAGCAAAGTAAAATATTCATATCAATATCGAAATAATTCAAATAGTTGTCATATATTAATCACAATTTTGTAAATAATATGGTTCAAAATACTCCTTCAGAACCTAAAAACTCTATGTAGGATATGTTATGTCTCTTGGAACACTGCAGTTTGTTGTCAAAGAATAGAAATGCACATCTTCATATCCAATAATATAATTACCAATATTAATAACATAAATGAACTACTACAAAAGAATGTATTGACATGACAGTGCCTACACCTTAAATTTCGGACTGTTCCACCAAATCTCCATTTAATTCGATACATTTATCGTATCGTTTTCTAATGTTAACCATAACATTCGATAATTGGTTTGGGGTGATATCTCTGCAAGCCTTTCTTATTCTTTCACGCAGTTCCTCTTTGCTCGTTGGGCGAGTTTTGTAAACTTTTCCTTTAACGAAGCCCCATAAAAAAAAACAATGGAGTCCGGGGGGAGTCCGGGAATCTGAGAGGAAACTCGATCAATGCACTATTTCTCCCTATCCACCGATTAGGAAAATTTTCTTCCAACCAATCTCTCACAATTTTGCTATTGTGGATGGAACAGCCATCTAATTGAAATAGAAGATGAGCCTCTTCTGCCAGTAAAAGTTCATCCATAGCGTTGGAAAATTCGTTTATAAAAAAAATTCAAAAAAATTTGATTATTCCAAATTGCTTTGAAAAAAGGGGCCAATTATTTCCTAAGATTTCTCCTTATTGTTTCACGCGGTAAGTTAATGTCCAAACTTGCAATTCTCACACTTGTTTTCGGATTATTATTAAAATGATTCCGAATTCGTTCAGAATTATTTCGTCTCTGTCTTTGTACAATATTACTGTTCTTCAGAATATGTTTACAAACAGCTCCATACTGATTGAAAATTTGGTTTATTCGGCCAACTGTAGCTCTGCTAATATTTCGACGCTCCCTTTCGGAAGTCTTACTTTTTCAATTTTCTCCTGCAAAGTCAAATTATCAGCCATACTTCTTTATCAGTGTGGGTACTTGAGGAGTTATAAACTTCACTATTAACACTGACAAATTTGTGACTTTTCGTCTATTGTTCTGATGACTTGTCATCTCTATAGCAACTAAAGTTACAAAACCTCCTAATAAAAATAATATTTTTGAAATGTGGTATCCCAAGCATGTTTAAATGAAACCAAGATTGATATTTGGCATAACTGTCAACCACCAAAGAGGAACTGCGTGAAAGAATTAAGACAGGCTGGCACAGATATTACCCCAAACCAATGATCGAATGTTATGGTTAGCATTAGAAAATGGTAGAATAAATGTATTGAATTAAATCGGGATTTGGTTGAAAAGTACGAAAATTAATGTGTAGGCACTCTCATTTCAATCCATTCTTTTGTTGTAGTTCATTTATGTTACATTATTGGTTATTATTGATTATCGAATATTGATTACTTTTTGATGTAAAGATGTACATTTAATTTACTTGGCAAAAAACTGCAGTGTTCTGATTGCTAGTATGTTTTTTGGATTTTTGACCTTAACAAAAATACGAAGTAGGCCGTGAAATTTTTATTTTTATTTCGACTTAATGGCATCCAACTAGAACTATTGATGCTCTATCTACTGAAGAAAAAAAGTTCTCAATCGGATAATAAATAACAGTTTTAGAGAGGTGGCCCGCTTTCAAATGGGTCACTCTGTATATATATATATATATATATATATATACAAAGTGCTTCTCGAAAGTCCCCCCCCCTCTCATTTTTGGAACGATTATACATAAACAAGGGAAATTTGGAAACTGAATATTAAAGATTGTAAACTTTCCTACTAGTGATGATAGATGACGAAATCGTCAGAGATGACGTCACAGGGCCATTGTGATCAATAATTTTAAATGGAACCTGGATACCTGCCGAAACATTCACCTTCTGGGGAAATTGGGTATGTGTTTCACGAAACAGGTCAGGATTTGCGTCACTCCAATACCTCACATTCCGTGTATTTACATTTCCATTTAGGTAGAAAGTACTTTCTTCACTAAAACAAATTGTTTTGACATAGTCTGGCTGTTGGTTAATTTTAGTTTCCATATTTTCACAAAATTCTAGTCTTCGGTCTGGGTCGTCGTCTGAGAGTTGATGAACCATTTTTAATTTGTATGGATGAAATTTGTTTTTTTTTCAACACCCTGTGTACTGTACTTCGACTGATTTCACAGGAAGATGCAACGTGAGTTGTTGAAGAAGTAGGATTAACTATTACTTCTGCCAGTATATAAATTTTTTTCTCATCAGAAATTTGTGGTCTGCCAGATCGTTTCGCATATACTACCCGTTGTTTCAAACTTACGGAGAAGCTCCCTTAAATACGTCCTCGAAACGGGGCGATCGGGAAACCTCTCATTAAAAATGCGTTCTGCTGCATGAATATTTTGTCCAGTTTCACCAAGAATTAGGATCACCTAAAGCACGTACCATTTCGCTTCTTGAAGCACTTAAACGTTCGGCTCACAACAGTTTAACAAAAATATTAAAAGTACCAAAAGCTGCTGAAACAGTTAAACGTTCGATCAACAATACACACATTATTAAATGTACAAAACTTGGACAATTACAAAAACGTCGAATTAGGGAGACTAACAAAAACTTCAGCTTATTTGACAACTATCCAGAGGCGGAGCTTGAATTTTGAATTTTAGCATTAACTGATTTAATTCATCACAGCTCATCGTTTTTTTAAAGCGAGTTGCCAAAACTGCCATAAACACAAACAAAATTAGTATCATTGAATAGGGTTTTTCGATACCTTTTCAAAAGAGATGTCGCTTGCCGTAGGGTTCTATTTAAAATTATTGGTCACAATTGCCTTGTGACGCATCTTTGACGATTTCGTCATATATCATCACTAGTAGGGAAGTTTACAACCTTTAATATTCAGTTTCCAAATTTCACTTGTTTATGTATAAGCGTTCCAAAAATAAGAGGGGAGGAGGGGACGTTTGAGAAGCACTGTATATTCATAAATCTACCTAAAGCCTCATTCCTCAAAATTGATCATTTTTGGTTTTGTGTTCTCTGAAACTTTCGATTAGCTTGCTGAAAAATACATTATACCGAATTTACATGAAACGTAGGCTATTTTATGAGTTTTTCAGAAGTAAGTGGAAATATTTACCCCAAACAAAGGGGTTTTTCGCAGTTTGAATATATATTTATATATATATATCGATAAAAATCCAATTCCAGACATATATATCTATAAAAACATCCACGTGTGGGTGTGAATTGGTTTGGCGGAAAGGTTCCATCGCGAATGACAGCCATTAGTTTGGGGATGTTATAGCTTTTAGACATCAAACCAGATTTGTCCTGAATCGTCAATATTTCTGTAAAAGCTCAGCATCGCACTCTCGTCCGGTATTTCTGCTTGATTGCAGTGGACATGAGAGACAGATGTAATGTTTGGGATTTCGGAGTTTTATGACGACGTTGATCCCATACGATACACGATTTTCATGAGTGTTCCTGTAATTTCCATTTGGAAGATCACAGCGATTTATGCTTCTTATAGTACGCAGTTCTTTGATGGGTTCTCAGGTATCTATTATTGATAAAGGTATCTCACCAAGGAATGATTTATTTTTGCTCATTACTAATTTTCCAAGAAATATACTGTAATTTTATTTCTATTCGGCATCATTTCACAACGAAGTATAGTTGTTAATACAAACAATAATCTTTAAACGTTCTTTAATTTTTTGAGAACCATTATGATTGTCGCCTGCTTGTTGGAAAATAATAAACTACTCGCAACATTCTGCCCTGAGTTACTTACTAAGAGATGCGAGCAGCCACCATAAACAGGGTGTCCCCAAAAAAGTGATTCTTTGTCGAAAATTAAAGGGGGTCTTTCATAGTCTTTAATACCCAAACAGATTTTCATTTCAAAGTTTTTTCAAATGGCGACAAATATCTGGAAAATTACATGAATTTTTCAACTTTAATGATGCGTAACCCCCATTTCTACGCCACTGCTTCGATAGAGTTTAGCTATTTCAAATAATATCAAACTTATCGAAAAACAGTAGCGTACAATTATTTTTACCATGAATATCAACCAGGTAGCCCTCTGCGACGCCACTGTTATTAAAATTTATAATCCAATCATTTCAAAAGAAGCCCGTCGGAGGTGCTAACAAATACAACAAGTTTCATCAAAATCGGCAAAAGACTTTTGAGTAATTCATGAAAAACCGATTGATATATACATATATACCTGGTGTTAATTAAGACAAACTTCGGGAGGTGATTCGTTGAAAGATTTCAGGACGAAAAGTTCCCATAAGCATATGTCCCAAACGGGTACAGGGTGATCAAAATTAATTTTTTTTCAAGTTTTAGGAGTTTACTTTTGCCATAATAATCAACTTTGTGCAAACCGTACAAGTAAATGAAAAACATTGAGGAAACAAAAAGATGTTAAATGAAACAACATTGAAAATTCTGAAGGGTTGAACAAGGCTGGACTTTGAAAAAAGGAGGACCCTGTGAATTTGAGAAGTGAAATATTTTGTATCGTGCGCATTCTTGAATGGATTGTAATTGCCTACTTTAAATTGATTATTGTCGAAAATGTCGAAGTAAACTCCAAAAAATCGTAACAAAAATTGATTTTGATCACTCTGTACCTCGAAAACCAAGCCGTTTGGGACATATGTTTATATAAACTTGTCGTCCTGAAATTTTCCAAAGAATCACCTCTCAAAGTTTGTCAACGACTTAATTAACACCCTGTATTCATATATATATATATATATATATATATATATACTAATGGTATTTTTGGGTTCTGGGGACCATGATATAAATATATAAAAAAAAATTAAAGTCTTGTTGTGATGACGGGACCAATAAGCAGAATTTCTATTGAAATCTACCTGAAATATTGGGAAGCTCAGTTATTATCTGGGTATAAAAACTGAATCAACTTTTTATGAAATATTTTTCATTAATAAAATGTTTCAAGATAGAAAACTGCAATCACACAAAAATTCCAATCAAAATTTCATTTAAGGCATCGTCTGGCCGGACCAGACTTGAGTTCAGCTGAGAATTATTTCATCAGATGCCAAAGCAATTGTACTAGAACCGATTAAAAAGTATACTGAGTACTGAGGTAGAGCTCGTCCAATATTGAAACGACCACTTTGGCCTTCCTCTATCTAACAACCAATTCTTCTCGAAGATGCCCGAACTGTGGCTATTAATAGAAAATTCATAGGCGTACCACATTATTTGGTAAAGGCGATACACGAGACGTAGTTTTTGGCGGACGAGTTTTGTGATTATGGTCCGATTCGATTCAAAATTGGTATGTGGATGGTTTTCGGGGTCGGAGATTATGAATTTTTTGTAAAAATTCATTAATTCAAAATAATAAGTGCACTACCTATTTATTAATTAAACAAACGTAACCTTTCAAAGGCTGCACACACACTGCACACTGGTGAAGATTCGCCTTAGCATAAGCTGCCACAGAAAATCGTGTCCAGTCGTGTTTTCCCCCTCTCTAACTACCAAACAGTCGTTTCAATATTGGACGAGCTCTACATAAAAGAGACAGTTGACTATGGTCATGGACTATTTTTCTCTGAGAATATCGATGTTATACTGAGGTTATATGCAGATCCATATTGGGCTGCAGATCGAAAAAGTTTCTTCTTTGGAGTATACGTAGGGACAATTTTCAGTGTTACAAGGAAACAAAATACCGTTGCATTGTATTTTGCTGAAGCGGATGTTACACTTGCAAGCGCGGCATCGGAAGTTATTTCTGATATGGGAGTTTGGTATTCCAGTCCTATATGAAGACAATCAGTTGCGTGCATCTTCTGAAATAAAATTATAGTTCACAAAACTAAAAAACACGCTTATAAAACAATGAGGACAAATATGTTGCAAATAATAGGAATGAAGTCATTGAAGTAAAGTCCACCCTACGCTTTTTTTACATAAGAAAAATTTTTTTGGTCAATAACTTTATTCTTATTATTTTCAGGATTTTATTCCTTATTGTTTTATAAACGTGTTTTTCAGTTTTTTGAACTATAATTTTATTTTCAACATTTTAGTCCACATTGCTACAAAAGAGTACAAAAGACTACGGGAGAAAAACTTTTCGATTGATTCCAGATGAAAAACAACTAAATTCTGGCAAATGTGCCTTTGCCATATTTTGAAATGTAGATTATGCTGTGAAAAACCAGTACATTCGCCATATCTTTGAATTATTATTTTTTCTAACGATCTAGGTGAGATTACCAGGTCATAGCTATGAAATTATTGTATTGTCATCGGTTCTTAATACCTGTGCAAAATTTCAAATACTTCGGTCATCTGGAGGTGGGTGAAAATTAATTTCAAAGATTCCAATACCTACTTTCATACATACAGGTGAACCTAATAAAGCGTGTATAAAAAAATGGGAGCATCATCGATTGAAACATGTAGATGTTAAGTACAACTTTTCGAGATCTATACAAAAAGAAATTGGCATCAACGTTTCCAATTCCGTTCTTCTGTCTACAATTTTTTCTTCTGTTATTCGATGTTCTTATCATGAATCTCAAAGTCCACTACTATTTTTTCAGGGTATCAAATATATATATATATATATATATATATATATATATATATATATATATATATATATATATATATATATATATATATATATATATATATATAAAGAAGTAATTGAGGGACTGTTGAAAACAAATGGTAGGAATTTATGGAATACTCAGAGAAGTGCTAACGTAGACAGTGTTTCGGTCTGCTTCAGTACGGTGGAGAAGTGCAAGGATGAACAACACTTGGTAGAAAACGACAAATCAACGGAGTCAACAAACAGAAGCCAGCCGCTCATTTGTGATTTCGGTCAGCAGACCCTGAATTCCAGCTATAGCTATAGCTGCCTCCGTGGTGACGTTGGTTGTTGCCCTGGAATTCAGGGTCTGCTGACCGAAATCACAAATGAGCGGCTGGCTTCTGTTTGTTGACTCCGTTGATTTGTCGTTTTCTACCAAGTGTTGTTCATCCTTGCACTTCTCCACCGTACTGATGAGGGCCGAGAGCCCGAAACACGTGTCTACGGTTAGCACTTTTCTCTGAGGGCTATGTCCATTAAATTCCTACCATATATATATATATATATATATATATATATCCGGTACTTATTGTTACAGGTACTAAAGAGCAACGGATAAGGATGTTATACGTTTTTTGAAAATGCAAAATATACAGAGTGTTTCATTATTGAATGCTGATCCTAAAGGGCGATAATCCTTGGATGATTTAGGAAAAATTCTTCATATGAACATAGGTCCGCAACCGCTTTATTTCTGAGATACAGGATGTTGAAATTTAACAAAAAACGGTTAAAAAATACATTTTTTCCATGATAAACGATTTCTTAATTTTCATCGGTTTTTGAGTTAGAAAATAAAATGCATTCATTTGCTTGTCCCTATGCGAAATCAGCCGTTGAAGAGTAACTAGAGTGGGCTAGAAACAACTAGTATGCTAAGAACACATTTCGTTGTTTTCAACATAAACAATTTTGACACTTCTTTAGTTGGATACGTGATATTATTTACGTTATAAAACTTGTTTATTAAAAAAAACATGGTAAAATTTACAGATACCGAATTAGCAGACATGCATTACTTGTATGGGCTTGCTGAAGGGAACGCATATGGAGCCAGGCGACTGTATCAAGAGCGCATCCCAAAAAAAAATTATTTCTGATGCTCGAACGATTTCAAGCAAGCATAAGGTTATGTGAAACAGGAAGTTTTGAGCCAAATCATCACTGGAAAGGAGCACATCGGACTGCAAGAACTCCAGGTAGCTGTTTTAAATTCAGTTGATGAAAATCCTGAAATAAGTAGAAGGCAAGTTGTATGTCTAGTAGGAGGATTCTTCATGACTATTTATTATATCCCTATCACATTCAACGGGTTCAGGCTCTACTTCCTCGAGACTTTCCATTACGAGTGAATTTCTGCCAATGGTTTCTCCAAAAAGTTACCGAAAATCCTTTAATTGACAGGGAAATTTTATTCACGGACTAAGCTAGTTTTACTTAAAACAGGATCAGAAATTTTCATAATAATCATTTTTGGGCTGAGGAAAGTCCGCATGCAATCGTGGAATCTCATCACCAGGAGCAGTTCTCATTAAATGTCTGGGCTAGAATTATTGGAGATTACCTAATTCAACCCTTTTGCTTACCACGCACATTAAATGGGCATAGTTATCGCCGATTTCTTGAAGATAATTTGTCAATTCTGTTGGAAAATGTTCCTATTTTAATGCGAAATCGCATGTGGTTTATGCACGATGGTGCACCTGCTCATTTTAGTGCTCTGGCACGCAAATATTCAAACCAAAACTTTCATAATCGCTGGATAGGTCTTGGGGAAACAGAGTCATGGCCAGCTAGATCCCCAGACTTAAACAGTCTTGATTATTTTCTTTGAGGACATCTCAAGACTTTGGTGTACAGTCAACCAATTCTAACTGAGGAAGAATTGCGAAACCGCGTAATAGTTTCCTCTGAAGCAATATAAGGAATACTCCAGGAATTTCCCAAAGAGTACGAGAGTCAATGACCGGGAGGGCTGAAGCGTGCATACTTGCAGGAGGTGGACATTTTGAACAGTTAATTTGATTTTGGCATTTTTTGTTCATAATAGTTATGTTTTTAAAAATACAAAGTTTATTTTTATGCTTACTCATTACAGAAACTAAATAATAGTTACCATAAAATTATAAAAATCTTGCCTAGATCTTTTGGTTACCACAATTGTGCAATTATCACTAAGAGAACAAATCGAATAGGGTCAAGCAAATGAACGTATTTTATTTTCTAAATCGATAACCGTCCGCCGGACGAAAAAAAGGCAAGAGACCATTTTTATGAGAAGATAGAGGACAATTACAAAAATATGACAGGCCATGTTAACAGGGACGCCACTGATGAAAATTAAGAAATCCTTTATCATGGAAAAATGTATTTTTATTTGTACTTTGCATGTACCAAAATTGAAAAAGAAAGCCAAAGCGGTTTTAGAGATATTGGGGAAGAATTGATTTTTTTGTTAAATTTCAATATCCTGTATTTCAGAAAAAAGCGGTTGCGGACCTTTGTTCATATGAAGAATTTTTCTTAAAATCATCCAAGGATTATCGCCCTCTAGGATCAGCATTCAATTATGAAGCACCCTGTATGGTGAAGGATAATTAATGGGAATTACGTTGTATGTATGGCTTCCTGTACACAAACAACAAAATTACAACGCTGTGGGTGTTGTACCTACATTTTTTCCTGTAAATACTTCATGTTTGTTTCAACTATTTCCCATTTATTTTTACGAAATGTGGGCATATCAGAAATGAATGTGATTGATGAAGTGTTATGAATCTCATCATCATACATAGGTATATGATCCATAGCATAAAATTCCCGGGATCTGGCTTGTATATGATTGATGTGTCATGTATTATTCATTGCCAAAGTTCGTTTTGTGTTGGGAGGAGCAGAATCAATGTTTGAACTGTAAATTACGTGACATATATTGACATTATTCTGTGGTGCCGATACTATTTACAAGCAATTGTTCCAAACTTTTCTCGAGGAGATTTGAATCTATATGTTGATTCATTACTATTAATTCTAGTTTAGGTCAAGAATTCCGATAACTATCGAGTTGCCTCGCCCTCTGCAGTGTAATATATTCTGAATTATTATGATGTTCGATTTGTCGCAATTACAAGTCAGTGCTATAAACGGTTCTGATGTGGTGAAACATTTATTATCGTGAAATGCATTTTTTCTAGGTAATGTTGAATTGTGATAATATAAAAACCATCTGGCTTTTGGAGAGAAAATTTTATCGTCAATGACCTAACGTTATACTCATTACAATTATCAGTTGTATTTCCCCAATTTTCGATATATTGTTATGAAAAAAATCTTAATAAGAGCTCATATATTCTACAATGATGTGAAAACACTTACACATTTAAATTCTTTAAGTCGTTCCTGGACCATAATAACGATAAACTATTTCTTAATGTTAATTGGCAACAAGTTGAAAATTCTTCATGCCATAAAAAATCAGGACAATTAGGGGAAGATTGATAAATAATCCTAAAATACCTACTGATTTCAAAACTAAAGTACAAGACCGATAACCTACACATATTTGAACTAATGGCTAAATATTTTAGATCTGAAACGATCACCAATAAATACCCAATACAGATATTGAACTTAACAGTCTCAGCGATTATCGACATTTTAGCTATCGTGATTTATTCCGTAATGAGATTCTACAGAGTTTCGATATTGGGTACGAACACGCCCTATATCAGTTTGTGGAATAATGCTTTTGATGTCCTATATCGTAATACTATATAACACGTTCATGTACGTCACGTCGTTTAGCAGTCCCTTGCGATCTAGTTATTATCATCAACTAAAATCATTATTATTCCTTCTGCATTATAAAGTTCCAATTTTTCAACAAACCTCAGAAAAAGATGACGTTTTAAATTTCTTGATATTTCTGTGTAGTAGATATAACTTTCTGGAAGAGGTTCAACGATTTTGATGATTAGTCAAATGGTTTCAGCAGTCGTTTTTTAATTATATAAAAATCCAAATCGGATGTTGGTATAAATCAATGATTATACACCAGAAAGGATAGCCGAGTTCGTCGATTTTATCTGCCTTCCCTCCCGATCTCCGCCAGCAGTGTGACGTCACCACGGCACCACTACGGTTGGTTCGCCATGAGAGCCCATGCATTTTTCACGATTTTTAAACTCTTTTATCTTGGTATTTTTAATTGAAACCTGTTTATTTTTTGGGTGTTTCTGGTTAGTGTGTTAATTTACTTTAGCTCCAGAATCTTTAGAACTCTAGATGCCCACGTTTTCTGAGGATAACCTATAAATTGAATTGATGCTAAGCGCGTTTTAAACGTCATTTCGTGATAGGGCACTTCGTTGTTTCGATTTATTGAGAATATTTGTGGAAACTTTGGGCTCATTATAATAAATAGGAATTATTGAGTTGTCTCGATATTTTTATGAGTTGATAATTTGGGTGAAGATTTTGAGAGCTTGTTGATGGTTCCTACAAAAAACTACGGCTTCCAGGCAGGCATGATCTGAGGTGAAAACAGCTTGAACTCACTGCCTATAAGGAATTATGTCAACCCTTTAGCATTTTTCGAGAGATATACACCTCAAATATTTTCAATAAATGGAAAAACATTTAAAAAAAAACAAGTGCCCCATCACGAAGTGGGCTCCAACACGCACTCAACAGTCGATTAAATTTTCACTTATTCACGACAAACTATAGATGCGTATGACACACTATAAATCCATTGAAACAAAAGTAAAAACATAAACACTAAAAAAACGACGAAAAAATTTTACTAACAGGAAGAAAAACCGCTGTGAGAAAGTAGAAGAATACATTCATCCAGGTTCCCTGGTGACGTCCAATGACGATGCAAATCCGCGCATGTGCAACTGAAATTTGGCCAATGTACGAAGATAGGAAATAAGCCATCCTATCATTGTGAATAATCATTGGGTATAAATGATTCATATCAGATGACTGCTGACATCTGACAATTATCCGCCCGACAAAGAATTTTTGTGAAACGAAGTACGCATCTTTCGTGCATCAAAAAACATTTTCTGGTGTACAACATAATTTTTTATTCTTGCCATTTCCTTGACAAGGTTTTCCCAAATTTTGTTTCTTCTGTTGAAAATACATTCCCTGGAAATTATTTTTTTAAAAAATCTTCTTGGGTCCGGATCAGAATGGTTTCACAAAAGTGTATTCAATTTTGATGATTATCTGGTCTTAGGGCTTGAACTTTCTTGGGTTATGCGTGAAAATAGGCTAACAACATTTATGATGTTGTCTTCTGAAGTTACAGGCTTTGGTAAATTTCGTTTCGCTTTCAGTTTTGACCCAATTATTTTGTAATCGTACAAATTTTCTCTCGTTCATTGCTTGTAGAACGAGACAAATTTCATTGAACCTTTTGCATGTTCTTGCTATAATTTGATCACATTGACCATGAAGAATGAACAATTCCATCAAAACTGCATTTGAATAGTTACCCAGCTAGCACAAACATCCCTGAGAGGTTTCGGGATGTTTTGAAAATGTGGGCATGAGGATGTTTTTTTGAGACGCAATATGCACTTCCCAAAGAGGACTTTAAAGGATATTTGCTCTTGTGTGGCATTTCTTTGTATGCCTACTGAGAGATATTGGCGAAGTCAAAAAAATGTTAACTTGTGGATTTTCTTTCTAGACATAACATAGTTTGCCTTGAGAGGTCCATCTCATAAATTGAATATACATTTTTTGTCCTTGTTGAAAAGGGAAACATTCTCAATTGAATATTGAATAGAAATTTTTTTCAATTCACAGAGAGTCTTTCTATTCAATATTCAATTGAATTTCCCTTTTCAACATGAATACCCCACAAGAGGTTGTCTTGAACGATGGAATATGGTGACTAAAGTTTATCTTTGAGCCGCAGATGATTCCACATCTGATTTCATGAACACCATGTTCATATTTTCAAATAAATCAATTTATTGTCCAGTTTTTCAATGGTTCTCGACAACATTTTTTGATAACTTGTACATTTCACACAACAAAAAGTAAAAACTTTCATGTGAATTAAATCTTATAATATTTATATTTTTCGACCGCTCACTTCCAACTATTTATTTCATTTTGTATTCCCTCATTTTAATACCTCCTATTTTATACAGGACAGAAACAACATTCTTATATTTTCACAAGCAAATGAAACAAATATTATTCATTATAATAAAAACCTATATCCAAATTACCTTTCCACTCATTTTCTGCTTTCATTTTAAAATTCTCGCTATGTTACAATTTGGCCATTCAGTGAGGTAAATCTGATAAACCTCGCAGAACAACACTGGACTGTACGGCACACAGTCCAGAAACATAATATAACCTCAAATCATACAATGTGTACTTTTTGATAGGGTGTTCGAATCTGTAATGACATGTTCAAACTATATTATTGAAGATTTTTGAAAAAAACGACTTGTTTTCTCTATACATCTTTCCATTAGGAATATTGTTAGTTTTCAGATTATGGGGAGTTGGAAAATAAAAAACACCTCCTCATGTTTTCCAACAGACTTATGCGAACTGAAATGTATTGACTCTTCAAATAGAAGGATTCGGTTTGTGATAAAACTAAAGAATCACTGTGAGAATTAATTAATATTTTTCCAAATATAATTTCAACAGAATCTTTCTTCCTAGAGATACAATTGAAATTATATATAAGGAAATATCTAATCATATTGCAACTATCCTCAAAATTGGTGGTTAGTATATTTCACATCTAATCTGTTTCATGCGATGAAATCTTAATTTAAGTACTCTGAGAAATATAGAAGCGTTGCAAATTATAAAAAAAATATTTTTAGTTTTCAACATCAACACTATCATCCTAACAGAATAAATTACATGAAAAGTTTCACTCATAATGTGTCTTTGTTTTTTCAAGAAGAATTTCCATTTCCTAAAAAGGATGCATTCCTGGTGGTATAAAATGTGAAAAAAACACTCCATTTAAAATAGAATGTGTCACCTTGAAATGTCCAAATAATCAACAAAAGGCTTCAGGAAGTGATTTCGAAAAATGTTTTATTTACAGCGTCCTGTTGCGTCTATGAAAAGGCTATCAAAAAAACTTAGGACAAGTTATTTTTATGACATCCCGGGGACATCCCCACCTGCGGCTGACCTTGTTCTTCTAAAAGTTCTATTCATGTATAAACAGAACATCGCAGTGGTTGTTCAATATCTCAAAATCTCGTACTTTTAACATCTCTAAGATATTTTTGTGCTCGCTGGATATTGCCTTCCATTTTGATTTTTTTCAGATAAAATTTTCGATAATAAATGCGCAAACGTTTTACTATTGATGCACTGATTGTCGAATTTTCATAATGACATGTTTTATGACATTTCATAGATACCTTATACAAAATATGGCAAAATAACCCGATTTTTATAGAAACTTGCTTTTATTTCGGAAACCGGACTATTTAGGTATAGGAACATGATATATCATTTGAAAGGAACATCAATTGCCTTACAGGATATTCGATAATAAATGAAATCATGAAAAATGCTCTTTTTACCATTTTTGTATGTATCGGTAAAATCACAAATTTTGAACGACCCTGTATTATTTATTCTTTATTAAGAACAAATTCTCTTAGACATAACTAATACACAGGACATTGTTAAACAACACCCAAAATTTCAGATTTCTATGAATCCACATACCACAGTAATAAACATTTGATTGAAACTTATGTTTTGCACAAAAAATAAGGAAATTAATTAATTTCTCGAAAACCGCTGCAGATAGGTATAGGGAAGTATCTCACAAAAATAATCGGAAAGCAATAACAAAGCGAAAAATGCAATGAGATATATGGTGTCTCTTTTGAAATATCAAAGTTGTTACTACACTTTGCAATATAAGCGGCAACGCCGCAGCACTGTTTTTTTTTAGATCGATAGAGCAGAACTAAATACCCAAGAAATCAAAATTAAGATCATTCTATATCCCGTTCTTCGTAACCAAGCAAACATGAATGAGCGGTAATGAGCCGTTGCTGTTAACTGCGGTAAGATGTCGGCAGCGGCACACCGATGTCGGTAAATAATTGGAATGATATCAGTTTTGCTTCTTTGGCTGAACATACGCTATTTATTATGGATGTTTTGAATTTAGCCAGAAATTACCCGTTAAAGATTTGCGATAATCGCGCCGATGTCGTTTTGACACAGTATGTGGCATTACGCGCCGCACCGCTGCAACCTCTGTAATGAAACTGCAACATTGGCATTACTGAATATCACGTTCGCAGTTGGCCCTACTGCTGATTTCGTGTAGGATGTCAAATCGGGTATTTGGTATTTTCTATTTTGTCTGGTAATTGTGATTTGTGATATATGGTCATGAAAAATAATCACAGTGGCGAGAATTTTTTCAGATTTGTGTGTTGTCATTCTATCTATTCGGTGAAATATTTTTCCAGGCCAGTTTAAAATGCAATATCTGGAAAATATGTATGAGTATCTTGGAAACCATTTGAGATACAATAAAAATGGAAATGGAGAAAAAGTTGTCTGTTTACGCCTACTTGCACCGTTATACTTAACTATAGTTTAATGTTAAATCTAGGTTTTATGGCTCCATTTTTCTTGCACCGGAACTTAATCTGAGTTTACTGTGACTAAACTATAGTTTCAACTAATCTGCCAAATTTTTTGGTTTAAAATGAGGGATTATAAGTAATCTAGTGATTCTAAACAATAAAATAGATCAAATTTTTTATTTGCAAATAGTATTCGATTTTTCATAGGAGTTTTCAATTCCAATAATCAGAAAAAATGGATTATATAGATATGGATCTTCTCGAAGATATCATTGTGAATGATTTAGACATTTCGGATGTGATAGACTTAGGATTCCCTCGAAAAATTTACCAAAGGCAACATCATTTTGAGGAGATGGATGATCTAACATTTTTTTAAAGGTTTCGACTCATAAAAGAGACTGTTATTCGAGTACTGGAACTTATTGAAGAGGAAATTGAACATCCAAACGACCTGTAAGCTGGAATATGAGAGTTGTTTAAATATTTATTAATAAACATTTATAGGAACGATAGTGTTTCCCCGATCAATCAACTATTGACAACATTACGATTTTACGCCAGCTCTGGTCACCTGGCAGCAGTAGTTATTCCTTAAAGTATTCCCTAGAGAGACTGCATTAAACTCGTGACAAATGTTTTTCCATGCCTTTATTTTCTCATTGTTGATGATTCCATTAGTCTTTTTATTCTCAATAATATTTTTGTACTTGGATACAAGATTGATCAGAATCACTTTTTCATTATTTAAAAAGTTGCTACTTCTCGCCCTTTTTTCAATTGGTAGTTGCCATGTCCTTAGAGAAACAATTGGGGCAACCAATCCTTCAAGTTTTCATTTTTATGAATTATAATCAAATATAAAAAACGACAGCAATGAAATCACGAAAGCAGACTGATTGTATCCAGTCTGCTTTCGTGGTTTCAAAAAATAAGTCGACGCTCACCGAAAACTAAACAAAATTTTGAGGTTAAACATAACATCTACGAAGTTAGCTAATAACTCAGCAATACCAATTTTTATAAAAGTCCCCAAATAATAGGATTAAATTAGACTGTAGTTTAAAAAATAACGGTGCAAGAAGGCTGAACAAAATCTATAATTAAAAATATAATCCTAGTTTTATTTAACAGTAGATTATGTGAAAACGATGCAAGTGGGCGTTTTTTTTTTAGATAAATAAGAACAGTCTGGCTCTACAGTTTCAGAAATCCTCTACAATAAGTGGCTTCAGAGAGTAAAACAGTGAATTGTATATATCTAGTCCATGAATCTGTCGATTCTGAATGTGGTGAATGTATTGTGTACAATAATGACCTATCTTCATTGAAGTTTCACTGTTTTCGAAGATTAAATGCTAGATTGTTCTTAGGCGCTTATATGGGCCATTTTGTTTTCATTGAAACCGTATTTAAGCTCATTGCCTTCCAAGATACCCTATACTTCCATGTACTGCATTTTGAATTGTACGCCCCTGTATATTTGCATAGATCATTGATAAAATCCCAACAGTGGAATGACGCGGTTGATTAGTACGATACCCGCAATCGCACCATAATCTGTACCATGCAATATCAGTTCATCTTAACTCTGTCTATCCGCTGAAGTCCCGCTATGTAATAAAGCAGGTGGTAGTTTGGAGGCCTACTGATGGCCGTCGCGACACGGGCTAGCCGGGCAGACGACGTATCATGATTATGGACCCGCTTATGTTGTCTGTCGGCTGTTTTTAAAGAGCCTCTGCAGGCCCACGCTTAACATGTCTGCTGGGAAACGTCTAACCTGCCATCGCCCCGTGAGTGTATATTTCTCGTGGTGGGTAGTAAAGACGTAGTTATTTTTTTTGTTTTGAATATACCTACTTCAATTTCAACTTTGAAAGGTATCTTCAAAATTTTTTGCCATTTTTGCAACTGTGACTTCTGGAGGAAACCAAATATCTCCAAGCGTTGTGTGTCATGAACTGAGGGACACGTAACGTTTTTTCACACAATTTCGACTCCATAGCAGTATCCTTCCGAAACAGATGTTCGGGACAAAACTCGCTATTATAGGTTTGTTTTGGTTCGCAGTCAGAATGGTTCTGAATCGGTTCAAAGCAGTAGGACAGTCGTGGCATGGAAAACTTCGTACGAGCCCTCTTCGAATATACGAGTGTGCGACTGTTTTGAACTGTTCAGAATCGCTAGTACTGTGAACCAAAACAAGCCTTATGATCATGATCAAGATGTGCTTGTTCTTTCGAAATGTGTTTCATCCACACCACTGTTTATTTCTGAACGTGATCCGTAATCCGTAATCCCCGTGCCCCTTAGGAACATACCGGAATTCGTGATTGGAATGTTCCGAACATATCGAACTTCACCTTTATGTTTTTGTGTCATATATGCTTTTTGTGTTCTATGCATAAAAATTAAACGGCCAATTATATCTTGAACACTTTGCCTGCCCATTCTGAAATGCAGTTTGAATTCTGATTCAGAGAAGAATCGTACAAAATTTTCAATATATTTTGGCATTTTTTTATCTGTCTTTCTTCATCATTTGAACTGCTAGATGTTGACATCGGATTAATTGAGAATATCAGTTCTTGCTGAAAGATGTAAATAATCAGGAGTTAAAGTAATGTCATTAATTATCGATTTACCACTATTACTGGTTCAATATGCCAATCCATTTTTCATCAAAAATTCAATTCCATTCTTAGGTTAGATTGAGGTTCAAATCAAAACAACCTTAGAAATAATATTGGTTTTTTCCTTAGTTAGTTCTTTCGAAGAACAATATTTGTGATCCAGATCAGTATTTCACGAACTTGATTTCATAATCACGTTCCAAATGTTCCTGAACTGAGTGTCGAAAGAATACAGCTCACATATATACAAAATATATGGTATTTGTTGTTCACTGATCAAATAGTTTAGCTTCTCGAATGTAGATGTCTCTACTCGGAGATTTTTCTCTATATTTCACTTCTGTTGACTTTTGCTCATTTAGATGATTCTTTCCTGGAAACACTGTCCATAGTGTCCATGCTTGTAATTGCATGACGAATAAAGAAGACCTCAAGTCAATGTCAGTTGTCAGTGTGTCTGTTCTGTTGATAACTTTCATTGGTTAGGTTATCTAGTAGATATTTGTTGTGGAAAGTATGTAAACAATGTAAAGAGAATGGAAGAATCGCTGAGAACTTGTGCGATTTGCCTAAAAAATCGCACAGAAGATAATAATATACTCATACCGTTGTCAACAACTGATGTCAATAATGAGACTTACCTCAATAAAATCTATGACATTCAACTCCATGGAGAGTTCAAGGTGTTTGAAGAGAACTGGGAAATATGTCATTGCTGCTCTGAAGACTTGAATAGGGCCTGTGAGATAAGGAAAAAACTACTGAGTGCAGTATCTTTTTGGAAAAACTGGCATACTAACATTGAAAGTGTTACTGTTGGAAACTGTCGGGAATCAGAAAGGAGGGCTGTGAATATTGAGAAAATTTCTCCTGAAACAAATAATAGAGTTCCCACAAAGTTCTTCTGTGATTGTTGTTGCTTTCAGACGTCTTCTGAAATGTTGAATCACTTGTGTAGCAAGCTGAAAGATGAGAGGATGCCTCAGAATATACAAACATATCCATGTGAATTATGTAATTGTACATTTGCAGTGAGACATGAACTGACCGAGCACATCAAGAAGGCTCACACTTTTTCAGAAGCTTATATCTCTACCATGCATGAACAATCAACTTTACTTACTTGCGACATATGTGGAAAAACGTTCAACAGATTGTCATCAAGAAAAAGACATATGCAAACACATCAAGCTCAGCCTGGCGAGAAATCGAAAAAGTCTCCTTTTTTGTGTAGTATCTGTGGTAAACACTTTCCGTACTCAAATGGTTTCCAACGTCACATGCGAACGCATTTCGCAGAGAGACGGCATCGGTGCAACATTTGTGGTAGAACTTTCGGTCAGTCGTCCCATTTGAAAGTGCATTCGCGAACACATAGTGGTGAGAAACCATATAGGTGCACTGAATGTGGGTTTTGTTTTTCCCTCAAATCAACCCTACATAAGCATATAAAAAGTCACAAAAATTCAAAGAATTTTGTTCAAATAGTTCAAAATCTGGAGCCAAATTTGGGGCAAGTTGATTTGGCAGAATCTAAAGAGTTTGTAAATTCAGAAATGTAACTACATCATTGATTGTGGCTTAGACTTTATGTATGGAGATAAAAGCTGTGAAAATAAATTAATAAGGCATAATGATATAAATGTACAGATAAATAACTCAACCATCTAAAAATGATCCATGCAACACTGGAAATGAAATATGATTTTGATGAAAAAAACTTCTTGAGTAGTAATTTTGTGGAATTACAGGGTTGGCAAATATGATATTTATTATAAATAGGTATCAAAATATCAAATATTTACGATATATCTAATATGTATACAGGGTGGGGCACCCCATACGCCACGGTCCCTGTAAACCAAACCATTAATTTTTTCGGGAATTTCTCCATTTCATTATATGTATATTGATTAAGGCTGCAGAAGAAAATTATTTTGGAGTATACAGGGTGGCTCAAAAAAGTGTGACATCTAAGTTGTGTTTTTTAAAATGGAACACAGTGTATTTCGTTACACTTTTGAATAGGTCAGGAAAAAATAATATGATTTCATATGGAACTATGTACCTAACTATAACCGTACTCGAGTTATTGTTTTTTTTATGACAATGCTAAGGTACAATTGGAAATTAAATAACATCGAAATGTATAGAAATCATCCCTTCGAATTCTGACCAAGCATAAAAGAGGTTTTCGGCTATTGATTTCGATAAAACCCGTTTCTCAATATTATACAAAATGTTCAAAAATCATTGTCACTTTTTTATAATTTCGGACAAAGATAACTTTGTTATTTCAAATAGAACACCCTATATTTTTTTGGTCTGATCAATATAAAATTCAATTATCTTCCATTTCATATTGGGGTTCCCTGTACCTAACCTAAATAGTTTTTCAGATATTGGCTTTTTCAAATAGTAGTTCTTATTTCAATGCATTCTTTGAATCAAGATAGCTTTGAAACGACATTTATTTGATTTGCTCAGAGAATTCTCATTGAAAGTTGTTATACTTAAGATGTCTAAAAACCCCGGTGATTGTACTTATACCTGTAGAAGTTTGGGATCGACTTGGAGACACTTGGCCTACTTGATAATAGTTATTACTAGCCTATCAGATGGCGCCAATTTCGTTTTAGTTTCAATTCAGTAACAGGGTATATTTATTTCCTCAGCTTTCTTTTTGAGGCGAACTGTTCGCGGGTTCTAATTTCTAGCTTTGCTATTGGTTGAAAGGAGACATCTGTCAAACTTCACCAATAGCAAAGCTAGAATTAGAAGCCCCCGAACATTGCACAAAGAAAGCACTGTCGTGTTGTTTTTCGTATTTTGTATCATTTGAATTTGAGGTTAACTGCATTTTGAGAGACTGAGAATTGGAAATGAAATTGTCATTAAATTGCAGACAATATAAAATTCAATGCATACACTATGATGAACTATGAAAATATCAATATTAGTCAAGATTTGAACTTGCTTTTGGTACTGAATACACGTAAATATTCGAATCTGCGGCTTTATACTGACCACACAAAATACAAATATGGCCCATTCTACAAAAAGTATCCTTACACACTACACTACCTGGAAATAAACAATTCCGCACGCACTAATGAACGTGTGATTTTTTAAAGAACAAACTAAGAATAAGCTAAGCAAGATTTCAAATTGAAGAGATGGAAAACGCATACCTAGATACCGACAAGACACTGAAAATAATTTCATATAAGAGGCTGCAGATGTCAGGAATTAAGTTCCGACATTAAACGAGAATATAAACAAACATTTTTGGACGGCGCCATCTACCACAGAGAGAAGCTCTGTTGAAGTAACAGGTGGTGTCCCCTCAAAAATCTAAACAATATCGAATCAGTTCATTCACCAGGGTTTTTAGACATCTTAGTTATACTTCACTTCTCGAAAATATTTACTGTTCACTAAAATGAAGTTATCATTTACATTCATATTCTGACAGTAGTTCATTAAACAGACTATACAAATTTTTTTTATTATTCAACTGAAACAATAACAAAATATGAAAAAATTTCGGGAATTTTCCATTTCATTATATGTATATTGATTAAGGCTGCAAAAGGAAATTATTTTGGAGTATACAGGGTGGCTCAAAAAAGTGTGACATCAAAGTTGTATTTTTTTAAATGGAACACCCTGTATTTCGTTACACTTTTGAATAGGTCAGGAAAAAATAATATGATTTCATATGGTACTATGTACCTAACTATAACCGTTCTCGAGTTATTGATTTTTATATGATAATGCTGGGTACAATTGGAAATTAAATAACATCGAAATGTATAGAAATCATTCCTTCGAATTCTGACCAAGCATAAAAGGTTTTCGGCTATTGATTTCGATAAAACCCGTTTCTCAATATTATACAGAATGTTAAAAATCATTGTCACTTTTTTATAATTTCGGACAAAGATAACTTTGTTATTTCAAATAGAACACCCTATATTTTTTTGGTCTGAACAATATAAAATTCAATTATCTTTCATTTCATATTGGGGTTCCCTATACCTAACCTAAATAGTTTTTCAGATATTGGCTTTTTCAAATAGTAGTTCTTATTTCAATGCATTCTTTGAATCAAATAGCTTTGAAACGACATTTATTTGATTTGCTCAAGAATTCTCATTGACAGTTGTTATACTTCACTTCATCGAAAATATTTACTGTTCACTAAAATGAAGTTATCATTTACATTCATATTCTGACAGTAGTTCATTAAACAGACTATACAATTTTTTTTTATTATTCAACTGAAACAATAACAAAATATGAAACACAAATGTATTTAATTCAAAGTAGGTGCTCGAAATGACGACCATCCTGTTGAATACAAAGAGCCACTCTCTCTATGAAAGACTTCTTAACATTTAATAACATTTGAGGCGTCACTCTTCGAAAAGCAGCCCTTATTCTCTCCTTATTTTCCAGTGTGGTTGGAGGAGTGTCGTAAACCTCATTCTTCAAGTATCCCCATAGGAAAAAATCGAGGCAAGTCAAATCTGGTGATCTCGCTGGCCAATTTTGTGGTCCTCCCCTACCAATCCATTTATTCGGAAAGCACATATTCAAAAACTGTCTGACATGTGCCGGAGCTCCATCCAATTTTAACCACATCCGTTGTCTGATATTTAGCGGCACATACTCCAGAAGCTCGGGTAGATCATCTCGTAAAAACTGTAAAAAAATTTGACCATTCAAGTTTCCATCAAAACAGTATGGTCCTATAACTTGTGTACCTATAATTTCTCCCCACACGTTAACAGACCATCTATTCTGGTGATCCAGAGTGCAGAAAAAATGAGGATTCACATTCACACTCTAATAATGGAAGTTGTGTCTGTTCACTAAGCATTGTTATGAAAAGTAGATTCATCAGAAAATAAAATGGAATCCAAAAAATGTTCATCCTCACTATTATTACCCTAGAAATGCTCCGTCTGCTTATCCCTGTATCTTTCTCGATCTTACGTTGACTCGTATGAGGGTATTCTATGATTGATCCCATAATAAGAAATTCATTTTTCTTATTTCCAATGATAGGTTTTGGTCTATTTGCCTTTTCATAAGCTACACTTCCAGTCCTACGAAATTGATGTAGCAATCGTTTGAAAACCAACTTGTTAGGATGATTCCGGTCTGGATATTTTTGGGCATACTCCCTTGACGCCAAAAGGCAATTCTCTAAACACTCACCAATCGCTAAAATCATATCTATCCGCTTTTGAATGGGATAAGTTTTCATTTTCGACGCTAATAATTCAGTGAATGTTTTGAATAACGTAAAACAATAACTGTCAATGAGAATTATTTCAACAAGTTGAATAAATGTCGTTTCAAAGCTATCTTGATTCAAAGAATGCATTGAAATAAAAACTACTATTTGAAAAAGCCAATATCTGAAAACTATTTAGGTTAGGTATAGGGAACCCCAATATGAAATGAAAGATAATTGAATTTTATATTGTTAGACCAAAAAAATCAGGGTGTTCTATTTGAAATAACAAAGTTAACTTTGTCCGAAATTATAAAAAAGTGACAATGATTTTTGAACATTCTGTATAATACTGAGAAACGGGTTTTATCGAAATCAATAGGGATGATTTCTATACATTTCGATGTTATTCAGTTTCCAATTGTACCTAGCATTTTCATAAAAAAAATCAATAACTCGAGAACGGTTATAGTTAGGTACATAGTACCTTATATGAAATCATATTATTTTTTCCTGACCTATTCAAAAGTGTAACGAAATACAGGGTGCTCCATTTAAAAAAACTCAACTTTGATATGTCACACCTTTTGCAGCCTTAATCAATGTACATATAATGAAATGGAAAATTCCCGAAAAAATTAATGGTTTGGTTTACAGGGACCGTGTCGTATGGGGTGCCCCATTGATACCTATTTGAAACATATCTGATGTTTACCTTGTTCAACAAATGACATTTCAATATCTTTATTTTTTCATGTAAATAATTAAATATAACTAACCAACTTATTGGTAAAATTAAAATATATTTCAGAAGAAAAGCAACTCAAGAAAGTCTTACTCTAGTAAAAAAAAATGAAAAATCACATAAAAAAGGTACTACTAATCTCAATTTTTTTAAACTATAATTTCTTTAAATATTAACATATGTATGTATATTAGGTTATTAGGCAATGTATATTAGGTTATAAGGCTATTTCGAATAAATATTTTTTTTTTCTCCAATCTGAAAAATATGACAAAAATAAAAAACTTGGATAATGTAATTTAGTTTTTGTTTTTTTAACAAAATATCTAAGAAACAGAAAGTAGTTCTTCACCTCAACTTGGTGACACTGAATCATTTTTATTTGACCACTTCAGTCCAAGTGAACTTTTTTCTGTTTTTATATGCTGACATTTAAACATAAAAGTTTTTTTGAAATTTATCGTGAGTAGTTTATTGCTGAAATAATTAATGATGTGTTTGAAATCTTCCTACACGATGTCTTTGAGTTGTAGCCAGTTTGGTCTTTGGTAAAAAATAGCAGTGTCATCCGCAAAGCTCACTAGGTACCTTTGATTTCCTGTTTGAAGAGATCATTGATAAAAAGGTTGAATAGTAATAGACCTAGCACAGTTCCTTGGGGTACTCCGATTTTCACTGGTTTCGTAATACTCAGGACATTGTTGATATTTACACAGTGTTTCCTATTATTCAGGTAGCTTTTGAAGAGTTTATATGACGTCCCTCTGAATCCTTTGTTTTCCAGGATTGTGAGAAGTTGGGTGTGATCTACCGTGTCAAATGCTTTTGCCAAATCAATAAAGACGTATATAAGTGATGGTTATTTTTTATCGATCGAGTTGTTAATCATTCCTGTTAATTCGGCAATTGCATCTGACGTGGATCGATTTTCTCGGAAACCATATTGGGTTTCCGAAAGTAGTTTATACCTATTGACATAACTCAATTTTTTTTCTGTAGTACTTTCTCTTTGCTATTGTTGTTATTAATGAGATTGGTATGTAGTTATTCATTTCTAATATTTCACCGTTTTTGAAAAGTGGTGTTATTACTACTACTACTACTACTCACATATCTTAGAAATAAAACGCGCAAACTATTCAATCGTGCGAAAAAAACTGGTGACTGGGAGGATTATTCCAAAACTCTCACAGAATACAACAAAAAAATCAGAGGGGAACAAAGAAAGTCATGGAGGAAGTTCTGTGAGGACATAGAACAAACCTCAGAAAGAGCAAGACTCCACCGTATCCTTTTCAAAGACCCCATCAATCCGTTGGGGACTCTCAAAAAACCCAACGGCAATCACACCAACACTGGGAAGGAAACTATAGAACTCTTGCTCCATACACACTTCCCAGGATCACTGTCACCACAAATCAAAACCCCAGATATGGAATCCCTGCAAACCTTCATTTGAGGGCAAAAAGGGCAGACTGGGAAGTGGCTTAACGAACGGTAACTCATTCAAAAGTAGTGTGGGCAATAAACTCCTTCAAGCGTTACAAGTCTCCGGGCCCAGATGGAGTATTTCCCATACTACTTCAGAGCAGACTTGAATATCTAGCACCAGAACTGTGCAGAATGTACAGGCTGAGCCTAGCATTGGGATGGCTACCTCAAACCTGGAAAACTGTAAACGTGGTCTTTATTCCAAAACCTGGACGGGACTCATACGACCAGGCAAAGGCATACAGACCAATAAGCCTATCGTCATTTCTTCTGAAAGGCTTAGAAAAACTGATAGATAGAGACATAAGGGAAACCGCTCTTGTAGAACGGCCTTCACATCAAAACCAACATGCCTATCTAACAGGAAAATCATGCGAGACAGCTTGTTTCAAGGCTTGAAGAGTCTCTAGCAAACAAAGAAATTGCACTATGCTCTTTTCTAGACATCGAAGGAGCCTTCGACAACACCTTTGAAAGTATGGTCTCTGCGGCCACTCGAAGAGGCATTGACGAAACCACCTGAAGGTGGATACACTCAATGCTTCACAATAGGCTGGTCCAAGCCAACAGGTACCCCACAGGGGGGCATACTCTCCCCCCTTCTGTGGGACATGGTTGTAGATGAACTGCTAATTTCTCTGAATAACCAAGGGTATTACTCTCAAGGGTATGCAGATGACTTGGTCATCCTCATCAAGGGAAAGAATACTGAACAACCTCAGAGCTAATGCAAAATGCACTGAGGACAGTAGAGGAATGGTGTAACAGAGAGAGCCTTAGGGCAAATCCGAACAAAACAACACTAATTCCCTTCACCCGGAGAAGAAACATGGGAGATCTCATACTCCCAGACTATTCGGTGAAACATTACAAGTAGTAGAGAGGTGAAATATCTAGGGCTGATTCTTGACAAGAAACTAACCTGGAACCCGCATCTTCAACATGTAACCAACAAAAGCAAGATAACCTTCATGATGTGCAGGAGAGCTTTTGGATAAACCTGGGGGCTTAAACCGAAAGCCATGCACTGGCTTTACACAGCGGTAATAAGACCAAGAATAACTTATGGCTCACTCTCATGGTGGCCAAAAACAAATCAAAGACAGGCAAAAACCAACCTTGGGAAAATCCAGAGGCTTGCCTGTCTCTGTATCACGGGTGCAATGAATAGCACTCCAACAGCTGCAATGGAAATCATCCTAAACCTCGAACCCCTTGACTTACATGTCATTGGAGAGGCCAGGATGAGTGCATACAGACTGAAACAAACATAAACTGGAGAATCCGAACAACTGAACATACCAGAATCACTCATGTAATCAACATCGAAGAACTCGAAATGATTTCAGACTACATGCAACCCCTATAGTCATTCGAAAAACCATTCGAAACACGAATTGATGGATCTGGATGGGCCCCGAGTATAGAATCACAATCAACTGCGGACATAGTCTGGTATACAGACGGTTCAAAGACAGTTGAGGGAACGGGAGCAGGAATACATGGGGTAAGGCCAAGAAGGGATTACATAATACCACTTGGCAAATGCTCCACAACATTCCAAGCTGAAACAAATGCTATCATGGTATGCATTCAGAAGAATCTAGAAAGTGGTTATAGGAAAAAACACATCTACATTCTATCTGACTGTCAAAGTGCTATCAAAGCACTCAACTCTAAACAGATAAAGTCCAAACTGGTCTGGGACTGCCTCCAGAACCTCATCGAGCTGGCAAAACACAACAAGGTCACCTTGATGTGGGTGCCAGGTCATAGAGGCATTGAAGGCAACGTCAAAGCGGACCAGCTAGCTAGACAAGCATCTGAAACGCTATTCACAGGGCCAGAACCTGCACATGGGATTAGCAAAAACCGATGCAGGACCCTGATCGACGAGTGGATAAAAAGAAGACACCAACAATATTGGGATCAAACTGTCGGGCAAACACACAGCAAAGTCATGGTAGGGCATCCAAACCGGACCCTGACGGCTGACCTTCTGAACCTGAACAGAACGAAGGCTCGTATAATAATAGGTCTGTTGACTGGACACTGCGGCCTAAGAAAACACCTAAACACCATGGGAGTACGCAGGGAAACCGTGGAGTGTAGGCTATGTGATGAAGAGGAGGAAACAGCCTCTCATATTATCTTCGACTGTGACGCCCTAAGTAGTAGGCGACACAAAATCTTTGGAGAGATCAGCCCGGAAACAGGCATGAATCCGAAGAACTTTATCAACAGGCTTCCAAACCTAATTAAAGGCACAAACCTGTGGTCTGTGGCTCAGTGGCACCAGCGTCGGTCTTGTGTCAACTGTTTCCACCTGGCGCGGGTTCGATTCCCGCAGCTGGTGAAATTTTTTTTCAAGGTCCCAAGAGTGGTTTCGGATCCCACTATAAAAGGTAAGGTCCCCGTGATCTTAACTCGTACAAGTTTTCATTAACTTCTGAGGGTTAATCAAACAACTAAGAAAGCGGTTAAAAACAAAAAAAACAAAACCTGTTTGAATGAGGAACCACTGACGACAGAGTGATACAATAGAATGAAAAGTGTGACTGTGTGCACGTATCGATATAATCGATGAAAGAAAATTGTATTTCGTGCATAAAATTATTTATTAGTTGTAGCAAAGCGCTTTCGACGGTTAAGTCATCATCAGTGGTTTTCCGAAAGTAAGTATTTTGATAGAAAGTTACTGAAAAGTTTTTTTTTTGAGAAAGAATTAAAAAAAAAAAAAAAAAAAAAAAAAAAAAAAAAAAAAAAAAAAAAAAAAAAAAAAAAAAAAAAAAAAAAAAAAAGGCTTTCCAAACACTATTAAACACAAACGTGGTCTGTGGCTCATGGCCAGCTCGGTCTTTGTCAACCTGTTTCAAACCCCCGGGTTGATTCCCAGCTCAAAAAAATTTTCAGTCCAATTTTCATCCATCAAAAATAATCCCGTGACTTAATGACATTCTAACCGGGGGCAAAAGGCGTACAAACAAAAATAACTTTTGAATGAGGAACACTATACGAGTGATACAATAGACCCCAGCTGGTCGCAGTGTCAAGGGAAGCTAAGTGCCAATCCTGTCTTTGGCTCGTCAGCTTTCAACCAACCAACCAACCAATATTTCACCGTTTTTGAAAAGTGGTGTTATTAACTACTAATTTGAGAGCGTCTGGAAATATTCCTTTAGTTAGGGACTTGTTCACAGATAACATAATGGACCAGAAACCTCCTTTATAATTTCTTCAGAATTTCCGGCCGTATTCCGTCAATGCCAGGAGGTGAATGATAAAGTAAAACGTACTCATCCGTCATTGTCCTCTGTCAATATCGGCAACAGCAGTAGTATCATAGTGTATTTGCGATTTACTCGGCAATAGTAAATCTCTTGCCATTTCGGCCTGTTGTTTCATTAATTTTGGCAGTCGAACATAAAGTTTTGTCTCAAAAAAAATTTCGTTTTGTCTATATATTTAGACTTCTTCAAGGCACGAAAAGCAACGGGTAAATGCACTAGAGCTAGGAAAACAATGAAAAATAAAAATTATTATTAATTCATCGAATAGTGACGATGGTAGTGTTACGGAGTACATCACGATCGAAATGAGAACATTCGAAATCGTTCATTGTGGTCGACATCCTTTGTAACTTTTTGGCCTTGAAGAAGTCTGAATATATAGTCGAAACGTCGGCATAAAATTTGCGTTGTTGTCCCTCGTACCTGTAATTTTTCTTGGGATTATAATCTAAGGACAAGAAACCTCATCAACATAAAGCTTTGTATCTAACTAGCAAATAATTGACTTCATTGGAATCGCCTTATTTGTTGTTTAAACTACAACTCGATTTTTTCAACTGAAGCGAGCACCAACTGTCATTTGTCAAATGTTGCCAGAGTTGAAATGCTTTAAAATTCCCTGAAAAGGCAGTTCTTTGTCTCCGCTGATTAGATCATAAGATCTCCTCATTATCACCTGCATCATTTTATGTCGTTGTTATTTTCCTACTGAATATTGCACGCATTGTATAACGTGTAGTCGTTTCCATTTAGAACATACATACATTTCACGCGACACCCTTCAAATGGCATGTTCTCTAGTCCCTGTATGGGTTGATGAAGTCTGATATTGCCAATGCACGTCGCATACTGATACTCCAGTTCAAATATTGCATTTCAATCGAACTAATTCCTTCATTAATGGAAGTTACTGCCAATGTGTACTACTAACTAACACTAATTATTCGATGGTCTTGCTGATGTAATTACAAATGCCTGGCTATAATTTGTTGAGTACGGATAATACAATTACGCAATAGGTATAATGACGCTCCGTAAAAAGTGAAAATAAAAGTTCAGGTATCTAATAAAGATATCAACGAAAAGTCTCAGATTATTTCGATACAATATTTTCGTTCCTATCAGAAATCTAAAATTATCTTCACGCCATACATACAGGTTGATCCACGGAGGATGGTACATTAGACATAGTTTCTGGTGAACCAGGCAACGGATCACTGTGAAAATTTGATGGAGAGCATATTTGGACATTCTCTACCCAACCAAAATATTTAAGACAATGCGGTTTTGCCACTTCTATTTCTATTAGAATGTATTAGCAACTTTGATATCTCAAATTGTATATAATACTATAATAATAATAATCATATATATTTATTGACCATTCCAACAAGAAACAAGAGAAAACAAAATATGTATCATAAAAAAGGTTAAGTAACAAATTAATTAACAAAATAAGTATATGTGGTGAAAGGTCAAAAGGCGCGTGTTCAGTATGGCACTGGTCTTCCTCAAGCGCCTGTAGCATGCATATATAAGTGATAATTTGTGAGAATTAAGACAATATGTACATGATGTGCAGGAGAGCTTTTGGAAAAACCTGGGGGCTCAAACCAAAAGCCATGCACTGGCTTTACACAGCGGTAATAAGACCAAGAGTAACTTATGGGTCACTCTTATGGTGGCCAAAAACAAATCAAAGACAGGCAAAAACCAACCTTGGGAAAATCCAGAGGCTTGCTTGTCTCTGTATCACGGGAGCAATGAATAGCACTCCAACAGCTGCAATGGAAATCATCCTAAACCTCGAACCCCTTGACTTACATGTCATTGGAGAGGCCAGGATGAGTGCATACAGACTGAAACAAACAAAAAACTGGAGAATCCGAACAACTGGACATACCAGAATCACTCATGTAATCAACATCGAAGAACTCGAAATGATTTCAGACCACATGCAACCCCTATACTCATTCGAAACCCGAATTGACGGATCTGGATGCGCCCCGAGTATAAAATCACAATCAACTGCGGATGGTATACAGACGGTTCAAAGACAGTTGAAGGAACGGGAGCAGGAATACATGGGGTAAGGCCAAGAAGGGATTACATAATACCACTTGGCAAATGCTCCACGATATTCCAAGCTGAAACACATGCTATTATGGTATGCATTCAGAAGAATCTAGAAAGAGGTTTTAGGAAAAAACATATCTACATTCTATCTGACTGTCGAAGTGCTATCAAAGCACTCAACTCATACAGATAAAGTCTGAACTGGTCTGGGACTGCCTCCAGAACCTAATCGAGCTGGCAAAACACAACAATGTCACATTGATGTGGGTGCCAGGTCACAGAGGCATTGAAGGCAACGTAAAAGCGGACCAGCTAGCTAGACAAGCATCTGAAACGCTATTCACAGGGCCAGAACCTGTACACGGGATTAGCAAAAACCGATCGACGAGTGGACAAAAAGAAGACACCAACAATATTAGGATCAAACTGTCGGGCAAATACACATCAAAGTCATGGTGGGGCATCCGAACCGGACCCTGACGGCTGACCTTCTGAACCTGAACAGAACGAAGGCACGTATAATAATAGGTCTGTTGACTGGACACTGCGGCTCAAGAAAACACCTAAACACCATGGGAGTACGCAGGGAAACCGTGGAGTGTAGGCTATGTGATGAAGAGGAGGAAACAGCCTCTCATATTATCTTCGACTGTGACACCCTAAGTAGTAGGCGACACAGAACCTTTGGAGAGATCAGCCCGGAAACAGGCATGAATCCGAAGAGCCTTATCAACAGGCTACTAAACCTAATTAAAGGCACAAACCCATTTGAATGAGGAACCACTGACGACAGAATGATACAATAGACCCCAGCCGGTCGCAGTGTCAAAGGAAGCTAAGTGCCAACCCTGTCTGAGGCTCGTCAGCTTTCAACCAACCAACCACATAATGATTAATAAATGAAAAAAAAAGGGAACATTAAGTGAAAGTAATCTGATGGACAGGTAGAATTAAATTTCATATCCCTGGGCATGGTCAGTGAAAAAATAATCAAATAGTTAGATATAATCACAGTAATTGGTATGTGAGAGTACAAGTGATTCGCATAATAGTGTTTTAAATTTTACTGTGAGCGAGTGTCGGTTGAGATATAGTAGTTTTAATTTGGCATTTGATTTCTGTAGAATATTAGACACACGATTACTGAATTTCAGCCTATTATCAATTATGATGCCTAGGTTTTTTATTTTCTCGTTTGTTGGCAGTATTTCATTTCCTATTCTTACATTGGAGTAGTCGGGTGGCAAAACTCCAAAATACATAACTGATGATTTAGATATGTTGTTCATTCCCAAGTAGCACAGAGTCATAAAATTAACATAATGACTTCTTATACCGTCTTAAAGACCACGTATTTGTATGTTTTAAAACCAAAAAGTTAATGTGCGTTTTATAACCTTCAGGCGTTGCTATGACGTCGTGTAGTAGATATAACGAGAGTACAATAAAGAATTCTCGAGATGAAGTTGTACTGTGGTTTGTATGTAAATAATTGTATATGTCGTTGAGTAGAACTTGAGAGCAGTTGCTGTGGGGTTATTATGACAATGAACATATGTGGTTCTAATGAATAGATTTTTGAAACGTTTCTACGACTACATATTGTACTCATGTAATGTAGTTTTATCAACTGATGAATTTTGGTCGTAATGATAACATTATGTATCTAGGTTAGATTATTTTTGTTGGTTATGTTATTTTTGTTGGATAGGTATATTGTGTTATGTATGTAGAATATTCAGTTCCGTATGAATGATTAAAATGCCAAAACAAAAATCCAATCTGCCTTACAAGAGAACTGGAGCGTATAGAAAAATATAAAGAGGAAGGATGAGTGCCTACCCCAAAATTAACATCTGAAATAATCAATCAGTCTATCGGGACACTGCAAAAAAATGAAGTTCATCCAGTTCCTTCAATTGTTTTCACAACAAGGAAATACATAAATAATATGTATGTGCACTTCGAGTGATAAATAAAAAATATTTAAATATAACTGTTCAACATCAACATAACCTCTATTGTTAATGTCAGTTATTCTTAGCGTTTTCCATTAGGCGGAACTAGCGGAATGCTTATGCACTCAGTGTATATCTTTTTCTGTTTTGATAGCGTTACGACGTTAGTACAACAAAACTTGCCACTTGTGGTCACAGCGACTACATTACAACTTTTTTATGTAAGATATTGCGATGTCTTTGAGACACTCGTATGATAGTACATACCGAAGTAATAACAACTTTTCGACACTAGAAGGACGGCATCCATGTTTTTCGATTGATTAATAACATCATTCTGGTAGCCATATTGGAACAAATATATTTAAAATAAAAAATATGGGACCCTGGGTGTTATATTAATTTAAAAATCATTGGAGATGTGCTAATCAAGTATCTTTCGTAATATGGTCTACATATTTCAAAGATTAATGAGAAAAATTGATGAAATATATTTTTTTTGAAATAAAAATAAATATTTATCTCTCTTCATTTTCGAGGCGCATGAATTTTAAGTGAGTAGAATTAGATTTTGATTGTAAAAATGGATTTGCTTGGTCACAAGAGTTTCAGAACAATTCTTAAAGACACATAAATGAAAATCATTTTTATCTCGATAACTATCATGGTCACAGAGTATCATGAACATGTGAAGAAAGGCTGACTTATATATTATATAAAATATTTTGATATGGTATACATATTGTAATACTATATTATAAAGATTATGACCTTCATGCATATTGATATAATGACTACACTAAGACCACAGAACGACCCTTTTGCGACTGGCTTATATAAGTCTATATTGGCAAGTCATTACCACTACTTTATAACGTCGATGTGACGTCGCAAGAGTGTGCCTTTTTGTCGTATTGGCATACATAGCGACGTCTTAGCATATTACAAAACATAAGTCATGGGCTTTTGCGAAAGGTCTAGTAGACGTCTGTACAACCGAATTATGACCTCTGTGTGCTACTTGGGTTGAGTCATGGTTTTGTGAGAGCGTCACTAATGCATTTACTCCGCTGAAATATTTGGACCAAAGAAGTGGTAAAGTTGGGTGTCGTCCGCATACATGTGTATCTTGCATTTTTTCATAGCTGCCGCGATATTTGAGGAATATATTGTGAATAGGAGAGGGCCAAGAATAGATCCCTGCGCTACTCCCCGCTTTATACTTCCGTACTCAGACAGCATTCCGTTATAAACAACTTTTTGGGTTCTCTCCCATAAGTAGTTCCTGAAAAAATGTATGCATGACTGACCAAGCCCTATGAAGTGCATTATGGCTAGAAGTAACTCGTAATTAAGCATGTCAAAGGCCTTGGTGTAGAACTAACACACCAATTTTACGTTTATACTGCGCAGTGAAAATATCATCAGATATGTTTGAGAGAGCCGTACCACAGCTGTACCCTGGCCTAAAACCAGACTGTACTTCTGAAAGAATGTTGTAATTATTGAGATGCACCCGTAGTTGGTTTTCAACAATTCTTTCCAGTATTTTTGATAGTGTAGGAAGTATAGTTATCGGTCGAAGATCAGCTAAACATTGAGGAGAATCTACGTCAATTTCCTGACAACTTCCGTTTTCGAAATAAAAATTCAATTCAATTTTTTTCGTCGGAAAACATGATCTCTGAAGATGCTGATATCTTCGAGCTCAGTGATACAATACCGAAATTGGGTTCAGAGTAAGGAGATACTTGGAGGCTTCCCACGCGTTAGCTTAATCCCAGTTACTTTAATACAGGTTGGTTGAAAATATAGTTATTTCGTTTGCTTGAAAACGTGACTGAAATGGATTTTTTCAAATGGAACACCCTATATATTATTACTAATCCGGAAAGCTGCTGAAATTTGCCGTTTATGAATGACAGTGTCATCCTCAAAGTATGCACCATATGGGAAACTTATTTATTAAGTGTTTTTCGACAAAAAGTTATTCCTGGTAAAAGTTGGTGCATCCCCTAAAGCTAAACATGCACCAACAAAATATAGTAACACACACGTACGAGGAGCCTTAAAATACGAGGAGCCTTAAAAAATTTGATTTTGAGACAAGAGTAAAGTACCCTTATTTTGAAAATCTCGTGAAATGTTATTTAAAAAAGTTGTTCAGCATAAAAAAATACATCTAGATTTGGAGTGATGATTTTTTAAATAATAGGGACTACGAAAAAGAAATTTTGCTAAAACGATAAATAGACAACTTCCTGTATATTACGGTTTTTTTAAAAGCCTGTAATATTACAAATTACAAAACTATTGTGTTAACCACGGTCAATTTTTTTGAAGAATAAAATAATTTTTAAAGTTTTTGGTGCAAAGTTGCTCAAAATTATACAGTATTGTAACAAGAACTTGATATTCAATAATATCAAATCAGAAAACATCAAAATAAAATCAGTATTTCGGCACAAACTAATTACATTTATTTTGTGGAGTTTTTCTTTTCCAAAATAATTGTCTTAAGTTGGCTTTGAAAACAAACGAATGTTCGACATTAAGTACTTGACATATTTGCTGAATATTTATTACGTAGTTATTGTTATTGCTTATTTTGTTATCGTTTGATAATAAGTACTATTTTAAATAATATTAAGATGCTTACAAAAGAAGAAAAAGTTGTGATTATATTGTTGTGTGAGGAAAATACTCCAAGCAGGCAAGTTACAGACATTTTTAGTGTCAGGAATCCTAATCGCAATGTAACCCGTGTTTTAAATAAATTTAACAGGCAGTATTAATAACAATTTCAAAAAACCTCACACAGCTGCAAAAGTATTTATAGAAGTGGAAGAGGAAGTGTGTTTAAAAGTTATCAAAAATGGTAAGACATCAATGAAACAAATATCGACATCTCTTGATTGATTCACCTGAAGACGATTGCAGATACAAGCATTCGAAACGTCGTAAAAACCTTTCAAATCCATTGAGACGATAGACGTCCGAAACGAGAGTAATCAAAGAAATTCCTTTTTAGATAATTATTTTCCATTGCTAAAATTGTAGTGTTATTGAAATTGCTAAAATGGTTAGAGTTTATATTATGTTCAGCTAAAGCACAAATGTTTTTATTAAGATTGTGAGATGCTATGAGTTCAGTTGAGTTCCTTCTGGTTTGGCCAATGTAGACTTTATTATATATTGAGTAGTATGAATTTCTTTAATTCAGTTTTTCTCTCTTATGAGATGCTATGAGTCCAGTTAAATGTGGACTTTATTACAGTTAAGACAAGGAATACTATAAATGACATTATAAATTTTATATTATACTAGCTAACCCGACAGACGTTGTCCTGTCCAAATTTCTATGTTCCCTAAAATGTTTTTACCGAAAACTCTCGTCCGCGTAGAATTTCTTTTTTTCTATGTTTTCCTTTATGTTGTTCCATCTAGACTATGCTTTTGACTCCTTCCGCTTCCTGTAGTCCCGTTATCCCGTTTTCCTGGTATCCCGTTTTTTCTTTATCCCGTTATCCCCTTATCCTGTCATCCCATTATCCCGTTTTTTTTGTTATCCCGTTATTCCCGTTATTCCCGTTATCCAGTTATCCCATTTTTCTGTTATCCCATTTTTTCTTCATCCCGTTATCCCGTTATCCCTTTATCATATCATCCCGTTATCCCGTTTTTTCGTTATCATGTTATTCCCGTTATCCCGTTTTCCTGTTATCCCGTTTTTTTTTTTTTTTTTTTTATGTTCTGGTTCCCACGAAAAGGGATATCCTGTAATGTTCAGAGAACATCGTGGGAACCAAGAGAAAGAAGGTAGGAGTTGGTGTTCTTCTTAAATTTCTGGAGGTTGTATGCCTCGGGAAACACCTCCCTAGGCAATGAGTTCCAAAGCCTCGCTGTTCGTTGGATGAACGAGTCTTTGGAAAGTGATGTTCTGCAGGTTATTCCGTTTTCCCGTTATTCCCTTATCCTGTTATCCCATTTTCCCGTTTTTTCGTTATCCCGTTATCCCGTTATTCCCGTTATCCCGTTTTCCTGTTATCCCGTTTTTTCTTTCTCCTGTTATCCCGTTCTCAATTTATCATATTACAATTATTATATTCGATTGCCATCTTGCAACCCTATTCTATGGATAAAATAAAATTAAATAAAAATCGCGATGGAAAAATAGGGGTTGATCGTAGAAGGGTGAAAATTTGGGGTGGTATGTATTTTTGAATGCTGTATCATAAAAAAATGAAAACACCAAATTTTATCGAAAAAAAAAAAAAAATTATTGGTGGACCACCCTTAACATTTAAGGGATGAAAAATAGATATTGTCCGATTCGCAGACCTAACCGATATGCACACAAAATTTCATGAGAATCGGTAGAGCCATTTCGGAGGAGTTTAATTACAAACACCGTTTCACGAGAATTTTATATATTAGATATAATGTTGACAAGTTTGAATTTCTTTAATTCAGTCTGGCGTTTGACTATGTTGATGATGATGAAATGCCGAAAAATATGTAGATCTAAATGTGGTTGTATAACTGAGTCCTTAGACGAAGTCCCCTATTCCTTTTTGCTTTTTATTTGTACCTACTTCCTCGATTCGAACTAATAAATGCCTCCACTTCCCGTGTTTAGCCATATCAGGAGATTGAACTGAAATGGAGGCATTTTCATTTTCATCCTTTCGTGATTTCCGCTTGTCTTGAGTGGAAAATGGCTTTCTATTTCGCGTTACATATATTACATATACGAGAGGGTTATTATTTCATATAATTTCCTACTGGAAGAGAGCTTCACGTCTCTATACAAAATTAAAATCGAGGAAATTTCCTGCAAAAAAAATCCATATATAGTTTTGTCAGAAATATACTTTGTCTAGTTGCAATCTCCAAGTGATTCATGCAGTGATAAATACATTATATTCATAAATATTATTCATAAATACTCTTTAATAATACTTACTAACTCCATATCAATAATGAAATAATAAAGTGAAATAATTCAAATATATTTTAATTATATTTTTATTCATCAATTATGTATTATTCATATATTACAATTTCAGTTCAAATGCGAGGAGGATTTTTTAAAAGTTAATTATTATTAATGTTAGTAAATATGTGTCTTAATTGCTTTCTTCTTCCGGTCACTCAAGGATTTCAGGCAGGCAGGCAGGCTTGTCCATTACACTGGCCACAAGCTGAAGAGCATTGAGATCCCGACCATTCTTGCAGTTGCAAAATATTGTATTGAGCAGTTCATCTGGTGCTGGTGGTAATAAAGTTGTTGTCGGTTCCAGGATTTCATTTTGTAGTACCCAACCCTTTTCCTAGGGTTCTGAATCGTTATCTAACCAAGTTTGAATCTGGTAGTAGACACGATTTATATGTTGATGAGCTGATGCAGTAACGAATGAGAGAATAATTAACTTTATAAGCCGTTTTATGTATTGGGATTCGCGGTTGACCTTGCGTTATGATAGGTATGACTGAGCGCTCCGCACTCTTCGCTATCTCAAAAACGGTTAAACGTATTAAATGTTGTAGAAAATTTCATCTTCTACAACTTTTATAATGAATGCAAATATCATGTAAAGCATGGGAAGCGAGATATTTACGAAAAACCGATTTTTTAGATCTTTGTCCTTGAATATCTCAAGACGCAAACATGAGATCTTATGAGAGGTTTGAGCCAACTTGCCAAAACAGTTGATAGCTTATTATCTTTCATTCCGAGGTTTACCACTTCTTGAAAACTATTTCGTTGCATTATCTGTACAGAATCCGTTTTGGTTCCGTTATGGTAACTGCATTAAATTGCTTACAAAATACAGGTGGGTGATTCTACGTATGAAAGATATTTTATTGGCCGTCTCTGAAGAATTTCAAGTCATTTGACTGGTTGAGTAAAAATGAGAGAAATATTTGATGGTAATAGGATTTTATTTGTCCTACAATGGTATATATTTTGTCTTATCATTTTCCGACTGTTCTCTCTGGAGGAGTAAAATTAGAAAATATCACGCATTTTGCATACTTCTGTATGTTTTCACTCTTAAATGAAGAACATAACGTTATATCAAACAAAGTGGTTGGGTGGCTAGCATCTCCACACACACAAATGACCACTTTCACTCCTAATCACAATCACAAATTTTCTTATATAACCATCGAGGCAATCTGAAATAGATTCATTATAACTTGTTGCATTTACGAAGGCACTCGGAAAATACGTCGAAATTAAATTTATGTAAGGTTTATGGGTCGTCACAATATTAAGTAGGTCATTTGAAGCATCTGTGGCCGGGAATATATTCACGTGCTTTCGCATTGAGGACTAGAATTGTTTCGTAGACATCCAAGTTACTTACATATTGTATAAACTTTATAGGAGTTTGTATCAGGGGTATATACAGTAAACAATTGGGGTGTAGACTGGTTCACAAGTTCAAAGACGTGTTAGTTATGTGTGGGGGGTCATTGGATTCGTAATGACATCGAGAAAAATGTGCGAGAGTTTCAAACTTGCACATAAACTATTCCAAATGTCATAAACAATTAAAGATTCTAAGAAAAGGGGTCTAATTTTCTGCAAATATCTCGAGAACTATTAATGATAGAGAAATAAGAAGAAAGAGGTTCGAAGAGGAGGAAATTTGCGATAAGAAATGATGACTCCCGGAACTTTATCTCTATTATTATACTTTTCATTTAATATTGAAAATAGGGCTCCGCGCGGTGGCCGCTGCAAATACTTTTTTAAACTATTGAGTAATATTAGATTCCTTAAGGAAAAAAACTTCAGCAAAAAAACTTTTTATAAAATCTGAAAGTGAAAAGTTATTTGATTTTCTATTCAGTCTTAATCAAGAACTCGTATAGATGAATGTGGCAAGAAGAATGTTTTCCAAAAGAAGTACCTACCAGAAATCATTTGTAATTTTGATGCAAGAGAGGTATCGCATTAACTAGGTCTTCAATACATTTTTGTCCACAAAAATCAATTTCTCGCTTCCTCACGATCATCAGGGATACTGGAAAAATTGGGAAACACATTTTCTAGAAGCAATCTCACTTTGCAAAGATGGAGAAATGTTAGAAACATTTCTTTTGGAATGACAATTGAAAATATTTCCCTTTTCTACATTGAAAAGCTATTACATAACATTCGATTTGAATTTTTTGCGCTATTTGTTTGAACAATTCCTTTGAAGAAATGGGCTTATTCCATTTTTTCTGCCATTTCATTCGTTATAAAATATAACAATTGAAAAAAAAATTTTTTTAATGGTTCAAAAATGTGTTTTTGATTTTTTATTATTTGAACAAAATATTAGGAAATAGTTTTTGTCTAAAATAATCTCAATGATTTGTGATTCTCTAAAAAAAATTCTTTTATTCGTATTTAAATTGTTTATTGAATGAACAAACAAGTATCGAATATGTTTATTTTGTTCGAAGCTCATTTTTTGCGGAAGAATACTCATTCTTGGCACGTTTCTGGGCAGTATATAGAAGAGTGTGAAAAATAAGGCATCCTTTATTATAGCGCATTTTGAAAATCATTCGATTAGTTTTTCGTTAACGGCTATATCTTTTGAACTATTTGCGATACGGTAATAGACAATCAAATTTTAAAAAGTTGATTTTGAACGAGCCCAAGAACAAGTTTGGAACTATTGCTGATTATTAGCTACTTGCATTTGTTTATAAAAATCAATGATTTCTTTTGTATTTTTCGATCTGTCATGACTCATTAACTATTGAAGATACATCAATAGTCCATCAAGACGATCTCTTAAATAATAAAATATTCACCAAAAAATTTTTGGACCAAACCAATAACTCCAATATTTTTTTTTATTTTTTCCAGCTTTATCTGTAAATTTATTAAAGTTCAATAATTTTTACATACATAGTTCATAGGCCGACTAGCTCGTTGTAATCAGTTTCCTCAGTTACCTCATAAGGGATCGGAGAAGGGACGATTTACAAGAGAAGCAGCAGGTGTTCACTTTGATTTATAAAATATATAATACAAGATGGATTTCTATGAATTATTTCTATGAATTTAAATAATATTATATTATTACTTATTCACAATAAAAATAAATCGACATAAATATGAAAATACAATTTAGAAAATGAAAAAATACGGAGTAGGAATCAAATTATTGTTAATAAAAATGCATGTATTTTTCAAACTTATAGAGAGTTGGTTTGGTCCGTAATTTTTTTGGTAGAAATTTCATCACTCAATAAAATAGTCTTTCAGATCTTCAAGATCGAAAAATACGAAAGAAACCATTTATTTGTATTAACAAAAGCATGTAACTAATGACAAACAATAGATACAAACTTGTTCTTGAAGTTTGAAAGATATAGCCTTCAATAACTGAACACATCGAATTGCCGCTTTGATTTTTGAAATGTATCAAAATGAAAAAAAAAAAAAAAAAAATGCATATAAGTGTTTTTGTTATTTTTTCTGAATCTAAAAAAATATAAACATTTTCGACAATTATTTATAACAAATTGTTCATTTGATAAACATATAATATATATTTTTTTTGTATCTTGTAGAGAATCGTAGGTCATTAATTTTAGGACAAAGGTTTTCTTAATATTTTGTTTGTATAATAAAAAAATGAAAACCGTTCTTAAGCAATACAAACAATTGTAAACATTTTTTTTAGATCATAATATTTTAGAACCCTGCGTCAGTGACCCATACGCAATCTTGAGTACGGTTTGGTTGCATTAACGTTGTTTTTTCTTTGAATATTTTGATATGAGTATGGTGCTAGACTTGGGAATTAATTCATCTTCAAGGCTTGGATAACAACATATGAGATATGTAAATGATAGAAGTTTGTTCCAATCATTGCTGTACCCGTACCAAGTATTAGATATAATTCATTTTATTACTCAAATGTTATTCATTGTCGAAAACCACGAGTCAGTAATACATTTGAGGTTCTTTGGATCTTTAAATGTGAAAAAGTTTTTCAGGGGCATAATATTAAAGACAAGAACAGCAAGTAGAAACATAAAACGATTTCCATCGACATCGCAAATAAAGATTCGAATACGTTTCTGAACAAAATAGCACAACGTCCAGAATGATGAGAAATGTAATTGGATTTTTGAATTTGTTTTTTCGAAGTAGTTTAAAAAAACAAAATTCCCAAAGAAATGTTGTGGAACACTGCGGAAACCGTGCCAGGATGTGACGTAACATGTTCAGATCTATCGCCGAGAGCGTAATATTTTTTTACTGTCTACTCACAGACCGAAAAAATAATTACAGCACTCGGTATACATACATATTATTCAAGAATAACTAAATCAAGAACAGCTATCAAATGAGAAGTCTTCATGTCAATATAACACATGCTGACACATATGTTTCATTCATAGGATGAAACAGAATAACATTTCCTCAGAAGTTCCTCAAAATAGTGAGACTGGCAACTTGCCGATCGCCGAGAGTGTCAGGAATTACAGCGTTGCCAAGCGTTATTCATAATATTTCTTTACAATGTGAGCAGGCCGAAAAAAATAATGACATAGCACTCGGTATACATGCATATTATTCAAGAATAACTCAATCAAGAACAGCTATGCAATACGAAGTCTTCATACATACATACAAGTTCTGTTTATTCATAAGAGAAAAAAAATTATTGTAGATTTTATAAAAATAATTAATATATATATATATATATATATATACACTATTTTTTTCGATCTTGAAGATCTGAAAGACTATTTTATTGAGTGATGAAATTTCTACCAAAAAAATCACGGACCAAACCAACTACTCTATAAGTTTGAAAAATACATGCATTTTTATTAACAATAATTTGATTCCTACTCCGTATTTTTTCATTTTCTAAATTGTATTTTCATATTTATGTCGATTTATTTTTATTGTGAATAAGTAATAATATAATATCATTTAAATTCATAGAAATAATTCATAGAAATCCATCTTGTATTATATATTTTATAAATCAAAGTGAACACCTGCTGCTTCTCTTGTAAATCGTCCCTTCTCCGATCCCTTATGAGGTAACTGAGGAAACCGATTACAACGAGCTAGTCGGCCTATGAACTATGTATGTAAAAATTATTGAACTTTAATAAATTTACAGATAAAGCTGGAAAAAATAAAAAAAAATATTGGAGTTATTGGTTTGGTCCAAAAATTTTTTGGTGAATATTTGATTATTTAATGAGATCGTCTTGATGGACTATTGATGTATCTTCAATAGTTAATAAGTCATGACAGATCGAAAAATACAAAAGAAATCATTGATTTTTATAAACAAATGCAAGTAGCTAATAATCAACAATAGTTCCAAACTTGTTCTTGGGCTCGTTCAAAATCAACTTTTTCATAAAATCATTTCGATTGTCTATTACCGTATCGCAAATAGTTCAAAAGATATAGCCGTTAACGAAAAACTAATCGAATGATTTTCAAAATGCGCTATAATAAAGAATGCCTTATTTTTCACACTCTTCTATATACTGCCCAGAAACGTGCCAAGAATGAGTATTCTTCCGCAAAAAATGAGCTTCGAACAAAATACTTGTTTGTTCATTCAATAAACAATTTAAATACGAATAAAAGATTTTTTTTTAGAGAATCACAAATCATTGAGATTATTTTAGACAAAAACTATTTCCTAATATTTTGTTCAAATAATAAAAAATCAAAAACACATTTTTGAACCATTAAAAAATATATTTTTTTTAATTGTTATATTTTATAACGAATGAAATGGCAAAAAAATGGAATAAGCCCATTTCTTCAAAGGAATTGTTCAAACAAATAGCGCAAAAAATTCAAATCGAATGTTATGTAATAGCTTTTCAATGTAGAAAAGGGAAATATTTTCAATTGTCATTCCAAAAGAAATGTTTCTAACATTTCTCCATCTTTGCAAAGTGAGATTGCTTCTAGAAAATGTGTTTCCCAATTCTTCCAGTATCCCTCATGATCGTGTGGAAGCGAGAAATTGATTTTTGTGGACAAAAATGTATTGAAGACCTAGTTAATGCGATACCTCTCTTGCATCAAAATTACAAATGATTTCTGGTGGGTACTTCTTTTTGGAAAACATTCTTCTTTGCCACATTCATCTATACGAGTTCTTGATTAAGACTGGAATAGAAAATCAAATAACTTTTTCACTTTCAGATTTTATAAAAAGTTTTTTTGCTGAAGTTTTTTTCCTTAAGGAATCTAATATTACTCAATAGTTTAAAAAAGTATTTGCAGCGGCCACCGCGCGGAGCCCTATTTTCAATATTAAATGAAAAGTATAATAATAGAGATAAATTCCGGGAGTCATCATTTCTTATCGCAAATTTCCTCCTCTTCGAACCTCTTTCTTTTTATTTCTCTATCATTAATAGTTTTCGAGATATTTGCAGAAAATTAGACCCCTTTTCTTAGAATCTTTAATTGTTTATGACATTTGGAATAGGTTTATGTGCAAGTTTGAAACTCTCGCACATTTTTCTCGATGTCATTACGAATCCAATGACCCCCCACACATAACTAACACGTCTTTGAACTTGTGAACCAGTCTACACCCCAATTGTTTACTGTATATACCCCTGATACAAACTCCCATAAAGTTTATACAATATGTAAGTAACTTGGATGTCTACGAAACAATTCTAGTCCTCAATGCGAAAGCACGTGAATATATTCCCGGCCACAGATGCTTCAAATGACCTACTTAATATTGTGACGACCCATAAACCTTACATAAATTTAATTTCGACGTATTTTCCGAGTGCCTTCGTAAATGCAACAAGTTATAATGAATCTATTTCAGATTGCCTCGATGGTTATATAAGAAAATTTGTGATTGTGATTAGGAGTGAAAGTGGTCATTTGTGTGTGTGGAGATGCTAGCCACCCAACCACTTTGTTTGATATAACGTTATGTTCTTCATTTAAGAGTGAAAACATACAGAAGTATGCAAAATGCGTGATATTTTCTAATTTTACTACTCCAGAGAGAACAGTCGGAAAATGATAAGACAAAATATATACCATTGTAGGACAAATAAAATCCTATTACCATCAAATATTTCTCTCATTTTTACTCAACCAGTCAAATGACTTGATATTCTTCAGAGACGGCCAATAAAATATCTTTCATACGTAGAATCACACACCTGTATTCTGTAAGCAATTTAATGCAGTTACCATAACGGCACCAAAACGGATTCTGTACAGATAATGCAACGAAATAGTTTTCAAGAAGTGGTAAACCTCGGAATGAAAGATAATAAGCTATCAACTGTTTTGGCAAGTTGGCTCAAACCTCTCATAAGATCTCATGTTTGCGTCTTGAGATATTCAAGGACAAAGATCTAAAAGATAGCGAAGAGTGCGGAGCGCTCAGTCATACCTATCATAACGCAAGGTCAACCGCGAATCCCAATACATAAAACGGCTTATAAAGTTAATTATTCTCTCATTCGTTACTGCATCAGCTCATCAACATATAAATCGTGTCTACTACCAGATTCAAACTTGGTTAGATAACGATTCAGAACCCTAGGAAAAGGGTTGGGTACTACAAAATGAAATCCTGGAACCGACAACAACTTTATTACCACCAGCACCAGATGAACTGCTCAATACAATATTTTGCAACTGCAAGAATGGTCGGGGTCTCAATGCTCTTCAGCTTGTGGCCAGTGTAATGGACAAGCCTGCCTGCCTGCCTGAAATCCTTGAATTAATTCATCTTCAAGGCTTGGATAACAACATATGAGATATGTTAATGATAGAAGTTTGTTCCAATCATTGCTGTACCCGTACCAAGTATTGGATATAATTCATTTTATACTCAAATGTTATTCATTGTCGAAAACCACGAGTCAGTAACACATTTGAGGTTCTTTGGATCTTCAAATGTGAAAACGTTTTTCAGGGGCATAATATTAAAGACAAGAACAGCAAGTAGAAACATAAAACGATTTCCATCGACATCGCAAATAAAGATTCGAATACGTTTCTGAACAAAATAGCACAACGTCCAGAATGATGAGAAATGTAATTGGATTTTTGAATTTGGTTTTTCGAAGTAGTTTAAAAAAACAAAATTCCCAAAGAAATGTTGTTGAACACTGCGGAAACCGTGCCAGGATGTGACGTAACATGTTCAGATCTATCGCCGAGAGCGTAATATTTTTTACTGTCTACTCACAGACCGAAAAAATAATGATAGCACTCGGTATACATATATATTATTCAAGAATAACTAAATCAAGAACAGCTATCAAATGAGAAGTCTTCATGTCAATATAACACATGCTGACACATATGTTTCATTCATAGAATGAAACAGAATAACATTTCCTCAGAAGTTCCTCAAAATAGTGAGACTGGCAACTTGCCGATCGCCGAGAGTGTCAGGAATTACAGCGTTGCCAAGCGTTATTCATAATATTTCTTTACAATGTGAGCAGGCCGAAAAAAATAATGACATAGCACTCGGTATACATGCATATTATTTAAGAATAACTCAATCAAGAACAGCTATGCAATACGAAGTCTTCATTTCAATATAATACATGCTGATACAAGTTCTGTTTTATTCATAAGATGAAACAGAATAACATAAAATTCCGTAAAATAGTGTATATATATATATATATATATATATATATATATATATATATATATATATATATCTATATATACATATATATATATACAGGGTGTCCCATATAAAACTCCGCGGGCAAATATCTGGGAAATGAAAGATGATATCCATATCTCGTGAAAGCAGATGATCTTGATGTCAAAGGGCCCTCTTATTTACGTAGAGATCCATCACGAGCCGTCATCCGTTAGGGCGTTGCAATTCTTTTAAATGGGTTCCCAATTTTTCAACGCTTTTTGCGATTTCGCATCAAATTCTTAATTCTGCCATATATCACACTCATAGTTCTCCTTGAATATTGTTGAAAAACAAACTCTATTGCATATCATAAATGCAATAGTAAGAGTATTAATTGATCTGTCAGAAAACCTGTCAGATTTTACGAAAGTGTATGCAGTTTTGTGTTGGCTTTTCGTAAAATTGAAAAATGGTTCAATTTTAGAAGCAGAAAAATTGGATATAATATGTATTTATGGCGAAGCAAGAAGGAATGCAAAAGAAGCAGTGATAATAACGCTAATGGGTATCCCGACAGAAGATTACCGTTAGACAAAACATTCACTAGCTTAGCCAAATCTTTGGAAAAAAATGGATGTTTTATTGAAAAGATGCGAAAAAACAAAAAAACGGCTACAGATGAGAATCACCCTGTTTCAGTGCTAGGTCAAATGCTATTGGAACCACATAGTTTTACCAGAAGTAGCAATGGATTGTGATATTTCAAAATCGTCAATACAACGTATTTTGTCAAAAAACAAATTCCGTCCCTATAAAATACATCTGGTTCAAGGACTACAGCCAGGTAATAATCTTTATTGTTTGTTGTTCATAACTATAATCTATTCCCATATTTAGGAGATGCTGATAGGATATTGAACTTCATTGCATGATTGTCCACCCGTATTCATGACGATTATCAGTTTCTGAACAAAATATTATGGAGTGATGAAAGCCGTTTCCTTAACAACGGTATAATAAATAAACATAATTGACACTATTGGTCTGACGTAAACCCTCATTGGATTCAAAACGAGATATCAGTCTGTGGGGGGGGGTTAATGTTTGGTGCGGAATCATTGATGGTTATTTGATGGGACCTCATTTTTACGAAAGAATTTTCAATGGAGAGAGGTACTTGCTTTCTCTCCAACATGTGTTACCGAATCTCTTGGAGAATTTACCAATAAAAACTCGACTGAATATGTGGTTTCAACAAGATGGGGCACCTCCGCATAATAATAGAATTAATACCCAATATTTGTATGACACTTTTAATGAGAAATGGATTGGAAATAAGGGTCCAACACCATGGCCAGCCCGAAGTCCAGATATGACTCCACTGGATTTCTTCTTGTGGAGATATATTAAAGACTTAGTTTATATGCGACGTCCACAAAATATGGATGATTTAAATAATTGTATCACAATTGTTTGTGCTTCCATATCGCGACCGACGCTTTTAGCTGTTGAATCGAATCGAAAGATATTGAAAAGTTACAATATGTGTTTTCTACGTGAAGGGAGCCAGTTCGAACACTCACTTAAATAATTCATGTTATCACTTAAATTTTTCCGTTTTACCATCATGTTGGTAGAGTTTTGGTCAAAGTAAAATATTTTTTGGTAATTTGAAACATTTACTTTATTGTCTGTGATTTTACAGAAACTCACAACTAGATGAAACCGAACAGGCAATGCAATTATCTACGTAAATAAGAGGACCCTTTGACATCAAGATCATCTGCTTTCACGAAATATGGATATCATCTTTAATTTCACAGATATTTGCTCGCGGAGTTCTATATGAGACACCCTGTATATACGAACCGTATAAATTCGGTACAATAATACTGTATCAGTACCCAATTCCCAAACTTTCATTTCATACCAATATTTCCAAAATATGTGTCGTTTGATAGAGTTTGAGTCCAAAAACTATTTGAGAAGTTTTTCTCCAAGACACAAAAACAAAAAATCGCATAAATTACTGTTGATGTTTTTCAATCCCCCTATATAAGGTTTACTCGTACGTGTTCATAGAATGGTATGTGACAACATCGTATCTTCCATTGTCACACGTAACTGAACAGTAGAGCATATTTGGTTTTGGATTAGGTTAAATACTGACTATTGATTGATTTGATCCCTTCATGACGTCATTTTGCAGATAATGCGTTGGGTTTCGATTTATGTTGAAATGTAATTCACCAGGAATTCTGAGAAAACATGGATTATTGCGTTGTTTTCGACCAGAGTTGATCATACAACAAATGGAAGGTCATATTTTTAATAGGAATGGAAGAACATTTTTCACAACTATCTCGAATGAGTTCAAGGATGGGCGAAATCAATGAAGTAGTTTTGAAATTGACGGCCATTGAAAGATTGAAAATAAATGGACACCAGTATTGACGAAATAACTGTCGTTTGATAAAGCTTTTCAATTTTAATTGTCTAAGATATATACACTAAGATATTTGATAACTTTTTGAGTGAATATTGAAGATCAACCAAATTTTGGAGATTGATGAAACAAATGAATTCCTTCGATGATATTTCATGCATGAGTTAGTTGGTCCACACCCCACAACTTTGAAATGATTGAGATATTTCAATATTTTTCAACAAAACAAGGGTTCCTAGGCCATTTTCTGAATAATAGTTAATGGTTTCCTATCACTGTTAATTGAAAACGAGTGTAACCCTAAGGCTCTTACTCTTTCAACTGAAATAAGTGGGCAACAGCCATTCACGAATTTAGAATTTTGACTAAACAAGGACTAGAATCCGGTCTCCAGCCTTTGCCATGATGATAGTTCTCAAAAATGACCGAGAAAGGAATTTTGGATCATAATTTGGAAAAAAGTTGATTTCTATAGAGGATGCAGCTTTCACTATCCAGTATGGATTGGTAAGTAGCCCATCACTCCAGGGAGTGCCTGGGACGTTTGAAGCGCGAAGGGTCGTCTATGTTATAATCAGTGGCTTCCCTCACGAGGGGGTTGAATAATAGTAATGATGTATTGAGTGGATCGGAGCGCCCACCATTATCTGAAATGAAAAATTTCCAAAGCCGAAATAACGTTAATTCAGCAACATTTTTAACTGGGATAATAATAGAAAATATGACGAAAAATAGTTTTGAAGAAAAAGTACAGTACCTATTGGAAAGTTTCTTTCACAATTTTGGAAGCAGATATTTTTTTAAATAAATTTCATGTTCTGTAGATTCGTGGTGTTTTTGGACTGACAAGGTTCTCCATTATCAAATATCGATTTCAGTCCATATTTTGAATTTACGTGTGGAGTAATCAAGTTTCGTGTTGGTCTGTTATCTGAATCATGAACTGTGGTTATCTTATGAAACTCGAGATTTCAATGTCTCAAATTCTTCACAGCTTGCAAAAATTATTGAAAAGAAGAATTAATGAGTTCCTCAGCTCACACAAAATCATTAACACAAATCAATTCGGATTCCAAAATAAAAAGAACACACATGATGCAATGTTTTTCCTTTCTACATGAGCTTTACTCGGACATAAATGGAGGAGATAATGCCGCGGTAATGTTCTGTGACCTTACGAAAGCTTTTGACTGCGTGAATCACAGAATACTCTTCCGAAAGCTTTATCTTTGGATTGGTTCGAGTCGTACCTCTCAGAACGTAGGAAAGTAGTGAAGACCCACGAAATTTCAAGGACCAATGAGATAGATTGCCGCAAGGATCGGTTCTAGGTCCAACTCTGTTTGTACTATACATTAATGATCTATCAAATCTTAACATATCTGGTAAACTAACATTATTTGCAGATGATACCACAATTTTGTGAAGAGTAAGACCGTTGAAGATCTTAACGAGAAAATATGTTGCGATTTAAAAATGGTTAAGTCTTGGTGTGATTCAAACCTTTTATTATTTAATATCTCAGAAACGAATATTGTCTCCTTTAAATGTACTCTTCACGAAGTGAACTTAGAAAATGATATCATTGGAAATAAAGATTGTTCCAGATTTCTGGGTTTGAATATTGACAAGAAACTGAAGTTTGATATACACATAAAACAAGTAAAAAGTAAAATTTCTTCCGGTTGTTATGCAATCAGAGTGATTGCTAGGGACATTGGAGAACCTACTGCTAAAACAGCTTATTACGCTTTGTTTGAATCTCATTTGAACTATGGTTTACCTTTTTGGGTTAGTGTATAGCTTAAATTTGCTGGGCTCGGTCCTCAAAATTCAGAAAAGGGCCATCAGATATATTGGTTAAATGGACCACGCGATTCATGCAGGCAACTATTCATTGATTTGAAGATACTGACTGTTGTAGCTTTTTTTATGTTGAAAACTGTTTGTCTTATAAGAAAACATATTTTGAAATTCGAAGTCATTTCTTCTCATTTTTCCAAAAGACTAAGCTCTAGGAATAATTTGAAATGACCATTACCTTCGTCCGCTCTAATCAAGGATTCGTTTATTTATAACAGAGTTGAGATGTATAATCATTTGCCAATCGAAGTCAAAGACTCTTACGTAGATAATGTGGTTTTAGAAAAAACAAAAAATCGACTGTGTAGAAGACCGTATTATGTTCTACAAGAATTTTATGACGATGTTCTGATTGAAGTTTGACTATTTTGTATTGTATATTTATTTATATTAATATTGTATTTATTTTAATTTATTCATATTTTATATTGTATTTATTTATATTTTATATTGTACATTTATTTACATATATTAATTGTAAATACTTGCGACTCTATTTTTTTGAACCTGTGATTGAATGACCGGAAACACTGTATTCCATCCAATATATTGTGTTTGAAGCTTTGTCAACAAAATTATCATCTTCGGACAATAAAGTATATTTATTATTATTATTATTAAATATTGAGGAGTTTCACTGAGAATAAATTTAATGAGCGAATATCTTCAAAACAAATTATAAATTCATCTAAAAAACTCAAATCGGAAAAAATATGTATATAACGAATAAACTGCAAAAAATCAAACGAATAAACTATAAAAACAGCTGAACATGAATGGGTGAAAAATATCCAGTGAATAAGCATGTTCCATTTCTTCCACATATGTTGAAGAAAATCTATGAGAAAGAAATGAAATAGTTTTGACGAAAAAGAAACAGAAATGCGATTATGTTTTCCGTTATCATATGATTGTATCGTTTTGTCAATATTGTAGAGGATATTTTGAAGTTTTTTGAAATGGCCGAACAGTTTAATTTGAAAATTATACACCTCGAAATGAATTCAGCTAATCAAATGCATTTTTCTCAAATCGCTCAAGAATGCCTACTTTCTCGGAGCAACTTCAGACCCCATAATACGCTAATCTAGTATTTTAGTCCATTGCTAAGCAACGAACTTCCCTGGACCGTTTTTGCCTAGGCCGTCAAAATCGCTCCCTACCGGGTTTTTATATACATTTTAGACAATAAATACGCACAAACAACAAACTCACATTAAGAACATTTATTGAATATATTATTACACATATGGAACGTTTATTATAACTATTTTTCTATATTTATAGTTATGTTGCAGTTTGTACAATTATTAAACATAGGCTGAACTCTACCTGAAAAGTCATTCTCCTTGTAACTTCCCCCTCTAAATTCATCTGTTCCCAAGTAGCACACAGATGGTCATAATTCGGTTGTACAGACGTCTACTAGACCGTTTCGCAAAAGTCCATGACTTATGTCTTGTAATATGCTAAGACCTCGCTATGTATGACAATACGACATAAAGGCACACTCTTGCGACGTCACATCGACGTTATAAAGTAGTGGTAATGACTTCCAATATAGACTTGACTTAGCAGGGTCATAATGTTGTACAGCGTCTATGACTTCGCAAAAGTCCGATTAGCTGTAATATGCTTGACTCTATAGACATGACATAGTCATTAGTCATCACTTATAAGTAGTGTAAGTTAATATAGACTTATACAGTCGCAATCGTTGTCTTATTAGTAATTATGATAGGTTATAATCTCAATATAGTAAATATACCATATCAAAAGATTTTATATAATATCAATATAATATATGTCAGCCTTCCTTTACATGTTCATGATACTCTGTGACCGTGATAGTTATCATGATAAAAATGATTTTCATTTATGTGTCTTTAAGAATTGTTCTGAAACTCTAGTGACCAAGCAAATCCATTTTCACGATCAAAATCCAATTCTACTCACTTAAAATTCATGCGCCTGTAAAATGAAGAGAGATAAATATTTATTTTCATTTCAGAAAAAATATATTTCATCAATTTTTCTCATTAATCGTTGAAATATGTAGACCATATTACGAAAGATACTTGATCAGCACATCTACAATGATTTTTAAATTGATATAACACCCAGGGTCCCATATTTTTTATTTTAAATATTTTTGTTCCAATATGGCTATCAGAATGATGTTATCAATCAATCGAAAAACATGGATGCCGTCCTTCTAGTGTCGAAAAGATGTGATTACTCCGGTTTGTACTATCATAGAATAGTTTACGAGGGTCTCAAAGACATCGCAATATCTTACATAAAAAGTTGTAATGTAGTCGCTGTGACCACAAGTAGCAAGTTTTGTTGTACTAACGTCGTAACGCTATCAAAACAGAAAAAGATATACACTGAGTGCATGAGCGTTCCGCTAGTTCCGCCTACTGGAAAACGCTAAAAATAACTGACATTTACAATAGAGGTTATGTTGATGTTAAACAGTTATATTGAAATATTTTTCATTTATCACTAGAAGTGCACATACATATTATTTATATGAAGGAACTGGATGAACTTCATTTTTTTGCAGTGTCCCGATAGACTGATTGATTATTTCAGATGTAAATTTTGGGGTAGGCACTCATCCTTCCTCTTTATATTCTTCAATACGCTCCAGTTCTCTTGTAAGGCAGATTTGATTTTTGTTTTTTCATTTTAATCATTCATACGGAACTGAATATTCTACATACATGACACAATATACCTGTCCAACAAAAATAACATAACCAACACAAATAATCTAACCATTGATACATAATGTAATCATTACGACCAAAGTTCATCAGTTGATAAAACTTCATTACATGAGTACAATATGTAGTCGTAGAAACGTTTAAAAAATCTATTCATTAGAACCACATATGTTCATTGTCATAATAACCTCACAGCAACTGCTCTGAAGTTCTACCCAACGACACATACAATTTATCTACAAACAAACCACATTACAACTTCATCTCGAGAATTCTTTATTGTACTCTCGTTATATCTACTACACGACGTCATAGCAACGCCTGAAGGTTATAAAACGCACATCAACATTTTGGTTTTGAAACATACAAATACGTGGTCTTTAAGACGGTATAAGAAGTCATCATGTTAATTTTATACCTCTGTGCTACTTGGGTTATATTACCTGAATAGTCATCGACGTTATTGCTGTTTTCTTCTTCGGCAATAATACTAATAGTATTAGCAGATTCCTCATTGTCACTTCTACCTCTGAATATTTTATCTGCTATGTCTACTTTATTTGTAAAAGATTCTATATATCCTTCGGCAACGGTTGATGATTTCCATCCCATGCCTCTTTGAAGCAATTAAATCTGCCCCAGCATTAACCAAAATTGTCGCAGAGGACCGAAGGAAACAATGTCCTGTGTATTCATGAGCATATGGCAAATTTGAAAATTTTGCGACAATTTGAGGCATTTTGCCAAACTGATGTATTCCCACTAGTTGCCTGCAACCTTTCCCATTTCGAATATTCAAAGAAAAAGCGGCAACCGGCAACTTCCAAAATTTTTGGACGACATGCAACATATTTTCTATACAATGACATACAAGTTTCGTTTATCACAAATGATCTTGGTTTGTTCGTTTTATTATTGGGTATTTTGATCAAAAGCTCAGATCCAAAATCTTCTGTCATTCATAATTAATATAGTTCATCACGACGACATGCACCGGCAACACCAAATATTAAGACAACCTAAAAAGTAAACACTAATAAATATCTAGGTAATTTTGAAAATTCTCACATTTTAAACGTACCTTATTCATTAAGTATATATAATCTGGTGCTTGAGTGATAAACGTTGCAATTTGTTCATCTGTGAAAACTGTTGACTTCTTTGGTTTATAGTTTTCACTTTGAAGTTTCAGGAGAGCACGTAATTTTGATATCTTCTCTTGTACTAAGTGTAGCTCTCAGCATGGAGTAATTTGACCATAACGTAGATGCCTTCACGGGTGTGAAGTTATCCACAACCACAAAATACACTGAGAAAAATGTAACTCGGATCTGTTTCTCGTTAAAATGATAATGTAGGGCTTGATTCAGTACACGATCAAATTCTATAGGTTGATAAATATGAAAAATGATATTTAGAATGCGTTGTCAACCCGAGGGCGTGGGTGTAATCGGGGTGGAAATGTTGAAAAATCAAATATACATTCAAACGGCACTGTAGAGTTTTTTAGTTTGCAGAATCAAATTCGGGAGATTGAAATACATAGCACCTGATACATGAAATCATTTGTCGGCCCGTTTTCATCATTTCCACCCCCAAAACTCACCTTCCGACGGGGCGACAAATGATTTCATATAGCAGGTGGTATGTATTTTGATTTCCTGAATTCGATTTTGAATACTAGAAAACTCTACACTGTCGTTTAAATTAAATATTGATTTTTTTCAATATTTTCACCCCCAAAACGCACCCTCCGACGAAGCGACAAATTTTATACAGGTGGTATGTATTTGGAACTCTTGAATTCGATTTTGCACACTAGAAAATTCTACACTGTCGTTTAAACTGAATATTGTTTTTTTTTTATATTTTCACCCCCAAAACTCACCATCCGACGGGGCGACAAATGATTTAATATATCAGGTGGTATGTATTTCGACCTCCTGAATTCGATTTTGCGAACTAAAAAACTCTACAGTGCCGTTTGAATGTATATTTAGTTTTTTCAACACTTCCACTCCGATTACACCCCCGCTCCGGGATGACAACGCATTCTAAATATAATTTCTTACTTTTATCAACCTACAGAATTTGACCGTGTATTGAAATAAGCACAACATTGTCATTTTAACAAGAAACAGATCCGAGTTACATTTTTCTCAGTGCCTACAACTTACTAGATAAATCGGAAAAGTATGCAATCATGATATTTTCAGATCGGGAGGTCTTCTTTTTTTCTTGGCAATAATCCATGAAACGTTTGTAAGCGTATTCATATTTTGCCTTGGATTCATTTGGCAATAAAATTAAGATGACATTTTCAGCAGCATTTACTAACTCCGGTGGTGTCCCGCACACCTGGGCATCATCATCGCTGTCCAGTTCAAACATTTTTAAAATAACATTTAGCGATGAGTAGGTATTAAACCGGAATAAGTAGTGAATTTCTGACTTTTGTCACAACAATAAACAAACAGTGCTTGACAAGGAAACGATTTCATTGGCAATAAGATGGTAATCAAAAATTGTTATGCATTTATAAAAAATCCTTAATTTATGATAATGTTGATTGCGATTTCAGAAAAATAGTATGTGTTCTCTAGTGAAGCATATTCCCAGACTTCAATGGTTGTTGGCCTCGGCCAACAATTTACATTGTCGTCCAGAAATGTATTGCTTTTACTACTAGGTACACAATGTACTATTATCTAACCAATCAAATCCCATTATCATCGAGTATACACCATGTTCCTAGTATATCCGCGAATATACACGCTACTTGTTATGAAACAAGTAGGCATTCACCATTGTTTATACCAAACCTATCAAAATAATTCAGTGACTGTCAGATGCCGTCCAAGTCACTGTCAAATTAAAAAATGATGTCTGACCGTTTCAGAAACACTTCCTTAGAAGAAATTGGAAAAAAACCTAGAAAAACATAGTTTTTCAAGCGTAGGTATGTTTGTAATAGGTAGCTCGATATATAATTTGGTCATATACCACTCGTGATAGATATCTTTGGTAGAGTATACTTTGATATTTTTCCGCACATATTTCTTTTAAAATATTTTTAAAGAAATTTGGTTTTGTGAATTTCAATAACAATATCGACACAAAAATGTCAAAGTATACTCACCAAAATATCCATCACTTGTGATATAACTACTGATTATTCACCTCGAAATCAATTCAGCCAATCAAATCCCAAATATCAGCGAATATACGACCCCATGTTGCTTGTATTTTCGCGTATATACACTCTACTTGTCATAAAATAGGTATTTACCGTTGTTTACACCAAACTTATCAAAATAATTCAGTCAGTGCCAAATGATGTTGCTTCGGAAACACTTTCCTAGGAGAAATTCGAAAAAATCGTAGAGAAAGTTACACCAGAGTAATACTGTGAGTCTAGACTGACTTGAGACTGCAAACTATCTCTAACACAACTGGCTACGAACAATCAGGTTACTCTGATGTGGGTGCCAGGTCACAAGTGAATCGAAAGCAATGAAGAAGCGGACAGCCTTGGCAAGGAAGGCGCTCAATTTTCTGGCCCGGAACCCTTTTGTGGTTTTTCCAAAGCCCACATCAATGGAGAGTTTCTTCGCTGGGAAGCTGACCAAATTAAAATCCACTGGAATAAGGTTCCAGGCAGAGACAAGCGAAAAGGCTTTTGAGCCCATCGCCAAAGAAATCTGAACAGCTTCTCGAGTTGGACAAGAAAGACTTGAAACTGGTAACGGGACTGCTCACTGGACATTGTCCTCTGTGGTATCACCTAAAAACAAAATGGATGCCGGTACTGCGAGAACTTCGCTGGAACTGCAAAACACGTGCTTCGCGACTGCCAAGCGCTGTTTTGCGGAAAGGCCTAAGTTCCCCGAAGGGGTTTCACTAACGCCCCCAGACATCAGGAATGTAGCTCCCAGGAAACGATACGCTTCAAAAGGGTCTCGGAATCCCGGTCTTGAATAGATGCAGATGTACAAAACACCTTACAGATCGAGGTACGGAGAGACTGAAGAGCCATATTGACCCCCTACAGTCTACCAGAAGGTACTTGCCATGACTCCTCAAGATTTTCCAGCACGATTGGAATATGCCAATTATGGGTAAAAAATTATGACGTTTATTGAACGAGTTTTACTGATGTAGCAGGTTTAACTAGAGATGGAGTTATCATCTTTTACAATCTCCACATAAGGGCCGGAGAAAATACCTATGCTATAAGTATTGCAAACTAAACACCAATAGGAATTTAACGTGAATGTTTGGGCTGGTATCTAAGGAAACCATCTTATAGGACCATTCGTTCTACATGATCGAATGAATGGAGAACGTTATTTGGAGTTCATTCAGAATTATTTAAATGGACTTTTGAAACATGTTTCATTGCAAACCTGGAGAGATATGTGCTTTTGGCATGATGAGGCTTCTCCTAATTTAAGTTTGATTGTGCGAAACCAAATGAACTGTATTTTTCCCAATAAATGGATTTGTAGAGATGGATTTATCAACTTTTACAATCTCCACATATGGGTCGAAGAAAATCCGTATGTTATAAGTATTGCAAACTAAACACCAATAGGAATTCCACGTGAATGTTTGGGCTGGTATCTAAGGGAACAATCTTAGAGGACCATTCGTTCTACATGATCGAATGAATGGAGAACATTATTTGGAGTTCATTCAGAATTATTTGAATGGACTTTTGGAACATGTTTCATTGCAAACCCGAAGAGATATGTGCTTCTGGCATGATGGCGCTTTATCTAATTTCAGTTTGATTGTGCGAAACCACATGAACCGTTTTTTTCCAAGATGGCCAGCGCGGTCTCCGGATTTGAATCCATCTGATTTTTTCTGTTAGGGCATCTCAGAAGCTGTGTGAACGCTACACCTATTCCACACAAGAGATGACTCGTTAAATCAAATAACTTTACAATGTGAAGCCATTCGAAACGATCCTGGAATGCTATTTCAAATATAGAGGGGGTATCTCCGCAGACTTCGGAAATGTATTGAGAGAGAAGGGGGTCATATCGAGCAGTTTATGTAGTGGATTTTTAATTTCTGTTTGCTCTTGAGGATTGCGAGGCGTGATCACAAACTCACAAATTTGCTTCATATGTGCTTGAAGTTGAAATATAGTGATGAAATATTATGTATACGTAGTTTTTCCTAGAAAATATTGTGTAATATTCAAATAAACGCTGCTCTAAAACCCTCACTTTCAGTGAGACATTCAAACACAGCGTTATTGCCGCATTCATTTCACGTCATAAGTCCATTGATTTGGCATTTTCCGGAGTTGCCAGTGTCACTATTTTGCGGAACTTCTGAGAAAATATTATTCTGATTCATTCTATGAATAAAACAGAACTCGTGTCAGCATGTTATATTGAAATGAAGACTTCGTATTTGATAGTTGTTCTTGATTCAGTTATTCTTGAATAATATATATGTATACCAAGTGCTATGTCATTGTTTTTTCGGTGTGATCATATTATAAAGAAATATTATGAATAACGCTTGGCAACGCTGAAATTCTCAGCGATCGGCGATACTTCAGAACTTGTTACGTCACATCCTGGCGCTGTTCCCGCAGGGTTCAAACAGGAACATTTTTTTTAAACTACTTAAAAAAAAATTGAAAAACATCTAACCACTTTTCTCCTTGTTCTGGACATTGTGGTATTTTTTCCAGAAATTAGTGATCTCGCCTATTACGATTGATATTTACGATATGAGTTTTGTTGGATGAAAGTTTTTGCATTATTGAAATTTGTAATGAAGAATCTACTTATCATTTCAATCGTCATTAAAAATCGTCTCAGGTCAGATGTCGAATAAAAGTGCATTTTTATCAAGAATCATTGCTGTGATCGGTCTTATACACGATTACTTTCATTCAGAAAATTGCCCAGGATACCTTTTATTGTTGAAAAATATTGAAACATCTCAGTTATTTCAAAGTTTTGGGGGGCAGTCCGTTCCTGACTTTGTAGCAAACCAACTGACTCATGCATGAAAGCTCATCGAAGGAAATCATTCGTTTCGTCAATCACTGAAATTTAGCTGATTTTCAATATTCACTTAAAAAGTTATCAAAGAAACACATTTTTCATTTTGTTACTTCGGGGGCCCGTAACTAAGTAACGAAGGATTCTAGGAAAAAAAGTTATATGGAGTTTTGCTAATTATTTTACCCCATCCATACATTTCCGGCTTTGAAAATTGTTCATCTCAGATAATGGTGGACGTTCGGGTTGGATGTCGTCGAATTAAAATGCATTTTTATTAAAAACCGTTGTTTCGATCGACTTTACACACGAGTACTTTTATTCAGAAAATAGTCCAGGAAACCTTGTTTTTTTGAGAAATATTGATTAATCTCAGTCATTTCAAAGTTTTGAGGGGGTGGAACATCGGGGGCAGTCCGTTCCTGACTCTGTAGCAAAACAACCGACTCATCGAAGGAATTCATTTGTTCCGTCAATTACCGAAGTTTAGTTGATTTTCAATATTCACTTGAAAAGTTATCAAAGTGAAACATTTTTCATTTTGTAACTTCGAGGGCTAGTTACTTAGCAACGAAGGATTTTAGGAAAAAGAGTTATATGAAGTTCTGGTGATATTTTCTATACATTCCCGAGAGCAAAAAAGTCCAAAAAGTAAGAAGAAAAAGTTAATTACAAGAATGGAATAAAAAGCACAATATGGTAAATAAATACATACTACTCATCAAGGCAAGCCTTGGTAGCGAGAGTAAAACTAGCCTAATAACAAATTTTTTAGAAATATATAAAGTAACACTTACTACAAGTAAATAATATATATAGGATATAAAAAGGGATGCGCAAAATGTCGAAGGTGCGGAACATTTTATCAACTTCTGAGACCTAGTCATAGTAGGCAAATCACCAAAAGGCGAACTTTACCTTGTGGGAAGTGAAAATTGCCTACATAGTCTATGGGTCTAGTTATCAAGATGAATGAATGAGTAAATTGGGAAAAGTTGTGTTGGAAAATAGGGAAAGTGCAAGAATAATTCGTACGGTAATTATTTCTATGTATATGCATCTTGTGTCAATAGTTTGCTATAGTTCCTTTCACTTTGGTATGAATTTTCCATGTATAATAGAATATTATAGAAGCAGCTGATCTGCGACAAACAAATAAGCTTTATCGGCTGGCAATGCGAAATATACTTAGTTCACGCAAATAGCAACTATGTTTACAAATCGCAATTTACATATGAGACATGATTTCCAAATCATAGGCTGTTTCCAGTCAAAATAGCCAACTTTCAGTGTCACCTGAAATGAAGCCAAATTTGATTTTGTCTATGGAATACCGTGCACATTTCAACATTTATAACGAACGTTATTTCATTCAGTTACTTCGCTCAATTTTAATTCTTCTGAATGATAATTTATAAAATCATTCTCCAATTAGGTAGGCTATGACTGGATTGGAATTGTTCCATCCACACACTGACATTCATACAAATAGAGAATTTCATCCTGAACACAATATGCGACAGGTCTGTTAAATTTCCATCCACACTGAAAAACTGAACAGTTAAAAAAGTTGTTATTTATCATTGCCTATCTGGAATTTATTATTCGTTTGGCGTATTCGAATTGAAATAGCAGGCGTGGAAACAATTACGTATCAAACGTCATGTCAACTGAAAAACCAAACTTTGGTTGACATTACATGAGCAATACAAGCGTCGCGATTTTTTCCTCAAAAATGAAAAATAATCAGCAGAGGTATAATAGATACGAACAAATTGGCGTATCGAAAAAATGCATTGCATGCATGTCCTTTTATGCTGCACGTTTTCCCGAGAGACGTAATCTAGCCAGGACGTATTTCACAAGAGTAGAAATAATGAGTAATGGAAAATTGTGGCATTTCAGAATTCTATAGTGATAATGCATGGGATCCTTTCTACCTCATCAATCCATCCCAACAATAAACGAACATTAAATTATAGGAGAAAGCGATATTCGAGGAGCAGATGGGACCTTGTGTCTTCGATAGCTCAGTTGGTAGAGCCGTGTGACTAGAAGACACAGGTTTGAATCCTGTTCGAGGATGGTTTTTTTCTAAGGATAATTTGAAATTCGTCTGAAATGCCACAATTTTCCATTACTCATATACAGTGACCGGTAGAAAGTACGCATCATATGGGAAATTCTTTTATTAATAAACTTTGACAAATATCGATACGTGCAATCGATTTTGCATCAGAAAAAACTCCAGAAGACGTTGTACAGTGCCGTTCGTCTTTTCGTGTTTGGCGGGAAATTTAAAATAAAATAAAAATAATGTCTCAAAACACACTTACTTATTCGAAAAAATATCGAAAAATGTTATTCGGAAAAGTTTTTCAGAATGACATGTTATTGATATTTACATGTTTTGAAAAAAATCTGAGTTAAAAAAATAAAAATAATTTTTTTGTCATAAAAAAAGTAAAGCCAACAGTAATATTTTAAATAATATTTTGTGAAGATTCGCAAGCTATTTCTATTTTATTCAGAGAAAATTTGGAATTTGTTGATTTGTCATGTGTTCAGCTGCTTCATAAAAGGCCACTGAAATATCTCCAGGACATTATAATCTCGATACTATTTATAATCAATAAAGGACTATGTATCTACACAATTTCAATTTACATTTTTCATTAGAACAAACCATTTATTTAATTTTTGACATAACAAGAACTTACAAATTTTAATCTTTTTATTTTCAAACAATTCAAAATAAAATTAGAAATTATAAACCAAACAATCTCATACATACTTGAAACTTTGTAATTGTCCATTACTCGACATGTCTACCCTGACGTTCAATACATGTAGTTGTTCGGGATTTCATTTCTCTGGACACATTTCGCAGCATTTGGGTATAATGTTATTAATACATTGTCGTATAACTTCTTCTAAATGGTCGATATTATGAAATGGCCGATGTTTATAAACCTTACTTTTGAAGTATCCCCATAAAAAGAAATCCAAGAGCGTCAAATCTGGGGATCTTGCAGGCCACGGGTTTTCTGAATATGTATTGAGCTCCGTCTTGTTGGAAAAAATATCATTCCTTCTTTCCAGTGGTAATCCATGTAAGAAATAAAAAAAACCGTTATTTAAAAACTCTAAATAATTTCGTGAATTAAAGTTGCCCCTAAAAAAGTGAGGCCCAACGGTCTGCGTATCTAATATGCCGCACCAAACATTACTTTTGAAGGAAACTATCGTCCAATTTGAGTTCTCATTAGCCCACCATCTACAGTTCTGGGAACTGACAGTACCGTTTGATGTAAAAGTGGCCTCATCAGTAAATAAAACTTTTGTAGGGAAATTTTGGCATTCTTCAATTATGCCTTGGAACCGAAATGGAAAATCTAAGCTGGCATCGAAATCTCTATCGAGTGAGGCGTGGATGAATTTTGGTTTGTATGCACAAAATTTGTTATTCCTCAAAATTCTTCTAATGGATTTTTCAGATAAACCAGTTTGTTCCTGCCTCTCCGATAGTGCCATCTGTGGATTTTCTGTTACCGATAACAAAACATCAAAGGTACGTTCTTCATTAGTGACGGGCTTACTATGTGGAAATTTGTAACGATTGTCTACACTGCCTGTGGCTTTGAATTTGTTTAAAATACGCAACACAGTAGATCCATGGATATTCTTATTTGGATATCTAGCATTTGAATATATCTGCTGCTTCTTTGGAACTATGAAAACTCACATCACATATTAAGACGATCTCAATTTTTTCTTGCAAACTCAGCTTTTCTTGGGGCATCTCTAATTTTTGCACAACAAAATGTAAAATCACTTTTACAATGGAAAAACCATACAAGAAAGACGATAAAAATACCTGGATAAATAATAACACTACTAAATCGTTTGACAACCCTTAATAACATATTAGCATTATTAGTCAATTGTTTCATGGCCTCTTCGATCATGATGAAATCTGCGATGCACGCATCAATGATAATATTGTAGGTATGTATAATTCCAACAATTTGCCAAAATTCTATTTATTTTTTGTTCGAAAAACTTTTTTTTTATCAAAATTGTGTAGATGGAAGGGCATTTATTGATAATAAACAGTATCGAGATCATAATGTCCGGGAGAAATTTCAGTGACCGCTTATGAAGCGTTTGAATACATGGCAAATTCAGATTTCAAATTTTCTCGAAATAAAAAAGAAATATCTTGCAAATCTTCATAAAATATTATTTGAAATATTACTGTTAGCTTTACTAATGAGTTTCTTTGTCAGAAATGAATTTTTCCAAATTGATTTCTACATGACAAAAAATTCATTTTTATTGTTTTTTTAACTCAAATTTTCTTTAAAACATGTACATAGCTTTAAAATGCATTCTGAACAATTTTTCCAAATAACTATTCGATATTTTTTCGAATAAGTGTGTTTTGAGACATAATTTTTTAATTTTTTAAATTTCTCGCCGAACACGAAAAGACGAACGGCACTGTAAAACCTCCTGGCTGTATTGTACGTATCGATATTTGTCAAAATTTATTAATAAAAGAATTTCCCATATGATGCGTACTTTCTGCCGGTCACTGTATATTCACAGAGGCTTTTTCCCCTTTTCGCAGTAGAAATCATATTGAGAAGTGATTCATAGAGCACTCAAGCTAACTAACGGAATCAGAACATCTTGTGAAAATAAGCGTTGCCTCCTTTACCTGAAGAGATTCACAAATGATATAACTTTTTTGAAATATGTTAAAAAGTACTGTTACCTGCTCAAGAACTTGATTAACCAGGCTAAACAACACAGATTATTGAAATCGTCAATGAGTCTGAATGTAAAATAAAAACCACTTGGGAAATAATCAATGCAAATATAAATAAAAAAAAATTATTCAATATACCAGATAACATAAAACTGAAAGTAAACAAGGAAAGTATAGATGACCCAGAAGACGTCGCAAATTTATTTCCTGATACTTTCCATAATGTTGTAAACACAATGGATATAAAATCAAACAATACTGAATCCCACGACGATTACCTAAAAAATGTGACAATTTTCCATCCAATGTTTTTTTTCTTTAAACCAATAATTTAATCCGACATAGAAATAACCATAAAACAACTAAAGAATAAAAAGTCTACCGGCCATGACAACATACCAATCACAATTATAAAAAAAATGCTGACATTCTCAAAAGACCATTAACACACCTCGTTAACTTATCTATAGAGTCTGGTGTGTTCCAAAACAAAAAAAAACTGTAATCAAGCCATTGTTCAAAAAAGGTGATAAAGAACAACCAACAAATTACCGTCCCATATCACTGTTGCCATCTCCGTCAAAAATTCTTGAAAGTGTTGTAAAAGAACAAACAATTAGCTTCCTAGATAAACACGACATGCTCACGAATTCTCAATATGGGTTCAGAAAAAATATGAACACTTCGGATGCTACATACGATCTCATAAACAAACTTAACATCAAAATTGAAAATAAACAAATTCCACTAGTTACGTTTCGCGATCTATCTGGAGCGTTTGCTTGTATTGATCACTCTATTTTACTACAGAAATTGGAATTCTATGGCATACGAGGGATTGCGAACAATTGGTTTGAATCATATCTATCAGATCGCGAAGTCCTTATCCGTACAACACATAAATGTAATTCACAAATAGAACAATATCACTCTAATAACGGAAAACTTCAATATGGTGTTCCCCAGGGATCGATTCTGGGTACGATATTATTCTCGATATACATCAATGACTTAGTTGCTAATTTTCCGTCTGTGGAATTCTGCCTATTTGCTGATGACACGAGTGTAATAGACTCAAGCGATAACATTGAAGATTTGTCGGTGTCGTCATCCCAACAACTTACAGAAATAATGCACTGGTTCTCCTCAAATGAGTTATGTGTTAATACAGATGAAACCCATTGTATAACCTCCCATCCAAATAATGATATAAACCAAATCAATATCGAAACACCTTATGGGGAAATACAAGGGACAACAAATGTAAAATTTCTTGGAATTCACATTGACGAAAAGTTAGATTGGAAAAAACATATTCATAACCTAAGCGAAAAACTTTGCAGTGCTACATTCGTAATATCTACCATAAGAAAAAAAATTGGCAAAGAAATAGCAATCACAGTATATAACGCTTATTTCTACAGCTTAGTCCAATTTGGTATAGAATTTTGGGGACACTCAGTAGATATCAACAGCACATTCATAAAACAAAAAAGAGCTCTCAGAGCCTTTTGCGGGATTAAACGAACCGAATCCTGTAGGAGTCATTTTGAAAGACTGAAAATACTCACAATTACAAATTTGTATCTATATCGTCTTTCCTTAGCAGCTTAAAAAAAAACATGAACTTGAACAATTCACGGATATCCACAACTATGACACTCGCAACAGAAACAAGTATATTCCACCACAATTCAATTATACAGTGAACAGAAAAGGTCCCTTATATATGGCAATAAAAACATTCAATCATCTACCGTCCGCAATAACAGGAATCATTCCTCTAAATATTTTTAAAAATAGGGTCAAACAATTTTTTCAAACCCATGTTTATTACGATATCAGAGAATTCTTCAAGACCACATATAAATCGTTTTTATCATGATAAACTTTTTTTTTCTTTCTTCTAATAATAAAATTCACTAGTCATTATTTCATCAAAACTATTTATATATGCAACCTTTTAATATTGGGAATATGCCCACAAATTTTTTCAATATTTTTTTTTTAATTTTTTCTAGTTTCTGTTATTACTAATTTGTCTTTACGTTAACAGAATATGTTCTTTTGTAATTTATTGTGAGATATTGTCTTAATAACCTTATAATACGATAACAGCGATTACTAATTATACATATTGTGTAATTGCTTTTATGTATGTGGAAAAACAAGTCAAAATGAACTACACTTCTCAATAGCTCACATGAGCTTTAGCATACATAAAAATCATCCCATATGAAATAGTATATTCTTGTGTATTCAAACATGTATGTATTCGAGAAATAAATTCTATTCTATTCTTAAAGTCCAACCTCAACTTCAGCGAATGGGACGGTTAAGTGGACATCCGTATTGCATGTGGGTGACTTGACTAACGAGGCTCTGGCAAAAATATCTAAATCCAAGCTGTGAGCGCCGTGGCGACGGATGTATGACACCGGAGCCTTAAGACAAACGGTGCCGCAACGGAGCCTCCGAGAAACGGGCGAAAGTAATCAGCCTTGGCCCTGTGCAGGATGCACCACAGGGCCGGCCAACCCCTTCTCCTTCACTCACTCAGGGAAACAAATGACCACGAGATGTAACACCGAAAGGGAATGAGGACAACTCTTGGCCTTCTCGGTTTCTTTCAGGACACTGAAGAGGTTATGATTCCGAGCGTCGGAGACCACAGCCTGACGAGCCTACAGGGTTGAGGTTTCAGTGGGTAAACCTGTGTTAAGGAGTCCCACACTTTGTCCGTAATGGATTTCATTTTTTCTTACCACCTCAATCCATGAACTTGAAAGATAATATTAGGTTAATAAGGAAAGTGCCCAAATAGTTATTTTTGTATTAAGTGCATAAAATGAGTGTTAATTCTCTCGAATGTGCCATAAAAACACGAATTTTATAAACGAAATACAAACATCATTTTTTGTATGAGTGTAAATTTGAGTAAATAAATATTATCTGAAATATGTCATGAAGAAATATATCTTGACATGCTTAAAAAATAACGAATTCTTTATTTTATGTCAAGAAGTGAATTTCCTCTACAAAAACAAATATTTATTCAATACTTCCTATACAATTTCACAGCAACCAATCATCTTTCTTTGTCGTTACTATATGGAAACGGTTTGTTGGCACGCGGTATGTCTGACTGTCATACATTTATAGTTTGTTCGTATTTGCTCCACTTTCGAGTTATTTCCAATAAGATGGATGTCGATCATGGTAGTGGCAGCGATATCCCATCGGATATATCCGATGTAGCAAAAGCGATAATAAGTTACCGGCCAAATCCAAAGTTGGGATTAAAAAACGAATGACCTATTTCGTGAATGGTGCGACAAGAAACATGTGAAAAAGGTTCCTGAAAATGTGCATATATGCTATTTTGTGGAAAAATAAAAAATTATAAAACCTAATCTACTCAATGTTGGAAAGTACATGGAATGTTGAAGAAAATATTGACATGAGAAAGTTTTTGAAATTTTTCGGTCATCAAGAACAAAAGCGTCGGATACCGAAGAAAGAAATCTATTGCTTTACCAAGGGATGATATCAATAAATTCATTCAAAATGCTCATAATGAAAAAAAATTTCTTTATATGGTACACATGATCGTAATTTTGCAATATTCAAGAGATATTGAGATAATATTGGTACTCAATTGTAGGTTGCATTCATTCTGGGTATAAGCGTGCTTGTCGCTGTAAAGAATTAATAACTCTCAATACCATTGAAATTGCTGAGTCTATATTGATTGTTGAAATACCGGATACAAAGACTCATTGCGCAAGAACGTTTACCGTTTCAAATTCTGATTATATTGAGATATACCGCAAGTATAGAACACTACGTCCGACCATACAAAAAGTTATATTCCTTAAATTTTCGAGAGAAAAATGTGGTAACCAACATTTGGGGATAAATAGAATAGGTGAAATTCCCAGCTTGATCGCAAAATGGCTGCAAAAAGACCTCTATAAGAGCTTCACAGATCACTGTTTCGGGAGAAGCTCTGTAACTCTCTTGGCCAATGCAGAGTGCGACATTACATCCATAAAACGTTACAATGGCTGGGAATCTGCCACCGTAGCAGAGGCATAAAGAAGACAGGTTGAATAACAAAATTGAGATTTCCAATAAAATTTTGAATTTTTCATCTGCTCCCAAACAAATTGAAATATCTGATAAAATTGTGGAATCAACTTTCTGAGCAGCGGCAAGGTAAGGTCCAACTTCACCATTGATTATTATCCAAATAAATGAAATTGTTTTATAATAAATAAATCAATTAGATAAGTTTGTTCAAAATAAATTCTTCAAAAAATTTTTTTTTTTTCTGTGAATCATTTTCGCGGTGAATAAAAGACTTTTTTGAAAATTAAAACGTTTACGAATTGATAGATATGCAAAAATGTTCTTGACAGTTGTACAATAGTTATTTGTGTATCTAGTGCAATCCTCCATGGCGTTTTAATGTTAACATGTCTGCCCCCGATTCCATAAGTAATGTTGCAGAAGATCTGCGAAAACAGTATCCTGTGTATTGCATTGGGTTTTCGATATTTGAGTATTTTGCAATATCACGTGGAATTTCACTAAAAGTATTCACATCAACAGGTTGAATTGAACATTTTCCATTATATCTTATAAAAAATCTAGTGTTCCTGGTAGACTGGGGACGAAGGGATGCATATTTGCGATACATTTCAACAAAATTAAAACATATAATTTTACAGCTTATTACAAATGATCGAGGTTTGTTTGTTTTGCTATCGGGAATTTTCACAGTTATGTTATTATTATCATTTAATGTCAGTTTCTGTAACTCGTCCCTGCGGCATGCTCCTGAAATGCCAAATACTGCAACTCTCTATAACAAAACACAAGTAAGTATGAAGTTGAAAATTAACATCATCTGCATGTATTACCTCGATCATTAGGTATTTATAATCTGGAGCTTCAATAAAAAATTTGTTAAATTTCTGTCAGGTGAACATCTCTGATTTCTTCGGAGTGTATCCATCAAACGTCAAAAATTGAATTAATTTGGTCAAATGTCGAATTTCCACAGTTTTATTGATTAGAAAAACTGTAGCCTTCAATATTGAATGCTCTGACCATAAGGTCGATGGCTTTAGTAGCTCAGATTTTTCTTTTAAATACGCTAGGAGGACGTTTTCAGTAATGTTCATAACAAGCTTTGTGTCACACCAGTCTATAAACCATCTATAACAAATTTTATAATTTTTTAAAGATTTATCGGGTAATAAATCGGCTATTCTTCATTTGCTCTTTCAATTATATCTGGAGGAGTACGAATAGTTTCTACCTCACTATCCGAACTCGACATTTTTAACAACTTTAGAACAAAATATAAAAATTTTAAACTAAACAACTTGAAATTAATTACGGAAATTGTCACTGTCAGATGCCATCCATAGGTAACTTATGAATATGTTTTCGTTAGTCACAAGATTTGGATTATTCATAATTAAAAAATGTTTTCTCTAAATATCAAAGAGTAACATTTTCAGGAATATTTAATGGTACTTAAGTACATATAGTTACGTTTAGTGATGAAAATGAATGAAAAATGCATGGGTAATCACCATAATTACGAAATCTGATGCTTTGAAAATCTAAAAATTGTTTCCCCACAACTTAACAACCCGTTCTGCAGATATTCCGAGTGTGACAAGCAGTATACAGACGAACAAACATTCCTGACCATGTTCTCTATTTATCATTAATCAAAGTGCAAAGTTTTGGATGTTCACACAAATCCTCTCACGCCTGGGTCAGCAAACGTTGTATTTATCTCCCAACCAGTATGTCAACAATCCCGAAGCAGGAATAAGGGATCATTGTGTCCTAAATTGCGGGAGAGCCACAGGAGACATTCGAGTCTCTGATACCGGAAACATATAGTGGAAGAAAGAGCAAGAAACGGAGCAAGTGAAAAACGTATCAATCAAGGATTCTACTCACAAGGAACTAAAAAACCATGTGCACACTTGACTGATATTCGTGAGGATTGAGACGAAATCACTATTTGAGTATATTCCTCGCATGAATGTAGTTCGATGCCAGAGCTACGTTTCATGTTCACCATGCAAAATAGAAATCTGTAATGTGTGGCGGGCATAATAACTAGTTTCCTGGCTGGATTCCTTGACGAATACTGGATACCCCTTGGTTACTTTGCTGATGCTTGCTGTGAACTCATCACATATTCATCATTATATTTCGTAGACCTGTATATCGGTTTCGGAGTATTTGCCCTCCACAAGTACAGGGTATGTCAAACAGACAATTAGTGATGTCTGCGAACCCGAACTAAACGGTCAAGCTTCCTTCTATTTCTGAGTTCTTCTCAATATTTCGCAGGTCTAACAACATATCGTATCTACAATCTCTACTTCACGGAGAAGTGGACTAATGAATTACGCAGACAATGACTTGCCGTGGTTGTTCAAGGAAATATCTGCATAGCATAGACTGAATCTGAAGATATACAGTGCTCGTCTAAAGTCCCCCCCCAACTAATTTTTGAACCACCTGGTATATCGCAACGACATTTGAAGGGCTGAAATAGGAGATAAAAACATACTTTTTTATGAAAAAATCCCAGCTTAAAGTTCTAAAATGGCGGCTGAGCGCCATCTTCAATAATTTTTCTAAATAGAACAACCCGTGTATTATTCCATTTTAGAAATCTGCTCATAATTCTCAACAGTTGTCTCTATTACACTTTACTCCTCAAGTCAATTGTTTTCGAAATATTAACGTTTGAAAAGTGACATTCCGGTTTAAAATGAAGTATGGATTTTGGTCACTTCCGGTAAAACATTTTGCTAAATAAACGTTGTTATTAATTTGTAGTTAAATCTCTTGATTAATTCGACTGATAAGAGGCGCAAAGAGAGTTTATTAAGGATAAACAGTACCGCCTACCGGAAAATATCGAAGCCTACGAATGTGTTCTGTAAATTCACAATGAAAACAAATTAGTTAGCTAAAAAATTATAATTTATTTTTGAATAACACTTTTATTTAACCCCAACACTTATTTCATCAAGTGTTCAATGTGGCCCCCTCCTAAATCTTGACAATAAAGTGCCCTATTATAAATAGCTTCTCTCACGTTGATGAAAGTCTGTTCATCTATTTCTACACATGTATTTCTATTATTCTGCATTCCAACTCTTCTATTGTTTGGCATTCAGTGGCGTAGATTTTTGACTCAGATACCTCCAAGGGAAAAAATCAAGGGGTGTAAGATCCGGAGATCTTGGTGGCTATTCTGTACTTCCCCTGCGACCTATCCATCGCCCAGGAAAGTTTGTATCGAGGAACTTTCTAGCCATGCGATCGAAACGGGGAGGTGGTCCATCCTGCTGAAATATGATTTCACGATTTTCAAACTCTTCCTGATTGTTGAATACAATTTGTCTTATTGGAGGTTCAATTTCAGTTTCTAAAAGATTTCTGTAAAGAACTCCTGTAAGATTGCCTCTGATGAAAATCGGTCCAACAACGCGATTGCCCAAAATCCCCGCCCAAACATTCACATTTTCATGTCCCTCTCTCGAAATATGCTCCAGAATCGTACATTTCGTTTGTTGACTTTTCCATTAAGAAAAAACGAGCATTCGTCTGCGAAACATACACGTTTCAGGAAGCCCCGTTCTCCTTCAATTGTTCTTGTTAACCACTCACAAAATCAACCTTCCGGTCTGAATCATCCTCCGTAAGAGCATGCAGGATTTTCATTTCATAGGGATGAAACTTTTCTTTTTTCAGGAGTCTATGGACACTTTTTGAACTTACTCCACAGGATTCAGCAACTGCAGACGTCGACTGAGTCGGATTGACTACCATTTCAGCAACAATTTCTCCCTTTTTTTCTTCTGAAAGAGGCGGTCTTCCTGATCTCGGAGCATCTTCCAGCGTACCAGTTGCTTGGAGCTTATTTAAAAGTTTGCGTAAATAGGACCTCGAAATAGGATTCTCGGAAAATCTATCATTAAACATACGGACTGCTAGATGATAATTTCTTCCAGCTTCTCCAAATATCAAAACTGCTTCAAATTTATCGTCTAAACTTCGATCCATGATAACACTTCTCATAAAAGGATTTAGGCGCTAAAAGGGCCAATTTGACAGTTAGCAGTTCAGTTTGACAGTAAACAAGATGTTACCGCGACAACTATTTTTTCCAATGCAAACTTGATTGAAAGCAACATTAGTGTTTTTGGTTGGGTTTGAAATGACCAAAATGTCACTTTTCAAACGTTAATATTTCGAAAACAATTGAATTCAGGAGTAAAGTGTATTGGAGAAAACTGTTGAGAATTATGAGCAGATTTTGAAAATGGGGTGTTCTATTGAAAAAAATATTGAAGATGGCGCTCAGCCGGCATTTTAAAAATTTCAGCTGTGACTTTTCCATGTAAAAGTAGGTTTTTATCTCCTATTTGAGCCCTCCATATTTCGTTGCGATATACCAGGTGGTTCAAAAATAAGTAGATGGGGGGGCGGACTCTAGACGAGCACTGTATAGAGTACATGATGATACAGAACGTTTTTGTGTCTCACAGATAAGAAAGAACACAAGAGAGAGAGAGAGAGATGTAGTATACATAATGGCATCTTCGCTTCCAGGTGAAGAAGGGTAGTGAAGAGCCTATAAAGTTATCAGTCACATTATTGAAACGAAACAGAAACGAGACAGAGACAAGTAATCTTGTATGACTTTGCACGATTATCATTCTGATGTTATCCCACACCCGTCGAAGCATCAGCCAGAGAAGCAGTTGTTTTCTGATGGATATTCGACCAACATACACCTATTGTATAGGTGTTGGTAGTGAGCTCTGATGGGAAAAAAAATCTGGCGGTTTTGAAAATTACGAAGTGTTGTGGCACCGGTAGTTGACCAGCACCCGGTAATTGTCCATTTTTAACTTTTAATGTGCAGAAATAAGGATACTATATTGTTTTGTTGGTTGCCTATATTTTTGAAAATTTAATGAGATTTTGGTCCAGTAGATGTCACAATTAACCCCAATAAATCTCTCGATAAGTTGGTCACTGTCATGTTTACACATTTTTCGTCTTTCACTGGTAGAAAACAGGTGATGTGGCAAAAAGCATGGTAAAAAGACAATTTTTAGTAATCTTAAATCATCCGTTCTTGTTGATAGTTTTATTGAAAATATATTTGATGTACTAGTTGCTATATGCATATAGTTAAGTATTTTCATTGTATTCATTATTGGATTGTGTGTTTTTACTATTTCAATTCATGTGGTCAACTACTAGAAAAAAATATTTGTTGAAGCTCCAGTGATTGAGCACTTTGGTCAACTACTGGTGTTTCAAAGGAATTAATGGTTGTACGTCTTTGTCTGATTCATAGCTTTGGGTAAGAGTAAAATATTTATTTTTGTTAAAAAATATTTTTATTTTATAGCGGATATAGTAATTGACCAAAGTTTTGTAGTGGTCAACTATTGGTCTATTGGTCATGGTCAACAACTGGTACATATATTTTACTTTATATGAGGTTTTTTATTTTCAAATACAGGTTTGGTAAAACCACTGTATTTCCCAGGAAAAATGAATTAAACTAACAGGAGATTTTTCGAATATACTAAGGTACGATTGCAACAGGCTGTGAGCGATGTTAGCAATATTAGACAATCGAGGAGGCTGTATAGGGTATGGGGTACCGCATGCTACTTTAAAAAAAAATCGAAAAGTAAATAGAAAAAAGTTGTTTTTGATTGTTATTGATTGAATAGAGCCACTTTTCCACTTTAATTGGAAAAAAAAGCATAAACAATTTATTTTGAAGTTGAGGCAGTAGAATTAAAAAAACACATGCACAATGATTCGCGAACTTTTGGAGATCAAGGCGGAATAGAACGAATCAAGCCAATTATCGTTTCTTTATTTCGATTCGATTATTTCCAAGGAAAGACGGGAATCGTTTAAAAAAGCAGAAATGAAGGAATGAGGCGGCGATGAGTCAGCAGAAGAATTACATGATGATACCAAGAAGAACACAATAAAGGAAAACACATTGATATAGAATTGGAAAATGAAACTAATAATGATAATGACTGTTCTAAGAGAAAACTGAGAAGATATTGAAACGCAAGAAAATAACAATGAAACTGAAAAACAAAAATTTAATATTGAGACTGAAGTAAAGGAATATAAAAGTGATACGGAAATTGGAGGAAATTGTAGTCCAAGCCCGTGTGAAGAAGTTTCAACTCGGTAAGAAAATAGTATTTTTAGAAAAGGTTTGATTCAAAAATTATCATTCTTTCATAAGATTCTGTTCGAAAATCAAAAATTGTTTTTATATCGATAAATCTACAGTTTTGCTTATGAACTTGTTTTATTTGATTTTATCAAGTGGTCAACCACTGGGTAAAATTGTGGTCAAGTATAAGTTCTTGCTGGTCAATCACTGGTGATTTATGACTATTTTGACTCATATGTTCTCCTAACTTCATGTTACCGTTATTTTCAAGATTGTACATGATATTAAGAATCTCAAACCTTGGTTCTTCTTGTATATTTTTTTGATTTTCATAAAAATCGATATTTTAGTATCTATAAGTAATTTTTTTGAAAGAAGCTTTCAATTGGTCAGCCATTGGGCACTCACCCTACTCGAAATTCTACTGTGGATTTTACATAACGATGGAAAAAAAGCCTTTTTTGGCAGTAATAATGTTTTTGTTGTAGGAACTTTTTTTTGCGTGCGAGAAGAAGCAGGGAAAATCCCAATAATTATTTTGATGATCTCAGCTGTGCTAGCCTCGGTTTATACTATGAGGTTCCACTAATTATTATATCTCTCTTCTCCACTATGTTTCCATGGGTTAATAGCTGACCTGTTGCACTCTCAGATGATGTAGGAGTTGGAATTCAATCGATAGGATTTGTTGAAAAATGTTTTAAGGAGCTCTGTGGATACCTAGCTCCAATATCCGATTTCGAATTGTTGCAGTTTGTTGCACTGGAAGTAGATCGTTGACTTGGCGTGTCATTTGTTTGGGGGTACATGCAAATTACTTTCAATACCTAGTACTAAATTGAAAATTACTCAATATGTGTGCAATTTGGTTTATGCTATTTAGATAATGATGAGCTGATTTTCATTTCTGAACTCATATATTCCATTTATTGAGCTGAGCAATGAATCACCCAATATTGGTTCCAACCAAATTGGTGTGAATTGTTTTTGCCTCCGATGTCTTTCGCTTCGAATGCTTCGTGGAGTAATTCTAGATAAGAGGGTGCTCTGCAGCCTTCTGCAGCAAATTATATTGTTACGAATACAGTTCGCCACTGCCAGAATTCCAGGAATGTGGCGACTGACTGGTTGTCGTCACCATGGGCTTCTCCATCGAATGATCTCGAGTCTTTTAAGGATGTGGGAACAAGTGCGAGAAAATTCGAGTGCTAGTGACCTACAACACAAAAAACTGAATGAACAAGAAGGAGTGATGTCAAAGAGAGAAAGGAACTTCTAGCGATAGTCAGGGCATCAGATCCACTTTCATTTATTTCTCCATCGGTCTCGACTGCCTTCGAGAAGTAATCGTTGAAGTTATCCATGAATGAATCCTCCCTTTCAGGAATTTTTAAAGATTTTTTTGATCGAGTATCTTTTTTGTTTCTCTGTTTATGAATTTTTTTAAATTTTATTATCGCTGGATATAATTTTGTTTTTCAAAACCAAAACTCTAGCTTTGGCTATAACTTCTTCAGTATATAACAGTTTTTTATAATCTGTTTAGTATTTCGTTATCGACTCCTCTACAGAACGCTATCAATTGTCTCTTATGCAAGCGGGGCTCACGCATTCCTTTGGTTAACCAGTGTTTTTTGTTTTATTTTTCACCAACTTGAGAATAAACAAATTTCGAAAAAAAAATCTAGTACATAAATGCATCGAATTTCAGCTCTATATCAGAGTAAGGTATTTGAGTGTAATCATCAGATACAAGTTTCCTGGCAGTTTCATGATTGAAATTATTTAAATTTCTTTGGGGATAAAAACGTTTGAAAATACTTTTTTCGTCTAATAATTAATTATCGATATTTTCAATTAGGAACACTTCGATATTCACAAAAATATTGTCTTTACAGGTGTCCGAGTTTTAATCAATTATAGATGGTATGTCTACGGTTTGGGAGAGGTTGAATGAAGTTAAGAGATTAATTGAGTAATTTCTGCTAGATGTAACTGCAGAAAGGTTTACGTTGGAGTCTCCACATAACACAACTTTTCCATTATCTTTAGTAAGATCAGTTAATATTATCAAGTTGAGATAGAAATAGTTTGAAATTTTGGTGCACGATACAAAGTGATAACTATAACATGACTGATTTTTACTGGTTGTCGTCACGCTAGGCTTTGCCATCGAACGATTTCGAGTCTCTCAAGGATGTGGACAAAGGTGCGAGAAAATTCGAGTTAACTAATATATAAAAATCTGAATGGATCACGGCAGGCAGTTGATTATTGTTGTTCAGAGAAACAAGTGAGGCATGGTACATATACAGTGTCGTGCGCAATATGTTAGTGGTGAACTGTAATTGATGTATTAAGTTGTCGGATTACATCATTGTGAAGTGTAATAAACGGACAATAATTAGTTCGGTATTTGAAATTTCAAAAACTAGTCATGGTACTGCTTTTTTTCCGAATCCCCACTTCATGCCAAATTTTCAAATCACTTCCACTGAAAACAATTGGTGCTGCCACCAATACAAATGGTTCTTGCTCAAGACAATAAGGAATCAAATATTTAATAAAATACCTTTTCGAAGACAAGCTTTTATTGGAAGGCACTAAGATGTAAAAATAATTGCTTTGGATGTGTGACCTAGGTTATTCCGTGAGTTATAGATGCAAAAGCTTGTCGTGCAAAGTTTTCAGTTCGAATACAAAAGCGACAAACTTTTGAATCTATAACTCACGGAACAACCTACGTCACCCATCAAAAGCAATTGTTATGTCCCATAATTGCAGAAAAACTCTCATTTCTGAAAAAGCCACAAAATATTTTGTAATATGAACTTTATAGCCAGACTAGAAACCAGTTCAATCGAAGAGATGATAAAAACATAATTCTTCCACACGAAAATACGCTGGCTGATATGGTATAAGCTCATTGAAAATAGTACTTCATTTGAAGATAAGAAAGGAAATTAAAAATGTCCTGATAAAACCCTTTATTTATACAGCTATTAACGTCCACGGAGCGATATATTTAGTACACACAATCATAACTTCCAAAATTGTTGACATCGCGTCATCATAAAACTTTGTTTATTGAATCATAACAACAGAAAGACGCGATACATCTATAAGAAAATTGACAGCCATTAAAAATGTACTCATTAAAACTTCATCGTATTCATTCATGCGTATAGGACCAAAACAAACCCATTAATAAATAATTATTATGACCAGTTGAAGATAACGGGTGTGGGAATGAAAATAACGTATGACGCGAGCTAGGGTTGAATGGTATAAAAACATGCTACGCGAGCCAGCAAATACTCAGTGTTAGAACAGTAGCCAAGCCAGTCATATCAAAGTCGTTACCCGGTAATATGTTCGTCTCAAAAGTGAGGTTAAGGAGTCTGTCGAATCACAGTATCGTAAAATAATGCTGAGAAGCGTACCAGTGAAATCGTCAATCTAGTGAACTTCAGAAAACCATTAAGACTAAGCAAATGCAGGTATTGAACGCTCCAAGTGAAAGCACGAGTGAACAGTAGTATTTCCAAAAATCACCTATTTTTGTCAACGCTTCCAGAACCGAGATAAGTCAACGGAACAACGCAATTCGAAAGTTCATGATCTCTTAGCAAACAATATCCATATCGTGCTATACTAATATACCGGGCGACTAAAATAAAATAAACAATTGACGCGGAATTAATTGAAATAATAATAAAATTGAAACTAAATGTCGTTTAAAAACCTACTCCAGTGAATAAGTTTGAAACAGGGTGAGTCCTATGTATGTTTTCCTGTATTTATGTTTGTGGCAAATCGAACCCTTTATAATGTGCATGTGTCTGTAAAGGTATCTCCATATTTTCATGTTACCACAGATCTCAAAAGAGAATTATTTCTAGCCGTGTGTGGCAATTGATGTCAAGATTGTTTTTAGTAAATCTATTTCGATTTTGTAGCCAACGGTAAAATCAACTGCCAATAAGCCACACTCTTTTTGTTGTATGAATATTGTTTCATATTATTCGTCTATAGAACGAATGAAATAATTGTGTCAACTTTTACTGAATATATATGTACATTCTTACTATTTTTATGAGTGCATTATTATTTCTTGTTTAATTATTGTTTTTAGAATCCTTCTGAACGGTACGTACTTCCTGGATAAACAACCCACGTTCCGGTATTGAAAGAAAGGAGATTTGTCCATGTGGACCGCTCCATAGATTTATTTCCGATTCGACCCTCTTCAGATAGTCGATGCTTTTAATACTGTTTTTCCCAATCTAACGCATAATGTCTGGTATTACAGGTGTGGTGTGTTAAGTGATAACACCCTGTAGTCTGGGCTACAACACAATTATTTTTGACTTTTCAGTAAATTTGAAAAAAAGCTTGTCTTTAGAAAGGTTCTTCATTCATTATTTTATTTTGTGCTTTTTAGTAGTTAATTACGCCTTAATCTATCCATTTTTGTAAAAGCATCGTTATTATGAGGCTATTCTCCTGTAAGTTCTGAGCTATCTAGTCCTACAATGAGGAGACCATCTGGAGATTAACTCATCCGCCATCTTGGAGTTGCCATCTTCAATTTGTGAATTTCAACCAAAAAATAATTATCTTCGACTAAATTCATAATCTCCGACACCGAATACTCCGACATACCAATTTTATAACGAATCGGATCATAAACCTAAATCTCGTCTGCCATCTTGGTGCACAATTTTGTTTTTTTCTATATCAAAAATTCCATGCGCCGCCATTTCAATTTCATGAATTTTGAAAAACAATTCATAATCTCCTACTCCGAAAACAAATTTTGAATAGAATCGGACCAAAATCACAAAATTCCTTCACCATTTTCGAGCCGCCATCTTGAACTTATGAATTTTGACAAAAAATTCATAATCTCCGACCCCGAAAACACCCTCATACGAATTTTGCATAGAATCGGACCCTAATCACAAAACTCCTTCGCCATTTTGAAGCCGCCATCTCGAATTTATAAATTTTGACAAAAACTTCATTATCTCCGACCCCGAAAACCCACACATCCCAATTTTGAATCGTATCGGACCATAATCACATCTTGGAACCGCAATTTTTCTTCTAACAAAAATTTCATTTTGCATTGTCACCGGAATTATGACCACCTGCAAATTTCAGCTCAATCGGATGTCGGCAAGTGCTCCAAAAATGGATTACAAATTTTGAACCGGAAAGAATGACGGAATACGAACGAAGCAAGTTGAATGAAAGCTTATTAAAAGCGTAGTTGTGATGGGACAGAACAAGACAAAACGGCTCATCATTTTGAGAAAAGTTCAGGGTGAACGAAAAATAATAATGAGTAATAAAATAGGACGTTCGGAAAATCTTGATGAAAATTACTTCACCATTTAACTCCAAAACTACAGTTTCAATTCGTTTATTGTAAATATCAATAATATTGTTTATGAATTCAAGTATAAACCCACCAATACATGTGAACGTTGCCAATATCGTGGGGTGTAATAAATAATATATGTAAATACGCTCGGTTGATTGGAGCTGACAGGTTGAAATTAATTAAATGACTGATAAATATGTGTCGCACGTGTTCTGTCACATTTTATCACGAATCGAAATCATCATCAAATAAGGGTTTCTTTGTGTAGTTGTGCCGATGAAGGGCTTTGTTGAATGGAATATCGATATTCTGGAGATGTGAATAGGCTGCGATAAATTCGCCAAAGTTGAATTAGAAATGGAAAATAAAGGGGGCTGTTTTCATTATAACTTGAAGATACAAGTGTGAGATAATCATAATAAGAATGACTTTATACAGTGTGACACACTTAAGATGAAGACACCCCTGTATTTCGATTCTTTGAAGGCAGAGATTTGATTTTTGGTACAGACGTAGACCTTCATGGGCCGCACTTTTCGCAATACTCAGCCCGAGTGACAGCGAAAAGGGCAAATTCTCGATATTTTGCTTCGCGTTGGAGATACCGAAAAAAGTAATTTTAAAAAGTTGCTTGGAAATAGATTTTGACCCCACATACCAAATTTTAACGCAAAATTCGAATTTTGAATTTTTATGTGATTTTCTGTTGAATATCATTGATTGCGAATAATACCATTTGCCTAATTCTGGATGGAAAATCGTCATTCTCAATGTTTGAAAAAGTCTCTTTTGTGTTTCAACAGTTTCCAATTTGGGCTAGAGTGTCATGGAAACAAATGAACTATTCATACCAAATGTCAGTTCGAAAGTAGATGCGTCATGAACAGTAACAAAATGCCCATTTTAATTTACGAGAAAAAATTGAAATAATAAGGTTATTTGGTGATGGTGCTCGAAGTCCTAGCAGGCAAGTTGCTCATGAATTCCACAGAAGACATCCGCAACGAAATCGTATTCGACATGGAACGGCAGTCTCCGTGAATAAACTTTTTACTCGAACCGAAAGTGTATTAAGGAATCGTCCAGCTATTGACAATGCACATCGAAATCGAAGGTACGATGTTGATGATAATATCTTAGCTTCAGTTCGTGCCAATCTCAAAATTAGTTTGCGTGAAAGGTCTGAGCAATTAAATTTGAGTAGATAGAAAATCAGTCTCGTTCGTCATAAAATCAAACCTTTTAAACTAAAGTTTTTGAACACATTGAAAGAAGGTGACGAATATAAATGATTAGATTACTGCTATTGGGCCCAAATATTTTTTTTAAATGTTCACTACCAACGGAATAGTATCTGCTCAAAATTGCAAATACTGGTCTACCGAAAATCCCCACTGGGTTATAAACTGTAAGGACCAATACTCTCTCAAAAAGTTAATGTATAGTGTGGTATTTTAGGCGACAGAATAATTGGACCGTTTTTCTTCAATAATACCATTAACGCTGAACGACTATCGAATTTTTTTGATAATGAATTATGGAAAATCATTGAAAATCTACTCCTCAATGTGCGACAAGAGATGTAGGTTCAGCTAGACGGAGCTTCCGTTCATATATCTTGGATGGATCGAGAGTGGTTAAACGAACATTTTCCATTACGTTGGATTGGTAGAAATAGCCCATATGAACAATGGCCTCCTCGCTCTCCTGACATAACACCAATGGATTTTTACCTCTGGGGAACTGTCAAGAATGAGGTTTACAAGTCTAGGCCACGAAATCTACAAGAACTTTGTGAGAGAATAAGGCAAGCCTGCCGTGAAATAAGTATTCCAGAACTTAGGAGAGTGGCCAATGATAATAGAAAAATAATTGAAAAAGAATTAAAAAATGTATCAACGGACCAGTTGAGAGAGACAATATTTGAAACTGACTTCCAATATTAGTGTTTATTCCATTTCCTGTTCGAATTCAGTTCAATAAATAGTTTTTCATTATTTATCATTTAATTTTGACCGATTTTATCGTCTCTGAGTCACAACTAATGATCAAAATTTGCATTTTTTCATGATGAATAAGAGGTTTTTCATTCTTATTCCTACATTATGACGTATTTATTGTTTTCGTAGCTTCTTATTCAGAACCATTAAAAAAAACCGGACTTAAAAATTACAAAAAAAAAAATAAAAATTTTGCGTCTAAGCAACTTTTTCGAATAACTTTTTCCGGTATCTACAACGCGCAGCAAAATATCAAAAATTTGCCCTTTTCGCGGGCTGTCACTCTGGCTGGGTATTGCGAAAAGTGCGGCCCATGAAGGTCTACGTCTGTACCAAAAATCAAATCTCTGCTTTCAAAAATACCTGAAATACAGGGGTGTCTTCATCTTAAGTGTGTCACACTGTAGAACTGTTGAGAATTCACATCTACCAATTTTGTGTTTTCAAATTTGATATTTTTATGATTTCCAATGAAAATAGTTTGACAGTTCCTTGTCATGTTTCCTTGTGATTCAAAATTAGCATACAGGATGTTCTTGCTTGTAGATTATTATTGTCTATTTGATTTCTGAAATTTTATTTGTGGATGCTAAATAAAAGCTCCATTCTTAAACTCTTGGGTCATCTGCCTTGACTATAAGATGGCCAAAGGTTTCAGAGATGCGAAGTACACTGAAAAATTGTAAAAACAATCATAGCAGGTATTCATCTAATGTATAAATATCATCATATAATTTTTTTATTATTTGAATATTCAACATATTTTTCATATCATAACAATATATATATATATATATATATATATATATATATTGAGTTGAGTTCGAAACAATCGAATGAACGAGACATCATCTGAAGATGGCAAATGTGAATTTGCCGAAACGTCGAGAAATCGGACCTTTTCAGGACCAAAAACACAGAACGCGGACAGATAGTTTCTCGGGTTTCTGTCCGCGTTATATATATATATATATATATATATATATTTTCTTCTTGTATAATACACTATTGAGTTAGTTCCAATATGGAAGATAGATGACAATACTAAACTACGAAATTCCTAAAACCATCTTGAGATCCCTGTCTTTTGTGTCAATGCCAAACGTGCCTATATTAAATATCGAAAAACAGAAAAAATCCAAAATATCTGATGATAAACGAAAAAACTGGTTCATCTTTCTACTACTCAACCACAGTGGAAACAATACTTTTCAAGAATGAATAAACCAAAGAAAGAAACCCACTATACTAAAATCCTTGTGGGTCCAAAAACATCGAACCTAACTCAACCGAATTTGTGCTGACAGGTAATAACACATAATCTTTTTTCACAAGAAAAACGATCTAACACCTCTCACCCTTTTAAGATACAATATCTGATGAAGCTTAAGTACTCAAGCGAAACGTTATATTTTCTATATAAAAAATGAATTGCGATATGAAATAGTACCAAATTTGCATCCACGTTTTATTCCTATAAGTGAACCAAAACCCAGAAAAAATTACAGAAATATATATATATATATATATATATATATATATATATATATATATACAGAAATATATATATATATATATATATATATATATATAGTATTTCTTGATTTTTTCTCTCATTTATCAATTTTTGTCATATAGACTATTCCTTTTGTTCTGTGGACAAAACACATGTTTCTCCCATGACATTTTGACTTTGACTTTGACATATGACACTTGATACTTCATGTCATGCATTACCTGTCATCCACCATTTTCCTTTTTCAGTCATGCTTCAACAATGTGGTAATTTTGTACTTGTCAAATTTTAAATTGTTTAAATTAAGTTTCTTAAATAATATGTGCGTTTGCAATTGTTTAATTTTTATATATATTACTAGTAGTGTTTCATAGTGATATGATTTTGAAAATTTCCTCAATCACAAAATGGTGATTAGATCGCTGTCTTCACTTAACCTCACCTCAGTAAGTTCTGTAGATTTGTTTAAAATCGTATTTCACAATTGTGTTTTCCTTTTTCCACAGCTGTCTTGATAAGGAAAATAAACATTTTCGAAAGCTTGACAAAATAAGAAAGAGTTTTTCTTTTTTCACTGGCCATTAAATTTGACTGCAACCTCCTTTCTACTAAGTTTATTTCAAATTCATAGTTATTTTCAACTAGTCCAGTCACGAGACTACCCTTCTTCAATATATATATATATATATATATATATATATATATATATATAGGGATAAGTGTTGGTGACTGGCGGTAATATAGAAGTAGATTTTCTATGGGGATGCAGTCAATCAATGAATAAAAGAACTGATTTGAATAATCTCAGTCAAATTTATACATATTTACTGAAATTGAACAAAAATAATGATATATCACTCAGTATTCAGAATGTTCCTACTTGATTTATAATAATATACAATTGTCACTGTCATGAGAAAAATATTTTATGTTCCTCATATGTAGTAATTTTATTGATTCTCATGTTAGTAAGTACCTGAATACTATACAATTTAGTCGTCCTGAGGAAGGCAATAAACATAGCCGATAGCTTGACGTATTCCAAAGAGGTCACTTGAAACAAAGCCCTTTAACCTGACTGCATCCCCACAGGAAATCTACTTCTATATATATATATATATATATATATATATATATATATATATATATATATATATATATATATATATATATATATATATATATATATATATATATATATATATATATATATATATATATATATACACACACCTCCTCTTTTTTTTCGTCGTTTAAAAACAACAAAAACTCATTTTCAAATAGTATTTTCAGTAACATTTTCATTCGAAAATCAGATCGCGCAAAAACAATTTGGGATATCACAGTTTACCTCTTCCCGACCCGCAGAGTCGGAATTTCAAAAATGGGAACCTCGCCCATTTGAAATCTCTGGTTTCAATAGTCTCTCATTAAAATAGATTCAGTGGTCTCATGGAATAGTGTGGTGTGATTCACCATAATTTCGAATGAAATGATGCATTCACCAAAATATTGATTAAACTGATTCATTCGCCAAAATTTTGATTAAACCCATTCATTCACCAAAATACTGAATGCAAAACCATCTCTCAAAGAAAGAGAAATGTTCTGACCTAAACTCAAACATGTAGCGAATTCTTTTCCTATTCGTAACTGACCTCAAGAATCCTAAAATGAAGAATATCTGATGTGCGGTTTGAGAGTCATCTTGTATTTTTTTCAAAAATATCTTGGTTTCTGTTGATCTTATCCAAAAATGAAGTGTGAAACAAAAGTTGGAGTGGTAATATTATTTCCTTATTGTTTTCCACTATTTAGAAAAAAAAAATTTACAGACTTTTTTTTTTTTTTTATTCTGAGAAAGGAGAAGTTGCATCGACCACGGTGGGTCATTAGCAACGTAATGGTACAGTAGCATTTCCATAATAACTCATATTTATATTTTGTTTACACTATTGGTCTGAAATTAGATTGCGTCATTTAAGTGCAGGTCGTTCAGAAAGTTCAGAAGATTAGAGATATCACATCGGTCTCTTAGAAGGGATTTCATTTCTGGTTCCAGGCTGTATTTCCGTCTTGTTTCGTCGTACCTAGGACACTCCACTAGAATGTGTTTAACACTAACCGGCACTAGACATAAGTCGCAAGTTTTCCCTGGTTCCCTTTTGAAGATGTGGTCATGGGTGTATCTTGTGTGACCCATTCGTAGTCGTGACAGGATGGCTTGGTGTCACAGATCGTTATTGAAAACATAATATATGTGAGTTAACAGTTGTGAAGAAACATGGAAGCTATATTTTGATAGGTACGCCGGAATTTTTTCAACGCAGCACATTTTTGTTTTTCATTAAGAGCTGTATTTGTTTGATAACTTTATTTAGAGTACTAGTTATTGGGATTGGTCTGTAGTTCTACTTACTAAACTTCTTTAAACACAGTTAGAATACTTGTTCTCTCCAGGATATCTGGCTATTTCCCTGTAGCTACGATGAGATCGGTAATTTGTTGAATTGGCATAGCAAGACTCTAATAATTGTACTTGAAGATTTCAGCAGGGAAGACTTAAACCATTGCTAGAGGAGTTACTTTTTGAACTGTTTATTTGTTCCATGATATCTTGCACGCTTAAAGGCACCAGATGTAGAGAATTTGCAAATGATTTTCGAGGTTAAATTTGAATGTATTTTCTTTAATATTTTTAGCAGTCGTGTTTCCTATCTCAGTATAACAGGCAACCAAAACATCAGCAATATTATTACTACCAGTTATTTTTCCTTTCTCCTCATCCATTCTGTCAATTGTAGACTGTTTGCTCTTAGGGTCATTTTCTTTTATAATTTCCCAGGTACGTTTCATATTGTTTTTTTTTTGTTGAATTTTATATTTATTAATTAGTTTTTGTTTTATTTATATGCGACTGTCTTCGTTTTTGAATTTTCAAAGGAAAAAAATGTTTTCCATAACTTTCAGATATTTTTTCATTAACAGTTTTCTGTTCAATTTTCGGCAAGAAATCATTTAACGATACATTTTTCTTCATATATTATTCCTTAAAAAATATTCAATGGACATTTTTCCCAAACTTGTAATTGAAATATTTTTTTAAATAGCGTAAATAATACGTTTTATTTCAACTGTCAGAAAAACTTGACATTTTTGCATCTCTATGCGTAAACATTTTTTTTTCATCATGAAAAAAGTCTTTTTTTCACTGCAAAAATAATTCACTGGAAAAAACATAAAACATTACTTTTTGAAGAATTTATTGTCAACTAAGTTAATTCATTATTACTTATTTACTATAAAACAATATATACTATTATATTATATCCGATGGGATATCGTTGCCACTACCATTTATCTATTTATTCAAAATTTGGAATACTAACAGGTACAGGTATCAAGATTGAAATGAAATACTATTAAATAACTTCCATACGCACCGAACGAATACTCATACATTATTGTTGGTATGGGTTGAACATTGTTTTCAAAGTTATTTTAAAAGAGTTTGAAGTAGAAAATATATCTAGGTTGCTGAAATATTTGTTGAAAGAATCACACATTCTGGTGATTGGTAAATTTTTGACCAAATTTGTGTTATAACTCTGACTGGCGAGTAATTGTCTATTTCTGGTGTGCCTTTGAGGAAAATAATAAAAAATCATTGAGACTAGAATGGGTGATTCGTAATAGTTTGTATAATTTCAAAGACAAAGAGTAAATCAGTCATTATCCTTCGTCGACATGAATTTTTTGTTATTTTGAAGTGCAGAAATCTTACAAATTCATTCTGAAGTCTTTCTAATCGCAATTCATGTATATTATACTGTGGGTTCTATATGACACTGTAAACAAATGCAAAATAAATATATTTGATTGCCGCCTCATTATCGAAATGTTCCACAGAAAAATCCTGAAGCTTTACTGCAGGAATCCATTACATAATCAAAATGGTAATTGAAAGTCAAATTTGTGTCAACATATACTCCAATATCTTTGATTTGATCCACTCTCTTGATAATGTATGTACCAAAGGAATTTCTGAAATTGACCGGTATATTGTTTCTGCGGAAAGATATACATGCACCTTTATTATCATTTAGTTTCAGTTTGTTGCGGTTGCATAATTCTGAAAATGAATTAATCTTTTTGAATCTATGAGCAGTCCTTGACTGTTTTTACATTCCTGAAGATTTTCAAGTCATCGGCATATAGAAGTATTTGTGAATGCTTATAGCAGTCTTTCAAATCGTTTATGAACACTGAGAACATCAGAGGCCCGAAGTGTGAATCCTGAGGAACTCTCGAGTGGATCTGTATGCATTTACGTTCACGAGCTGACTTCGATTGTGGAGATCTCCCTGTATAATTATTCCAGCAAGTTTTGAGATAAGGAGGTTGTGGTCGACTTTGTCAAATGTCTTACTGAAATCAGTGTACAACGAATCAACCTGTGCTCGATTGTCTGATGTGTTCGAAATGTAGTCTGTGTATATAACCAGATTTGTATCAATGGCTTTTTTGGAAAAACAACCATGCTGGCATTGTATAATTGATGACTTGATACAATGAAACATGGTGTCATAGATTATGCTTTCAAGCAATTTGCTGAAAATGGATCATTTACTAATACCGCGATATTTTTTTATTAACTAATCTGCGATATATTTTTCTTCATTTTTTTTCTTAAAAAAATATTTTGTTTTTCTTTTTTTTCCAATCTGGTACTTAGGGTAGAACAGTTTTTAAGTGACTAAGTGCCATTTAACCAGTGTACTTCACTTATACGTATGCATATTGATATTGCTTGTTTATTTTCTTGCTGGTTAATAAAGGAGTTTTTTATTATTATCATTATAATAGCTGATCGCTGAGCTGGTATCACCAGAATTTTTATAAATTGGAACTAGGAGAGCAATTTTCCAGACTTCAGGAAATGTACCAGACTATAGATTCATTGAATAATATTCTCAGAGCATAGCATAAACCAGAGCTTCAGTATGAAGGGTAACCATCGAAACCTGCACCCTTATCCACATCGAGTGATTTCATTTTATCTTATATTATTTCTGGGGTGAACGTTATCGATTCAGCAGATTATTATTGCTGTGATGGGGAGAAAATTAATTGATTTCCTGTAAAGGCTCATAAACGCTACGAAAATAAGTAGCAAATAAATCACATATACTTTGATCGTATTCAGCACAAACATCGTTGTAACTGATTTTGTTAGGTATATCGACCTCATTTTTACAGCTTCCTACATAATTCCAGAATAATTTGGGGCATGTTTTGATCTTATTTTGATATTGTTTGTATAGGTTTTATAACCTGAGAATTTTGCTTCTGCGCCTCAAAATTCTAAATTCTTCACAGTAATATCGATTTTTTTATTTTTTCCATTTTTCATGTAGCTGATTCATTTGCGTCACACAATTCATTGTATCGATGGAAAAATATACGGGAAACTTTTTATTTTTTATACTAATTTTAGGGACATGCTGTCTGGTACCTTTATCCAATATTTCATAAAATACGAAAATTGCTTGATCAACTGATAGATGGAAAGAAAGTTCATACCAAGATTCGAAAAGAAATTATTGATCTCTTGGTAATTACCTCTCTTAAAATTATAGAAGTTCGGAGATGTTTTGTCAAGTACCTACTTTGATTTTTGAATAGCTGATATAGAATTCGATTCGAAAGTTATTAGAATCAGGGTGTACTAATGGCATTCCGATCTTTTCTAGATTTGTTAGTTAAATCTTGGTACAAAAAACTAAATCTAGCATTCTATTATCTACTTTTTGCATATAATTATGTTGGGAGAAACATGATCAACATCAACCTTATTGAAAATAACTCAAAATCGAAGCAAATATGAACAAACTTTGAATGTACCAAACACGCGGCGTACCAACAAACCATTTTTATAGCAACAATGAAGGAAGATCACTGGATGCTGTGAAATTGTATAGGAAGTATTGGTTAAATGTTTGTTCTTGTGGAGGAAATTCACTTCGTGACATCATCCGTGTGTGGTACGCCTAACATAAAATATCTCTGCAAAATTGAGAAATTTATGGTATACGATTTTAATTCATGTGACTTTCAAATCGTGTTTTGGCTTTGTACGATTCGACAAACGAACTAACATCCTAATGAATAAACACCCCAAAAACAACAAAACAGAGGATCTTTGGAAAACAGCCAACCTCAAACAATGCCACTGAGAGACACAAAAAACTCCTTATTTATGTAAACACTTCGTTGCCTACGGAGCAGACCATAAACTCTTTCCAAACACCCTCACAATAATGTCAGAAACGATTGGGACCGTATTGGAAGAGATAAGGCAAACTAAGCAAGAATTGAAACTGTTCATTGAAGCAGTAGAAGTCCGACTTACACTTAAAGCTGAAGAAGTAACTAAAAGACTAACTAGATTAGAAGCAGAAAATTGCTTTATCCAACAAAAGCTCTGAGAAATAGAGAGAAAAGGGAAAAAAATAATATCATCATATTCGGGCTCGAATACCCAGAGCAGGGCATTGAACTCGATTTCATCAAAAATTAACTCAAGAGATTGGTAAATGTGCAAGCAGGAGACCTAAATAATTTCCACCCTCTCGGAAAAACCAAAAAAGCTCCGATTAAATAGAATTTGTTTCTTTTCTGAAAAAATCGCTGGTATTAAAAAATGTGAAGCTTCATTTAACACCTGTATCTCGCCTAACAAGACAAAAACACCAACTGCTACATAAACAATAATAATTCGCATGTGAATAACGAAGTCTACATCATGAAGACACAGAGAACTTGAATACCAAAGAGAAATCAAATAGTGCCCCAGGAACACGAATCCATTTTTCCCATCACATAAAAATTCCTGAAAAAAAATCGAAAAAATCACCTGCAGCAGAATTGAGACAACAGAGACAACCATCCATCTCATTCCCTACCATATTACCCTCTGCTACACTGAATAAACTCGTTCCAAGAAACCAACGGAAAATTCTTCAAGACCCCAACAATAAAGTCCCTCCATCGCCGAATGTTAGATCTATGAAAAATCATAAACAAAAATCGAAAAATACGTGAGGAACTTTGAAACACAAAGTATAAAAACAGAAGTCCTATAAAATTTCGAGTGTGATGTGTGATGAAGTAATAAAGGTGAATAATAAAAATATTAATTTTAAAATTGTACATAATAACATAACAAGCATAAAAAAAAATCGATACTTTTTTGGGTTACCCAAATCAGCTCACCTACGATCCAGAAAAAAAATTAAAATATCAAAAGAAAAACGCGAATTCTACAACAATATAATAAAAAAATCCAGTAATAAATCCAAAGCAATCTGGACCATCTCAAATAATGTCACAGGGAAATCTAAAGAGCAGATAGAACTTGACATTTCTCATGAAGCTCATCCAACCACAGACCTTAACATCATAACAGATCTATTTGACAACTACTTATCCACCGTTATCGAAAATAAAATATCTGAACATTTAGGAAATAATATATCCAAGTCGTGCACAGCCCAAGTAATTCTCTTATATTCATACCGGCCACTAAAGAGGAAGTTGAGGAAATTATTGCTGACTTACCTAATAAAAAATCCACTGGATTAGATGAAATCCCGATTGATATAATAAAAATGTGTGCTTGTATTATATCTCAATACCTTGCCGACATTATAAAATTATATATATTATATATATTGTTATGATATGAAATGTTATTAGATAATTAAACTTATAATTATCATTATTATTATTAGTAATTTTTATTATTATATTATGTCATTTCACAATTTTCTTTACATTTTTCACTACTATAGAACCTTATACTATGCTCTAGTCGATACATATGTAAAATGAGAACATTCCTGAAGCAGTTCTGATATCAAAATTCTATATCCAACAATACATCTAACAAAAATCCACGATTAAACCATATCAAAATTGAAATTTATGGGAAATATTGAATTAAAGTAAGATCAAAGTATAGATAAGTTTTGAACATCCTGTATGACAATTCATATGAACAGAAAACCCAATGGGATTCGAAAGAGTTTGTGTGGGAAAAATATTGATATAGAATAAAATGTAAGGGCAGAAATTAAAAAATATATATTTTATATGAATATGTAAATAGTATGTAAGAGTTAGAATTGAATATCATTCATAAAATCATTAGTAATTATTAGAACAGCGAATATTTCGGTAGGGAGTGATACAAACTCGGAAATCAGTGAAAAAAGACAAAATTGGTGAGTGTTGCCATGGAACGAGATAACAAGTTCGGAAAAGGATTGAAAAAAGTTCGAAAAAGTGAAGCCACGTACTAAATTTGTAAAGAAGCTTTCACCCATAATATAAGAAAACCTGATATGAAATTGCCGAACAGGAAGATTTCTTGAAAGGCTGATCGGAGGAAGCACATAGAAAATAAAAATTCCACCTACCTGGTCCAGAAAATAAATCCTTGGAAGGAGTGCAGGTGAGCTGTCATTGACATCCCAGAAATACGTCCACAGGATTGGAAACGTCAACAGAAAAGCAGTCACAAGGTATTCATAACCGAACTCACTTAAGTGCAACCTTTCACATAAAACCAATAACTTTAAGTGTTCTAAACTATTGGTTATTTGTCTTGGGTGAACAACCATAAAATTCCACACCCAAAAGACTGATAATACGTTCAAACTTTCGTCATCAAGTTTTCATTATCACAAACATCAAACTGCACTTTATTTTTGCCATTGTTTTCCTAGTATAGGGTAGTTATCGCAGAGTAGGGTATATTTAAGTTTTCATCTGAATAAAGTCAACTACTTTGATTATCCTCTGCAAACCTGTGTTTAATTTTCAATTTCTAACTTTACTTTTCTCTACTGTACAATTTTTATCATTGAATCGATAGTGCCATAGTAGGCAACCCCGATTACAGGAACCGACTACTGGGAAGGAGTTTACATGTTCATAGGCGTACCTGACTGAGCTGGAATAAGGTAAAAGAGGTTAAAAAAAAGACAAAGGTAACATAACCTAACCGGAGTATTTTATTTGTTATGCTAGGGATTCAGAAATTATAATCTGTGAAATAAATTCCTAAAATCATACAAATTATAAATCATATAAACAATCCCATCATAACAATTGTCACCCAACGCGGTGCGAAAATATTTGTAAGCATACCCATAGTAATAATTGTCGCCCAACGCGGGGTAAAATCAACAACAATTGTTATTTCATAACAATAAATAACGTCTAGAATGATATGAGATAGTTTTATTTTTACACAAGAATTCCAAACCTAAGAACCTCCAACCAAAAATATATATATATATATATAAATATATATATATATATATATATATATATATATATATATATATATATATATATATATATATATATATATATATATATATATATATATTTTTGGTTGGAGGTTCTTAGGTTTGGAATTCTTGTGTAAAAATAAAACTATCTCTTATCATTCTAGACGTTTCGCCCCTGGCCGGAGGCATCTTCAGTAGGGGTTTTTTTTTTAATAATCAATTTTTAATTTTTTGTTCTGGTAATTAACAATGACATCTTGGCGATCATCATTGTGGAGATGACTCATTATGTATTATTTATATTTGCTATTCCTCAGTGTGGTAAGTTCTAAAGGTTTTAAAGGTTTTATTCTAACCCAATGTCGAGAGCGACGTGGCAATGGCTTATATATATATATATATATATATATATATATTTATATATATATATATATATATATATATATATATATATATATATATATATATATATATATATATATTATATTCAAAAGGGTGATACGAGCAACATAGAGAACCACCGCCCAATTGCCCTCCTGAGCATTTTTCCAAAATATTTGGAAAAATAATTTGCAAGATAATTACAGATTTCTTCACAAAGCATAAAATACTTACCGATTGCCAACATGGTTTCCGGTCTGGTCTATCTACCGCAACAGCCATAACAGAACTCATTCAACACATTAAAGACCTGATGGATAAAAATGAGTATGTGAGTGTTATATCGTTCGACCTAACGCGAGCATTCGACACGGTAAATCGTAATTTCGTATCGGAAAAAATCAACAACCTAGGTCTACGTGGCCCAATGAATGATTGGATAACGTCTTTTCCTGAAGATAGGAACATTATCGTGAGAGTTGGTGAAACCAAATCGAAGGAATACGATTTAGATATAGAAACACCACAAGGGAGTGTCCTAGGTCCCTTGATTTCCCTAACCTATGCCAATGACTCGCCTCATAACATAAAAAACGGTAGAGTCTCCATGTATTCTGATGACACCTCCATTGTGGTATCGGATTCTGATCGCCAAAGACTACAGCAAAAAACAGATATATTTTGCGGATTACTGCATGCAAAATACACTTATAATGAATAATAGTAAAACACTAATAATCGAGTTTTACACAAAACATAGAACACCGTCTAATTTCACTTTCGATATCAACAATAATATCGTTGAAACCTCCACTTCATCTAAACTCTTAGGAACGCTAATAGATTGTAACTTAACATAGGAGGAACGAATACAAAGGGTTTGTAAAAAAATCAAAAATAGAAAAGCTTTTTTTGCTTTTTTCACAAACCCTCTACCCAAACCCAAACATTTTAGCAACACTGAAAAATATTTTAAACACAGATTCATTATTGAAGGTTTACTATGCATTTGTGTATTTCACAATTCCATATAACATTATAGGGTCAGGCATCAGATAATACAAGAATTGTTGTTGCTCAAAAACGAATCATAAGGCTTATTTTTAACATAAATAGTCGCCAATCATGCAGACAGTTCTTCAAATCAAAACGGATCCTAACGGTAACATCAATTTATTTGATCAAACCTCTAACATACATTTTCAATAACAAACATTCATTTCCCATTAACAGTGATTCACATTCTCACAACACCAGAAATGAAAATAGTATCAAACTGAACAAGCTCAAACACTCCTATCACAAAAAATCTCCCAACAATGCAGGCTGCCGTTTTTTCAACTGTCTGCCGAATGAGATAAAAACGGTGGTTCCCGGCTGTTTTCAAGTGTAGACTCAAGGAACTCCTTGTCAGAGAATGCTTTTATACTGTTGAGGAATTCGAATGCTACTTTTCAGTCTTGAAATAATATAGAAGTATTTCACAGCTTATGTTAGTCATCATTGTAATTGTTTCGTCTTGTTTTTAATATTTCTTTTCGTTTTTGTTTGTCAGCTAAACTTTAATAATACTACCCTTGTTCTTTTATGACATTTAAAATTGTAACATTGACTTACCCTATCTATTGTTATTGAAAGTTGAAAGGATTAATAAATCTTTTATTTTTTATTTTATTTTTAATTGTATTTACAGAAACCAGACAGATCGGTGATGTGAATTTGTTTAATATTAGTGAATATGATAGGATATACAATGAAGGTGCATATAATCGAAATGATGGAACAAGTATGTTAATCAAATCAGAACTAGAATATATTCATGAAATAGTTGAACTGAACCAAAATAACAACCTCATTTATACTAAAATAAACTTCCATAATAAAATATTCTTGCCATGTACAATAACCCCCCTTATTGTTCCATAGAATTCACAATCGCACTAAGAAAATTCTTCAGGAGCTGTGAAATCTGTGATTATTTTGTGTTCCTAGGCGATATTAACATTGACATCTCAGATGAAACCTTTGATATCCTCACTGTTGAGTACTTAAATACACCAGGGTATCTCAAAATTCGAAGTCTTGCCTAGATCACATCTTCATTAAGACCAAAAACACTGAATTATTATTACCAATGATAATAAAAACCAACCTCACTGACCATTATAGCACTCTTCTACAAATAATGATCGAAAAAGAAAAAACAAATATTACCAATGAAAAAAAATATAAATCCAAAAGGGTTCATTATTCCAAACTGAAAACACAACTCCAGCTTGTAGACTGGAAAGAAGTATACCAAATACTAGACGCAACATCTGCAACAAAACAATTTCTCAAACTTTCAAACACTAATATCACAGACTGTACAAACATAATAAAACCAATGTACAAAAAAAAAATCTGGATTACCAATGCAATAATAAAATCAATAAATACTAGAGACAAACTATACCAAGAAACCATTCAAAACCCAATTAATGAAAATCTAAAGGAAAACTATGAACTCTACAGGAACAAACTCAATATCAAAAAAACCAACGAAAATTAATTACTATAAATCAAAAATCGCACAAAACCAAACAGATAGTACGAAATTATGGGAAACAGTAGGAGAAATCTGCGGGAAAAAAAGAACACAACCAAAATAGACAATATAAATATCGAAGGAAAAAAAATAAAGGATATGTACAAAATTGTCGAAGCCTTTAACGAGCACTACATTGACATAGGTACAATATTATTAGATAAAATAGTCAGAAGCCCGAACTACATCAGCTCGAAACAAAACGTAGACTCTACGGGATCCATATTTCTATTTCCAACTAGCCCGACAGAATTAGCAACCCTAATATAATCTTTAAAAAACAAAAAAGAAATATATGAAGTCAGTGCTGCCCAAGTGGCACAGAGTCATAAAATTAACATAATGACTTCTTATACCGTCTTAAAGACCACGTATTTGTATGTTTTAAAACCAAAAAGTTAATGTGCGTTTTATAACCTTCAGGCGTTGCCATGACGTCGTGTAGTAGATATAACGAGAGTACAATAAATAATTTTCGAGATGAAGTTGTACTGTGGTTTATATGTAAATGAATTGTATGTGTCGTTAAGTAGAACTTAAGAGCAGTTGCTGTGAGGTTATTATGACAATGAACATATATGGTTCTAATGCCTAGATTTTTGAAACGTTTCTACGACTACATATTGTACTCATGTAATGTAGTTTCATCAACTGATGAACTTTGGTCGTAATTATTACATTATGTTTCTATGGTTAGATTATTTTTGTTGGTTCTGTTATTTTTGTTGGATAGGTATATTGTGTTATGTATGTAGAATATTAAGTTCCGTATGAATGATTAAAATGCCAAAACAAAAATCCAATCCGCCTTACAAGAGAACTGGAGCGTATAGAAAAATATGAGGAGGAAGGATGAGTGCCTGCCCCAAAATTAACACCTGAATTAATTAATCAGTCTATCGGGACACTGCAAAAAAATGAAGTTCATCCAGTTCCTTCGATTGTTTTCACAACAAGGAAAGACATAAATAATGTATATGTGCACTTCGAGTGATAAATAAAAAATATTTAAATATAACTGATCAACATAGCCTTTATTGTAAATGTTAGTTATTTTTTGCGTTTTCCATTAGGCGGAACTAGCGGAATGCTTATGCACTCAGTGTATATCTTTTTCTGTTTTGATAGCGTTACGACGTTAGTACAAAAAAACTTGCGACTTGTGGTCACAGCGACTACATTACAACTTTTTTATGTAAGATATTGCGATGTCTTTGAGACACTCGTAAACTATTCTATGATAGTACATACCGGAGTAATTTCAACTTTTCGACACTAGAAGGACGGCTTCCATGTTTCTCGATTGATTGATAACATCATTCTGGTAGCCATATTGGAACAAAAATATTTAAAATAAAAAATATGAGACCCTGGGTGTTATATCAATTCAAAAATCATTGGAGATGTGCCAATCAAGTATCTTTCGTAATATGGTCTACATATTTCAACGATTAATGAGAAAAATTTATGGAATATATTTTTTCTGAAATGAAAATGAATATTTATCTCTCTTCATTCTCGAGGCGCATGAATTTTAAGTGGGTAGAATTGGATTTTGATCGTAAAAATTGATTTGCTTGGTCACTAGAGTTTCAGAACAATTCTTAAAGACACATAAATGAGAATCATTTTTATCTCGATAACTATCACGGTCACAGAGTATCATGAACATGTGAAGGAAGGCTGAATTATATATTATATTGATATTATATAAAATCTTTTGATATGGTAAACATATTGTAATACTATATTAGAAACATGATGACCTTCATGCATAATGATATAATGACTACAATAAGACCACAGAACGACGTAATAATAATATCCAATCCAACCCTTTTGCGACTGGCTTATATAAGTCTATATTGGCAAGTCATTTCCACTACTTTATAACGTCGATGTGACGTCGCAAGAGTGTGCCCTTTTGTCGTATTGGCATACATAGCGACGTCTCAGCATATTACAAGACATAAGTCATGGACTTTTGCGAAAGGTCTAGTAGACGTCTGTACAACTGAATTATGACCTCTGTGTGCTACTTGGGTGAACCTTCGAAACATGTGTCTCCTTATCTTGGAACCGTTAACATACCTAATAAATAGATTTCTAGCTGAAGGAATATTCCCATCGGACCTAAAAAGTCAATGATTTTTCCAATTTTCAAACATGGAAATAAAGATAAAATAATAAATTATAGACCCATATCACTCAAAACAACCTTATCGAAACTTGTAGAAAAAGTAATGAAATCAAGACTAACGGCTTGCATAAAAAAAAATTACATTCTCCCAAATGAACAATACGGTTCTCGGCAAGGAATAACAACACAAGATGCAATACTGGACAACGCTGGACAAAAATAAGGCAAGTCTTCATGTTTTCATAGACCTGTCTGAAGCATTTGATACAATCAGCCACCCACTCCTCCTGAAGTCACTCGAAAAAATTGGAATGAGTTCAACACCAATGCGTTAAAATTGGCGATCCTAAAAGCGATTTCGAAAAAATAAAATACGGTGTACCACAAGGCACGATCCTATGCCCAATATTATTGAGCATGTATCTAAATGACTTATTTCTAATACCAACATCTGGAAAAATCTTTACCTATGCCGATGACACCGCCATCTTTTAAGAACACTACACACCCTGAAAATGAAAGTGGAAGATCTTCTGAATATTAAAAAATGGTTCACACATAAGCCCTTGACAATCAATTTCAACAAAACTTATAACCTACCTGAACACACAAATTTATTGGAAATTAAACCAGTTCCTTATATGAATTACCTAGGAATTTTCATAGACTCCAATTTGAAATGGGATATTCAGATGATATCTACCAACACACAAAAATATTGGAACCAGTTCAACTCTTTTTTCTCCGAAGCAACATAAAGATACACAAATCAAAATATGGGTAGAAAAAAATTTATCATGAATATAATACCAGAAATAAGGAAGGAAAATTTAAGATACCTTTCATGCATAAATCTATCGGACAAAGAAGCCATAGATATATTAGCCAAAAACTGTACAACCATCTGCCAGACGAACTAAAAATCCTCGAAAACAAATAGGTTTAAGAGAGATCTGAAAAATATATTCTGTCGAAAACCCGTGCTGATATACATAACTTCATCTATCAATAAACATACTTTCTCTCACTATGTACTTACCTACACCACACCTTCTGTACCTAAAAAATGCATAATCTTATCAATATGCTCAACTATAAGTCAAGTATATTCAACTATTTTAATATTTTTATCAATGTATTATTTCAATATTTGTATCATTGTATCTTGGATCCGCACAATAATTTATAGAATTCTTCTGGATCACCACGCATACTGTTCCATATTATTCTACCTATTTGTATTTTACATTATGTATCTTTTATATTTTGGAGCAATAATTAAAAAAAAATTGAATTTAACATAAAATAAAGAATTTGTTATTTTTGAACCATGTCAAGATGTATAGGGAAGTATTTATTTATGACATATTTTAGACGATATTTATTAATTCATATTCACAGTTGTTGTTCGTATTTCGATTATGGAATTCGTGTTTTCATGGCACATTCGAGAGAATTAACACTCTCATATGCCAAACACTCCTCTCATGCACTCAATACAAAAATAACTATTTGTTCGGTCGACTCCACTCATTTCCCAGCCTGATCCGCTAGTCTACTCGACAAGTTGAAAATGGTCTAAAATAGAGATACTGCTCTTAAAATTATGTGTGATAGCTCATTGGATCCGGAATAACGCCTAGAAAAATGTGCCAAAAGCGTGTATTAGCACATAAAAAATTGCAAAAGTTATAAACAATTGAAGATGAAAAAAAAATGGTATTTCGTTTTTTGCCAATATTCCAAAAAATATTGATATTTGAGAAATTTCAAAAAAAGATTCTGAACTCTATCTCCATTATTTATAATTTTAATTTAACGTTGAAAATGGGTCTCCGAGCGACATTTTTAGGTTGCGCACGCGGCGTCAAAAGCGAGTACGACACATTAATTAATTTATTTAAGGTATTAAATATGTTTTTTGAATTTGAAAAAATCATGGTGTATTCGGAACACTATGAATAAATTATTCCCGTTGGGAATCTTACTTGAAGTTAATTTTTCAACAAGTCAAACGATTGTTAACTAACAAAATTGTCTCGAACTTCTGTCTTAATTGTAAATGAAAAAAAATGTTTAAATAACTGTCGTAAAAATGTTTCGCTCCGTAGAGCGTTTCTTATATACATACTCAACAAGATCAGGCCATAAAAGTTAAAAAAATATTCATATTTTGTTTATAATAATTTTTGTACTTAAACAAAAACTGAAAAATCCAAGTATTGTTGTTAAAAAAAAATTTTTTTTCTCTTAATCATCATATTATCGTTTTTTCATTATTACAAGATATACATTGATTTGCAAAAAAAAAAACCGCCATTTGTTGATAAAATTTTTATAAACAAATTGATTATTTCAATATTTTTGAAAAATTGTTGCTCGCAACTCCATTATATTACAAATATTATGATTTTTGAAAAAAACAATTTTTCTTAATAACAATTTTTAATTTTTATATCTTTTTTATATTTTTTTTAAAAATTTTTTTTTTTTTTTTTAGAAATCATAATTACAGTCCTCTATAATAACAGAAAAATTTTTTATTAACTTACCAATTTGTTATAAATGAATTTTTAACTTTGTTGGGTTTTTTTCTGGAACTTCTAAAATTCACAAAAACAACCATATATAACAAAGTATCGAAAAAAAAAATTTCCAATTTTTTATTGTAATTTGGGAATTGGAATTGGGAAAAAATTTGGAAATTTTTTTTTCTATATTTTTTATATGGTTGTTTTTGAAATTAAAAATTTAAAAAAAAAAAAAAAAAAAATTTTAAACAATGGAATTGTTGATAAAAAAAATTGTTTTTTCGTTACTTCATAGAGGCCTGTCAGTTATGATTTTTAGAAAAAAAATTATTTCTCAACTAATTATTCAAACAATAGAAATATAAAAAAACTATTACAAACAATTAAAAATTGTTATAAAGGATTTTTTTTTTAAATCATAATATTCGTAATATAATATAGTTGTGGAAAAACATTTTTCAAAAATATTGAAATAATCAATTTGTTTATAAAAAATTTATCAACAAATAACTGTTTTTTTTTGCAAATTGGTTTATATCTTGTATTAATGAAAAACGATAATATGATGATTAGGAAAAAAAAAATTTTTAACAACATTACTTGGACTTTTCAGTTTTTGTTCAAGTACAAAAATTATTATAAACCGAGTATAAATATTTTTCTAACTTTTATGGCGTGATCTTCTTAAGTATGTATATAAGAAAGGCTCTACGAAGCAAAACATTTTTACGACAATTATTTAAACATTTTTTTTTATTTACAATTAAGACAGAAGCTCGAGAAAATTTTGTTAGTTAACAATCGTTTAACTTGTTAAAAAATCAACTTTAAGTAAAATTCCCAACAGGAATTAATTATTTATAGTGTTTCGAATACACCATAATTTTTTCAAATTGAAAAAAAAAAATTAATACCTTAAATAAATTAATTAATGTGTCGTACTCGCTTTTGACGCCACGCGCGCAACCTAAAAATGTCGCTCGGAGACCCATTTTCAGCGTTAAATTAAAATTATAAATAATGGAGATAGAGTTCCGGGTGGAGTTTTTCATTGGAAATTTCCTCCTCTTTCATAATCTTTTTTTGAAATTTCTTAAATATTGATAGTTTATGAAATATAGGCAAAAAACGAAATGCTATTTTTTTTCATCTTCAATTGTTTATAACTTTTGAAATTTTGTATGTGCTAATACACGCTTTTGGCACATTTTTCTAGGCATCATTCCGGATCCAATGAGCTATCACACATGATTTTAAGAGCAGTATCTCTATTTTAGACCATTATCAACTTGTCGAGTAGACTACGCCTCTTTGCTAGCGCATTCCATGGTGCAAATCATTCGATGCTATACCGACTGGCCTATAGTGTCATTAAGGGTGGGTATTATAAAACTATTTCGACAGATAACTAGAAGTTAACTTGTGGATGACGTCACATGTTATAGTTAACTTCAAAATGTAGCAGTTAACTTTATCGGGTGGAACGGGTGTCGGTTAAAGTTAACTTTGTAGAAAATGGTGGTTTTCGATCGTCGACAATTCTCCTGCTCCTGTCAATATTGCATATGAGTCATATAACCTCAATTTCATTGTTTTGATTTTTCGTTTTCGCAAAATGTTAGCAAACGATATTCACGTTATTTTTGAGGAACTTTCAACCGATGATGAAGAAGATGCTGTGAATATTGTTGAAGCCCCTCGGCGACAAAGGATATTTAGGAATCGGTTAGACCATTTCACCTTGTGGAACTAAACATAATTTAATAATCGATTTCGACCATCAAGAGAGTCTGTACGCTTGTTAATGGGGCACATTGAAGCAAATTTACAGTTTACAAAGACCAACTAATAGGTCAGCATTTCTATTATCTATTTTAATTATTGTAGAAATATAAATATTTTTATTTTTAGAAATCATCCTCTATCGCCAGTAACACAAGTGTTGATTACACTCAGACTTTATGCAACTGGTTCATTCTTGGTAGTTGCTGGATATTTTGGGGGTATTCACAAGTCAACTGCAAGCAGTGTTATTAGAAAGGTCACAGGGGAAATTGCATTGTTATCGTCGAATGTTCGAATTAAAAATAAAACTAACAAAAACAGTTTTTTATTTCATTTAAGACAAACAAGATGGTGTGAAAATGTGTCCTTATCACCTGGATGAACATAGTCTTTTTCCATACTGTATGAATAATATTCGGTATGTCGAATAATATCTCTTTTTTCTCTTCTTAAGTCTCTTTTTTTTTCTTCTCAACTCTCTTCGAAGGTTCTCTTTTTCACTTTCTTTTTTGGCCACACACACAATAGTCAACAGAATATTCACCAGGTAAACCAGAATTTCATTGAATGTCAACAATCACAAGAGATTCCACAAGTTTTAAGTAAACAATGGCTGAAATCATATAAACATTGATGTTTCGAAAAGTAAACAATGTGTCATCACCTAGATATACATTTATAGCCACCCTTTTTCCATACTGTATGAATAATTTTCGGTATGTTAAATAATCTCTCTTTTTTCTCTTCTCAACTCTATTTTCTTTCCTCACAACTCTCTTTGAAGGTTCTATTTTTCACTTTTATCTTGCCCACAGACGATACAGGAGGATTTTGGGAAGGGACTGGATTCTTCTTCAAGAGCCTATCGTCTGTCTAAAAACTCGCTCGATTCTAGATTAGTCTGCACCAGAACGTTACGTCAATTTTCTCATGGAAAATGATGAAAACTTCCAGTTCAACGGGATCGTTTTGCCAAGAGAAAAATTGTAGGTTACCTTTTTGCCTCCTTCTTCTTCTTCTTTTTATTTAAAAAATGGTACCTTTATAAAACTGACATTTTGAAGTTCAAGTTAACTTGACTGATAAAATTAAAGTTAACTTCAAAACATATTTATAATACCGGCCCTAAATCGTCAAAATACGATTTCTAGAGAGTATTTCTGACGTTTGGTCAGTTTCACCTGATTATTCAATCCAAATGAAACTCAGCATCGTTAGGGGCACCATAGATAACGCACGTTCACCGCATTTATCCTTCTTTGTGAATCAGGGCTTTTAAAATGATATGGACCATGAAATACGTTTCTATGTTCCTGAGTAAGTGTTTTTCTGTTTATATAACGACCATATTTATAACGCGTTTTCATAGGTATATCCACAATTAAATATCCGAATGCTATCAACGGTTGGACACGTATTGGGGTCATACTACTGAAAATTTCATTCGAATAAATGAAATTTTATGGATAAATCCTCGATAACAGGAAAGTCTAATGATATTAATGACAAAGTACACATACATGCTGATATTTATAGCCTAGAAGATTTGTGTATGAATATTTCGAATAAGTTTCCGGAGTTATTCGAATAATTGTTTATTTATTTATGATAATGGCCTCCCAATAGGAATAAATTCGATTATAGGTAGACACAAAGTACAATATTATACATTGGTTGTACGGGGTTATTCACTATAAATTACCCAGCACTTATCATCGTTATTATTGCCTATAGAAATAAAAGTTAAATGTGAAAGTTGTGTGGTTATCACCGAATTTTGATAAAATGCTATCAAAAATACAATAGCGTGCAGATGTCAGTGGAAAAACAAAATATATCATTTAGGCGAAAAAAGTCCATTTTACTCAAGGTGGAGATGGTAGAATATAGGAAGAAAAAGAGAGTTAACTCAAAGTCGTTCTCCACGAAATAAAAACAGCATGGCTCACTGGAAAAATATATGCATTTCGGAGATTGAAATCCCCATCATCAGCAGAATTACTAAAATCTAAAATAATGATTATGGTGCAGGTTATGGAACAATTGTCAGTAAGGTTAATTCCATTTTGTTCCACAACCTGTACCATAATCATTATTTTAGATTTTTGTAATTTTGCTAACCAGGGACGGATTAAGAGGGGGGCAACCGGGGCTGCAGCCCCGGGGCCTCCACAAGAGAGGGGCCCCCACAATATACATTTTTAGTTAAAATTGCCTGACGATTACCGATTGATATGCAGCAGTTCTTCGACTTTTTCCACTCATTTATCGTTTTAAACATTCTTGTCAAAATTAATGGTTAATATTAATCTTTGATCCGATAAATCATGTGTATATGCGGTAAACAATCACAAAGTAAATCATCACACTATTATACACTGAAGAAATGAATTCAACCACATCGAAAAATATATCGTATCGAAATTAGCTGATCTAAAACAAGAGCGCTCATTTTCCAAAATGAAAATTATAAAAAATAGGCTGCAAACTACGATGAGACAAAGCCGCCTATCCAAGTTATCGCTTCTTAGCATTGAGAGTGATTTACTCCTGGAGCAGGATTTTACCAAAGTCATTAATGATTTTTCGTCGAAAAAAGCTCACAAGAATCCATTGGTTAATGCTGTAATTTAATTAGGTTTATTTCTTGTATTTTATTATACCTACATATGCTTGTGTTAAAATAATTTCATTTGTTCCGCAAACACTTGAAAGAATTTTTGTCAACTAGTTCGAAAAATAATTGGGGGCTCCACTCCTTTCTTGCCCCCAGGGCCTCCGGCCCTGCTGCTAACGATGGGGATCTCAATCTCCGAAATGCATACATTTTTCCAGTGAGTCATGATGTTTTTATTTCGTGGAAACGACTTTGAGTTAACTCTCTTAAAATATATTATTTTAATGGGATACCCTGTATATTATTAAATTTTCGAATTAAAAAATATGCCATATGTTGCCCTTTTTTTTGAGTTATTAAACGTCGAATAACTTAGACTATTTGTAACTGTAAATACCTATCCTATGAAAGCTACCGTTTTTAAAGTAAGCAATGAATATGACAACTATATTATGTATGTTTAGTGACATTTCTTCAATGGAATAATCGAAATGGTTTACATTGAGGAAGAAAAAGTTTAGATATTTATACAAAAATAGATAACAAAGATTTATTTAGTAAATTCAAATAACATGATAACTCATAAGAGATGTTCAATGTGTCCACCATTATTGTCAATGCATATATTTATAAGTGCATTGGGAATTGCTTCATTATTGACATTTATATTCTCTATTTCAAGTCGACTCGTGTCTTCAATGAGTTGATTATTATTACTATTATTAACGATGTCTTTTAGAAATCCCCAGGTAAATGAATCCATAGGGGTCAAGTCTAGAATTTGACACTTTCATTATTTCCTATCCATATTTGGATTACATTATTCAAATGTTCCTGAATGGGTGGGGCACTATGCGGAGTTGCCCCATCTTGTATTCAAATCAAACTGGCAAACTCGGCTTCCGAAAAATTCAATGTCCAGCGTGGCTTTAGCCGGGGAAGTAGTTGATTTCTGTTAGACGTTCACAAAAAAACAACCTCATTTTTCAATTCACAGAAAAATCTTTCCAGTCAATATTCTATTGAGAATGTTTCCCTTTTCAATATTTTCTACTTAGGGTACCCAACTTTATTTCTAAAAAATCCGCACCAAACGCTCAAAGTTTTTCTTTCTGTTTCCTCCATTTCTTTAACCAATCTTTTTCTGTTGTTCTTTTTTTCCCATGACCTTCGATTTTTCCTATTGAACACTCCTGCCGTAGAAAATGATGGATCATCAGTCCATAATATTTTAGTTGAATAACCGGGATCTTCATTCAAATTTTGAAATATCAGTTGGCAAAATTGAAAATGAATCTTTGTTAAAACTTGTACGGGTAAAATCTTATATGGTTTGTAGTTATTCTTTTTCAAAGTACGTTGGTTCTTGGGAAACCTTTTACCTAATTGATCAGCTACATTTTCTGAACTACATTCAGAACTTTCTAAAAACTAATACAATGATTCAAAATTATTACCTGACTGAAAGAGCCATTGAAACGAGATGCACCAAATTGAAAAAGAAACTACTAACTGAACTCGGTACTGAGATCCATGAAGAAGGAAGCGACTCTCCACTCGACTGTTTTCAACACCACCCTTCCATTCTATTTTCTTGTTTTTTTCAACAGCATAGGCTTCAGAAAAATAATCCAGTGGAATCTCAACGGATACTTTCGACACTTAGCTATGCTCCAGACTCTGCTCTCAGAAAGCAGACCAGAAATATTATGTCTACAAGAAACACATCTCACCCCACAACACACATGCAACTTGAGAGAATCCAACTCATTTCGTAAAGATAGAGACAACCAGATCCAAGCAAGCGGCGGGGTAGCAATTCTAGTTGAAAAACACATCGAAGCTGAGGCTATACCATTAATCACAAACCTCGAAACTGTAGCTGTAAAATTATCAGGTGCAAATAAAATTAACATATGTAACATATATCTTTACCCGAATCAGCAAACCGACGAAAATGACCTGATAGACTTGTTAGAACAAATTCCGAGACCACGGCTTCTTTTAGGAGATTTCAACTGTCATAATCCAATTTGGAGGTCTAATCACATCAGCAGATTATCTAGCTGTTTCTCCTGGTTTTCTTGAACTACACGCGTTTTTTTACTGAAATTGAAGGTATGATTCACCTTTTGGTAAATATTTTTGAATGTATTTTCTGAGGGTTTTGGACGATTCGGATACAACACCCTATATGCACTTTTTGCTGCACGTTAATTTTTGTTGTTTTGTATATAACAAGAATATATTTGAGCTCTTCCTTCCTCACTGTAAACCATTTTGATTATCCCATATAAGAAAAGTCACTAGATAAACATAATATAGTTGTCATTTTCTAGCTCACTTTAAGAATGTTTACTTTCATAGGATAGGTTTTTACAGCAACAACTAGTCTTTAGTTTGAGATATTTTGGAATGTCTACATGATTATTGGATTGTAACATACTTTTTAATCTTTGAATAATTCAACCACACTGTTGATGGCTTTTGTTGTTGTGCCAGTACCGCAAAATAAACCAATAACACCGTCTCCGAGAAAGAACTGCATGTCTTTTTCATATTCCATTCCATAAATCTTGAATACGCGGTTTCGTAAATTTTCCACGATTTAGCTGGCAATAATTTTTGTAACGCTACTTTCGCTACATCTACTAACTCCGGTGGAGTTAAAGAAAACTCGGAATTAGACATTTTTCAACTTTATATTATTCAAATTAACTACTAAACAACCACTAAGTTCACAATTTTTAAATCAAATTACAGAATTAAATTGACAGATATTTGATTACTTTGAAGGTTTCCTTAGAAACGCAGGTCTAATTGTCGCTATACCCTACCATTTTAAAAATTCAAATTTCACATCGATAATTTTTTTATTTTAATCTATTGTAATAATATGTTTTTTCAATATTAAATCGTCGTTTTCCCCGTCACAGAAAAAAATAGTGTATTATAGACGGGAAAAATATTAGATTTTAGCTCTCGGTTTTTTGTCTGACAACACAACCTCGAGCTTAAATCTAATACTTTTTTCCCTTGTATAATAAATAACTATTATCGCCTGGAATCTGCACCCTACTATATTTTTGATGGCATTTTAGCAAAATTCAGTCAAACACAACTTTTACATTTAACTTTTTTTTCTATAGGCAATAATAACGATGATAAGAGGTAGGTAAATTTATAGTTAATAACCCGGAACAGTGATGTAAATCTTAATTTTGTTGCTGTTATACTAACTACTGAGAACAAATCAGGGCGTGGCGGTATGCATAAATTATATAGTGAGTGAAAATATTTTGATATAATTTTGATGAAGGTTTGTTAAGGGTTGCTTCTGTTCACATCTGAATACACATTTGAAATATATTTATATCTCACCACTCGAAATCTCGATAAATTTCTCACACATGCTACATTGTTTAGCTGGCTGCTGATAAAAATCTATGAATATCAGTCGTGTGATATACACAAGTACTTTTTAAACCAAATAATGACTTCCACTCCACCTCGAGGCGCTTTTTATTCTTACCATAAATGTCTTTAGCACATGGTCTTTCACTTGCAGATGCAGTGAAGAGTGATTTGTGTAACATATAAACTGTGGTGATTTCTTCTTTCTGTAGAGGGGACATAGAACAGGAACATTATTATGTTTCTCCAAACTTACCTGCTAGTTGGAGAATTATAATAATCTTGATTTCCCTTCGACAGTAACAGTGTGTGGCACTTGTCAGTATTAAACGCTATAATGTATTATTAAACTTTTATACAGGGTATACTTCACAAGTTAACGCGATCTTTATACAGGGTGTTTTTTGATAACATGCTAATATTTAAGGAGGTTATTCTTGGGTTCATTTTGAAAAAAAAACTTAATATGAACATACAAAGGTCTTAACTTTTGAACTACAGGGTGCTAAAGTTTTAAGAAAAAAATCTTTTTTATATGATAACTTGGGTATGACCCTAGATATTTTTGTGGAACGTAGTACGCATCTAATTTTTTTTGGCGGACGGTTTTCGCTAAAAAAAATAATATTCATTCATTTGCACGTTGTTATGAAATTGGGTATTATCAAGGATTGAACTTATCTAGTAGGTAAAAAGCAGATTTTGTTTTGTAAACATAAACAGTTTTGATAGTTGTTCACCTAGTCTAGTTACCACGTATTTAAGTTATCAACATTAACAATATTATTAAAAAATCATGGTCCATTCTACGAATTCTGAGTTTGCAGATATGCATTACATGTATGGGCTTGCTGATAGTAAGGCACTGAAGACCGCTTTAGAGATATTCCGGATTCACAATAGTTGTATCAAGGGCGTAAAATAGGCTTTTATGGATCGCAGCGTGTAAGTAATAGCCCGAGCGATAGCGAGGGCTATTAACACGCCTAGGTCCATAAAAGCAAATTACGCCCGAAATACATTCAAAATTTTATGCACGACCGGTATATTTGATGTCATGTAGATAGATACCTCTTTATATCTAGAACATGATAAAAATACATCAAGGCTGCCGTGAGGATGTATATTCATATCATATCGGAAACAGAATAAATCAAGGGAGCGTAATCTGGATAATTTGCAGTGAAAAGAGGAGTTTGAAAGATTTTTCTGTGTCTTATAATGATATTTGTAATTTAGAGACATTTTCCGGAATCAATTGAATTATTAAATAATTTGAAAACAAAGGTAATTAAAAAAAAATTGTTCTGATGTTAGACAGTCCAGTCTATAAAAGATTGACGACACGTATGGAAAAAAATCTTGTGCGTTCGGGGGACCCCCGTCAGGAACGAAGTTCCCTACGCTTTTTCTTCAACTCCGAATGTACTTCGAAATGGAGATTTGAATTGTTTATATTTGTATATTTTCGTCACGTAAAAAATCTCTTCAACCCCGAAAACCCCCACATACCAATTTTGAATTGAATCGAACCATAATTACAAAATTAGTCCTCCATCGTGAATTCATGAATTTTGAAAAAATTCACAATCTCCAACCCAGAAAACCTCCACGTACCAATTTTGCATAGAATCGGACCATAATCACACAGATCGTCCGCCATTTTCAGGCCGCCATTTCGATTTTATGAATTTTGACGAAGTTAATCTTCGATCCCGAAAACCCTCACATACCAATTTTAAATCGAATCGGACCATAATTACAAAACTCGTCCGCCATCTTGGAGCCGCCATTTCGAATTTGTGAATTTTAAATAAAAATTCATAATATCCGAGCCCGAAAACCCCCACCTACCAATTTTGAATAGAATAGGACTGTGGCAACCTTATATTTGAATAATGTTTTATTACTTGTTTATATGTGATGTTCATGATGTTTTATGTTGATGTCAGATTTGACAGTGATATTAATAAAAAGGTTGTTAAAGTTCACGAAACGAAAGCAATAGTTTTTGTATAATCCAAAGATCAATCTACATCTGGTGACCCCTACTAAAGAACATTACAATGGTTATTCTCATACATAATCTAAAAAAAGGCCAACTCTTGGGCATTCTGCAACATTTCAACTTGAATACTCGAGGAACCGTACCTGACCTGCTACTCAGTTTGGAGGCATTTCTCAAAGAGAAATATCCTGATATCAAGAATACCAGCGATTTTGATTTCTCAAATGTGCTCGAAGAAATTGATAAGGAAGTTAGTGATGAAAACAAAGGACTCGAACAAAATCTAGAATTTATTTCGAACAAAGTAAAAAATTTGGAGTTTTTATGCATTCACTTATCTGAAAAATTGGAAGAACACCATGCAAGGTTTGAAAAAATAGAAAACTCCCTGGAAGAACTAAAAAAGGTGACGAATATGACAAATGAGCACAACATACAAGACAACTCAGGTACCTCTTCTATAACGGTTCAAAAAGATTCAATTCTACAAAAAAAACCAGAATATGGATTTAGAAACTCAATACAATCGAGTTAAATACATCTGTTTACCTTCATTCTGGAGAAATGAACCCGAACTTTGGTTCAATGCTGTGGAGACAATATTTGACATCAATGGAATTACTTTTGATAAAATTAAGTTTGGAAAAGTTATTTCAATGTTAGATTGTTCTTTGGCAAAAGAAAATTCCAACTTATTTCAACTTCAAGAAGATCCAAATGCATATGAAGTATTGAAATCCCAACTAATAAAGATGTATCAAATATCTATAGAAGAAAAAATTACAAAATTATTCGCTGAATGTGAATTGGGTGACAAAAAACCAAGCCAACTGTACAGACAAATGACAGATTCAGCATCAGGTCAAATGACAAATAAATTTATAATTCTGGCTTGGTTAAAAAAACTACCATCAGCAACTGAACAAGTGATAAGAGCATTTCACGACAAATAATCCGATGATGAGCTAACCAATATGGCAGATGGCATGCAGATAGTTTCTAATAGCAATGATCATGTAAGTGCCGTGCGAAACACATATGCTCCCACATCAACAGATGATGCAGGTCAACAACAGATGATGCAACAGATCAACAGATGATGCAGGTCAGATCAACAGATGATGCAGGTCGTCAAGCCGAGGCCTTCGCCATCACTCATGGCCTAGAACAACTGGTCGAGCTACCAACCCGCATCCCTGATGTCAACAACCAGTCTGCCAATACACTAGATCTTTTCCTCACCACCAATCCTGACCCGTATAGAATAGAAGTTTGTGCCCCACTTGGAAACTCTGACCACACCCTCATCTCCACAACATGCTCTTTCCATTTACCATCGAGCTGCACAATACCACCCCGTCTCATGTGGCATTACAATTCGGCCGACTGGGAAGGTCTTCGTATGTTTTTCTCAGCGTTTCCATGGAAGAGAGTTTGTTTCTCTTCAGTAGATCCAACACGATGTGCTGAGACAATTTCTGAAATCATCATGTTGGGGATGCAAACTTACATACCGAATACCGAAAGAAGAACATCATCCGATAAGACCTGGTTTAACAGAAACTGCTCTAGAGCTGTGGCTTCCAAACAGGCAGCATACCATCGATGGCTAAAAAATCCGGGCCCTGAGACCAGAGCAGCATATGTCGAGGCTAGAGGCATATGTAAAGAGACAATAGCAAGCTCAAAAGATGCCCACAAAGCCAAAATAAGATCAAAACTTGCTGAATGTCCTAACGGATCCCGTTCATTTTGGTCTTTCTAAAGCTGTGGGAAGAAATTTCACTTCCAGCTCATTTCCTCCCTAACCAAAGAAGATGGAACACTAGCAACGACTGCCCAGGAAAAAGCCAATATCTTTGCGCACCTATTTGCTGGAAATTCCACTCTGGATTCATCGGGAAAACAACCCCGAACATTACACCTATTGACAGTCACATGCCCGAGATCACCTTTCGCCAACGTACTATCAGAAAGATTTTGCTGGGTCTCAACACCAACAAAGCCTGTGGATCTGACGGAATCCCGCCGATTGTTCTCAAGAAATGTGCTCCCGAACTAACACCTGTTCTTAGCAAGTTGTTCAACCACGCTTACAATTTGGGGGTATTTCAGTCCAATTGAAAAATTGCAAGAGTACAGCCAGGCCCTAAAAAGGCAAAAGGCCCTACCTAGCAACTACAGACCTATCGCACTGCTATCTATTATTTCAAGGTCATGGAAAAGCCATCAACATCGAGCTCATGAAATATCTGGAAGACTCAGGAATTGTCAACGATAGGCAATATGGCTTCCGCCATCAGAGATCAACTGGTGACCTGCTCGCTTACGTCTCACATATATGGCAGCTATCTATTGAAAAGCATGGAGAAACTTTAGCTGTGGCATTAGATATCTCCAAGGCGTTCGATCGAGTTTGGCACCAGGGACTCCTCGCCAAGCTTCCGTCTTATGGCTTGCCCCTCAGCTGTGTTCTCTGCTTGCTAGTTTTCTCTCAAACAGGTCTCTCCATGTAGTGGTCGATGGAGTTTCATCTGACACTCTACTCATAAATGCTGGTGTTCCGCAAGGATCCATTCTCGCACCAACACTATTTCTACTTCACATCAACGACCTGTTGAAAGCAACTTCATGTCCAGTACACAGCTTTGCCGATGATAGTACCCTCCATACCGCTTTCTCTTCCAGGGCCCCTATATCAGCCCGTGAAACCAGAAATGAACGAAGAAGAAATGTTAATAATATAAATATGGACTTGGCAACAATTCTCGAATGGGGATCTAATAACTTGGTAGAATTCAATGCAAACAAAACACAAGCATGTCTTTTCTCTAGAAAAGCCGATCTCACTGTGCCTAACATAACTTTGTCAGGAGTAACCATACCACTGAAGCCATCCATATCGATGCTTGGTATTACTATCAGCAATAACCTTTCCTGGGAAAATCACGTGAGGTCCATTGCCAAAGTGCATCCCAAAACTTGGTTTTCTGTTTCGTGCCAAGAGCTATTTCACCCCAGTCAGCTGCTTATGATCTATAAGGCACAGATCCGACCTGTCCTGGAATACTGTTCCCATATTTGGAGTGCGGCACCTAAACATATCCTGAGGCTATTGGATTCTGTCCAAAAAAGGGCAATTCGTCTCGTCGGTGATGCCTCGCTTACAAACTCGCTCACTTGTCTGGAACACCGTAGAAAAGTTGGCGATTTGTCTCTATTTTATAGATATTTTCATGGGCGATGCTCTTCTGAAATATCAACAATCGTTCCTGCTTTGGCAGTCTCTTCGAGATTAACCCGTCAAGTTCAGTCATCACACCCCTTCGTGGTCACTTTGGAAACCTGCAGAACATCACTTTCCAAAGACTCGTTCATCCAACGAACAGCGAGGCTTTGGAACTCATTGCCTAGGGAGGTGTTCCCCGAGGCATACAACCTTCAGAAATTTAAGAAGAACACCAACTCCCACCTTCTTTCCCTAGGTTCCCACAATGTTCTCTGAACATTACAGGATATCCCTTTTCGTGGGAACCAGAACATAAAAAAAAAAAAAAAAAAATCTTCACAAATAAAAATTAATTCACAAAAACGAAATACAATACTCAGCCAAGACCAAACCAAAAAAAAAAAACCCTTTCCACAACAAAAGCAATCGGAAAACTTCCCGGCCAATCACTGATGGCGACTAATGATCATGGCCAAAGCAACAGTCGCCTATTCATAAAAGACCCCAATACCAGAATAACATTTCTCATAGATACCGGAGCAGACATATCCATTCTATCAAATTCATCTAAAAAGGCTGAACCGTCAAACAAACCACTATATGCAGCAAATGGTTCAAAAATACTCACATATGGAGAAGAAAGACTTTGTATAACATTGGGTTTGAAAAGAAATTTCAACTGGTCATTCGTGACGGCCGATGTTGATCAACTAATTATTGGAGCAGATTTCCTCAGGAAATATGGACTTTTAGTAGACTTACAGAGTAAAAAAATTATAGACACTGAAACAAATTAAATAAATCCTTGCGAGGTTCATCAAACTGATGGAATACCCACGATTAGAACAATCAATAAACAATTTCCATATCATGATATCCTTGTAGAATATCCAGATCTGACTAGAGTTTCAATGAATTTTTAGAAAAATTCTACGAATGTTTTCCATCAAATTATTACCACCGGACCTCCAATACATTGCAAAGTAAGAAGACTACACACAGAGAAATTAGCTGCAGCCAAAAAAGAATTTGGATATCTATTAGAGCAGGGGATAATTCAACCATCCAAGAGCCCATGGGCCAGCCCCCTACATATGGTTAAGAAATCCAACGGTGAGTGGCGACCATGTGGAGACTATCGAATGTTGAATGTGAAAACAATTCCTGATCGATATCCTTTGCCGAATATCAAGGATTTTGCAGCTCACCTGGATAAAAAGAAAGTTTTTTCAAAAATTGATCTTATTAAGGCTTTTCATCAAATTCCAGTAGCACCAATGGATATCGAAAAGACGGCTATAATTACACCGTTTGGTCTATTCGAATACTTGACTATGCCTTTTGGATTAAGAAATTCAGCACAGACTTGTCAGAGATTTGTTCATCAAATAACTCGAGATTTAGAATTCTGTTTTTCATACATCGACGACTTTCTTGTTGCTTCTGAAAACGAAATTGAACATAAATTTCATCTAAGGCAACTTTTTGAAAGATTTCAAGAATATGGCGTAGTCATTAATCCAGATAAAAGTGAATTCGGTAAAGGAAGCATCGAATTCCTAGGTTTTCTGGTGAACGAACATGGAATTAGACCGTCAAATAGGAAAATCCAAGCTATCTCAGATTATCCAAAACCACATGATTTGAAATCTTTGAGAAGATTCCTTGGAATGATAAATTTTTATCGAACTACGATTCCAAGCGCAGCCCGAATTCAAGCACCCCCAAACGAGTTTCAAAAAGGAAACCACAAGAAGAATGAACAACTCGAATGGAATACTGAACAAGAGGAAGCTTTTATCAAAATAAAGGGAGCACTGTCCAATGCAACTTTATTAGCACATCCTCCTTCATCCAGTAAACTATGTATTATGGTTGATGCATCTGATTCTTCCATTGGAGCAGCAATTCACCAACTTAAAAAAACCTCCTGGGAACCCTTGGGTTCCTTCCCTAAAAATCTGTCGAATGCGCAGAGAAAGTATAGCACTTATGATCGTGAGTTACTTGCTATCTATGAATCAATAAAATACTTCCGTTACATGTTGGAAGGCACCGATTTCACTATTTTCACAGACCATAAACCACTAACTTATGCTTTCAATAAAAATATGGATTCATCATCCCCAAGACAGGCCAGATATTTGGAATATATTGGCCAGTTACTGACATACGACATATATCTGAAACAGATAACGTAGTTGCAGATGCATTTTCACGGATATCTAGTATATGTCTTCAAGAAACGATAGACTTCAAAGAATGGCAAAGAAATCAAACAGAAGATGAAGAATTACAACAGTTGATAACCAGTGGAGACACTGCACTGAACTTGAAAACAATTGAAATTCCACAATCTTATACAGAGATTATATGTGATGTGACAGGTAACAGAATCCGACCATATATCCCGATAAATATGAGAAGACCCATATTCAACAAATTACATGATATGTCGCACCCTGGAGTTAAAGCTACGGTGAAACTCATAAAAAGTAAATACGTATGGCCGAGAATGGAAAAGGATATCCGCTATTGGTCACAATGCTGCCTACAATATCAGAAATCCAAAATTAACAAGCACACCAGGAGTCCCATTGGGAAATTCCAGATTTCTGAAGATAGATTTGACCACGTGAATATAGATATTATTGGTCCTCTTCCTCCATCGAATGGTTTTACATATTGCCTTACATGTATTGATCGTTTTTCAAGACCGAAGCTTTTCCACTTCATGACATTACTGCAGAAACGGTAGCCAAAGAGTTTCATAATGGATGGATAACAAGGTTTGGAATCCACACTATTTCGAGAATTCAGTAAACTATTAGGTTTCGAACATATAAGAACAACTGCATATCATCCATGTTCAAATGGGATGATCGAAAGATTTCATCGAACTCCGAAAACTGCTCTAAAATGCCACAACAACGAGAAATGGACCGAAATATTACCAACCGTTTTACTCGGAATACGGGTCATGCTTCTAGTGCAGAACTGTTGTATGGTTCAACATTGAGGATTCCAGGGGAAATGATTGTCCATAATCCTGATAGAAAAATCATGGGTACTCAAAAATTTTTGGAAGACCTACGTACTGTAATGGAAGAATTCAGACCGAAACAAGGAAGTAACCATAACAATTCCAGGAAGGCATACGTATCCAAGGATTTGAAAAATGCAACATACGTTTTTTTGAGAACCGATGCCGTTAAAAAACCCTTACAACAACCCTACTCTGGACCTTACCAAGTATTGAACAGAACAGAAAAATATTTCAAAATATCAATCAGTGGCAAGGAAAAGAATGTATCAATCGATAGACTCAAACCAGCATTCATGGAAAACAATGTCGAAGATATCTCTACAACTCCATCTATGGAATCAACTAATACTAACAAGACACGTTCGGGAAGAATAGTGAAGTTCCGTATTTAAAATATATGTGTATATATAATATTCTGATATCGTTGACACTGAGGGGGGAGTACTGTGGCAACCTTATATTCGAATAATGTTTTATTACTTGTTTATATGTGATCACTGGGTAGTTCATGATGTTTTATGTTGATGTCAGATTTGACAGTGATATCAATAAAAAGGTTAAAGATAAGTGCCATAATTTTATATTGAATCCTTTATGTGAAGAAAACCGTTTAATTCGATTTTTCTAATAAAAGTTCACGAAACGAAAGCAATAGTTTTTGTATAATCCAAAGATCAATCTACAGGACCAAAATCACAGAGATCGTCGTAGCTGCCATTTTGGTTTTTTCTCTAACACAAATTTCATAATGCATTGTCACGGAAACTACGAACACCTGCAAAATTTCACGTTAATCGAGCAACTAGAAGTGGGTAGAATTTATTTTGCAAGATTTGATTATAGACAGACACCGGTGAAACTTAATAAACGCTTGTAAAAAAGATATGATCATCTGAACACACGTTATATAAAAATATAAAAGGTATAGAAATAGCTTCCACGATAATATCCGACTTATATTCGCATAGATATCCTACCGCTCATGTATTATTTTAAAATGTTCAGCAAGCAGGACAGCAGTTCGGATGGATTCGTATACCTTCGAAATCGTATGAGTGAGGGCTAGACGTTTGTCACACAGACTCGCATATAATAGAAAGAGACAGAGAGAGACAGGGAGAAATTCGCATGGAGGGGGCATAACGCTTTTTTCTTACGAAGAGGTTCTTCAGTCGACGAGTATTTTTTTTACAAGCTTTCATTTAGTTTCACTTGTTAATTCGTTCGTTCGTTAGGGTCAAATCTTGTGAGTGAATTTTGACCGACTTCTAGTCGTCCGATTAATTTGAAATTTGACAGTTATTCATAACTCCGGTGACAATGTATTATGAAATTGTATTGAAGAAAAAACAAAATGGCGGCTACAAAATGGTGGACGAGATTTGATTCAAAATTGGTATGTGGGGGTTTTCGGGGTCGAATATTATAGGTTTTTCGTCAGAACTCATGAATTTAAGATGGCGGCTCCAAGATGGCGAATGAGTTTTGTGATTATGGTCCGATTCGATTCAGAATTGGTATGTGGGGATTTTCGGGGTCGGAGATAATGAATTATTTGTCTAAATTCATGAATTCGAAATGGCAGTTCTAAGATGGCAGACGAGTATTGTGATTATGGTCCGATCGATTCAAAATTGGTAAGCGGGGATTTTTAAGGTCGGAGATTATGAAATTTTTGTCAAAATTTATAAATTCAAGATGACGGCTACAAGATGGACGACGAGTTTTGTGATTATGGTAATATTTTATTCAAAATTGGTATGTGGGGGTTTTCAGGTTCAGAGATTATGAATTTTTGTCAAAATCTATAAATTCAAGATGGCGACTTCAGGATGGCGAACGAGTTTTGTGAATATGGTCAGATTCTATCCAAAATTGGTGTGTGGGAGTTTCTGGGGTCGGAGATCGTGATTTTTTCCAGCTCAAAACTTACAGGGATGAGACCTTGTAATAACGATGCTCTATTAGAAATGAACAGATTAAGGCGAACTATCTAAAAAGCCAAAAATAAAATAACTAATGGAACACCTTTTTAAAGACAATCTTTCATGCAAGCCGTGTACTAAAACGATTGAATAAGTTTAAGTCTTTGCTGACAATGATTTGATTATTTTTGTTGAATTATTTGGCTCCAAAAAGCTTGTCGCGCGAATTGCGATAAAATTAATACTTGACAAGTTGTTATTTACCAACCAATCATTGTCCAATTAAGTTAATTGGTACATACTTTCACAAACAGTTCGCGCGACAAGGTTTTTGAAACCAAATAATTCAACAAAAATAATCAAATCATCGTCAGCGATGACTCAAACTCATTTTATTCGTTTTAGTACACGGCTTCAATGAAAGATTGTCTTTAAAAAGGTTTTTTATTAGTTATTTATGTACGACCACGCATAACTTTCTACAGAGGTGTCCAATTTTGATGATAATTTTTGATAGATGACCTATACCTCGAAATAGGTCCCAATTGGATTTAAAAAAAAATCCACTCCCAAGGGTTGGAAATTATTGTTGGTGCACCCACTTAACTTAACCGATTCTTCCACGCATAAATTTGTACAGGGTTATCAGATTTTGATGATTAATTTTTTATTGGTTATGGTAGCTTGTTAATTGGTCCCATTTGAATTTGAAGAAGAAAATTACACCCCTAAGGGTAGAAAAATAGCTGATGATTTATTGATTTTACACCTGTGAAGCGATTCTGTTGAAACTTGGCAAACATATGTAGTTCTGATGACACTACAACCTAATACAAGTTCTTTCGTCACTTTTCCTAATGAAACATCATTCAGTTCAGAAATAGAACATGCCTTACCCTGAGGTTGTTACAGAATTAAAGCTAAAAAGGATATAGACAGTATTTACTTGTGTTCCAATTTCAATTTCCCTTTGGAAAATAAGAACTAATGATGATTATGTATAAAATTAAACTTTGAATAAATGCTAATTTACAGTGATTTTGTTTTTATGTTTACATTTTAGAAAAAAACTTTACGAATGAGAGTTGAAGCATGGAAAGCTTTATCAAACATCATATAGTTTGCCAATATTGATATGAAAATGAAAGATTGGGAATATTATCCAACTCGCTATGTATGTCGAGTTATTCCCTGTATAATGTTAAAAACCCACAAGCACGAGAACTTCAATATACCTCCAGTCGACATCGGCTTGGTAGGACTGGTCCCTACTTCAACGACCGCTATCTTGGAAATGGAGTAATCCATTAAAAAAGTTTCAGCGGTAATTAGGAAAAGTCCTGTCACATGAAATTCCATCAAACAGCGCTCCTGCCAATTAGTCTAATTGTTGCGCGTTAATGCAAAGAACTTAATTAGTACAACTAATCTTTCCGCAGTATTCCCAATGACAAATCAATTTTCGTGCAGTTTTCCTCCATTGGGTCTCATTGAGTACCTATTCGATTTTTCATTTTCATGTCGTTTTTTATATATTTTTTTATTACTCTTATACATACATAATTCGTAGCCTAATATTTATCAATTACTACATTCCGAATTTAATAATTTGTATTTGGTTCCAACAAAAATGTCTCCTACGAAGAATATTTTGTTATTTCATAGGGTATTTATCATTACATCTTTTCAACGAAGTATGTCGAATATTTTTGTTCAACAAATAAACGTTGAAAATATTGAATTTACATGAAGAACGCTAGTGTAGGTCTCATCAACATTATTTTCTATTATCTGAATACGAACTGCAAAAACTTGGCTTATTTCTGCAAAGACTCGAAAAACAGTTGATGTTCACCAGTGTCAAAGCCTTCGCAAAATCCAGAAATATACCAATGGTAGGTTGGCTATGTTATAAAAAAAATCAGTTGGAAACGCTCTCAGATATTATTGATGAATTTATATTAAAACTCATTGATATTGTAAATCAGGCCAAATATTTTATATTCGATTGGCATTGAAGACGAAAGACCTTATGAAAATTTTAATTTTATGCTGAGGCATGGTCGAAATAGTTTTGTCTCTGATATTCTTTGAATGAATTTTGAAGCGGGAAATGAATTTACGTACCAGAGCTGGAGAATAAAGGTCATCAAATACTTCTTTTCTGATACCATATATCAGTATATATCGGAACCTTCAAGCCTGAAAAATAACCCAAACTAGATGGAATCACGACAAAAAAATTAATGCAACACTGCAAGAAATCATTGACCCCCTAGTATTCATATTCAACAGAGGTATACAAGATAGACGCTGAAAAATTCAGTAGTTATAGCATTCCACAAAAAAGGAGACAATACTGATACTAATAACAATAGGTCCATATCACTCATCTCACATCTGGCCAGGATATTTGAATAAATAATTAATAAAAAAACTTTTTAAAGACAAGCTTTTATTGAAATGCACTAAAAAGTTAAGAATAATTTCTTTGGTTATGTGACTTAGGTTATTCCATGCAAATTTTATATCTCGTTTCGAAATTGTTTAAAAAAAACTTTTATTTTCAAAAATTACAATTACAAAGAAAATGGATGTTGACAGTACAAATGTTATATCAAGACTGTCTTAATAAAATAATGTTATGAACGGACAAGGTGAATCTGCTGACGCTGTTCCTGGAACTGCTCGCATCTCGAGAAGATACAAAGTGCTGAGTTGCGGAATCAGCGATGTGGCTCCGTTCTCACGGTATCCTTGGGAATTGTAGAATATAACTCCTCCCTTCCCAGAAGGATCCATACAAGGGGTGGATCAATCATTCGTCGTCGTCTTCGGTATTTGGACAGGGGTGAAGTCTTTTGGTGGGCTGTCTTGGTTTTTCGGGTTCCTCACTGGGTGTCTTCAGGGGAAGAACAGATTTCGATGGGGAACGTCTGGTCCAGTATAGATATATCAGGCCAAGAATCGATGAAGTTATGAATAGGAGGTAGATGGGTATGGCCCAGATATAGGATGTATCTTGTTTCAGATTCTTTAGGATAACCTGGTGGATCTTCTGTTGCTCCCTTTGGAATTTGATGAAGTTGGTCCAATGGTATGTTGTGGAGTACTAATTCTTGAAGATGTGAGTGAGCTATCTTGGGGGTTTTCACTGCGGGTAGCAGTAGGGGTTGACCGCTGATGGTGTCATCGTTGTTTGTATATGTGTTGAGGGGTGTATGGAATTCGATTATGTCTCCGGGCTTGGAGAATTGTCCAATTGAAAATCCTCAGACTCATTAAAATAGTCAGAATTTTCTGAGTATTCATACTCGTTTTCGAGCAAACACTCCGTTTGGTTTTGGGGATCTTCATCGGGAATATCTAAATGTTCGGTATTATGCAATTCCTCGGAAACCCATCTTCGATTTGTCGATTGAGCACGAGGTTTAATATTTGCAGTAACCTGTCTAGAAGTGGAACTCATGGGAGTTGGTTTTGGTTGGTTGGAATTTTGAAAGTTTTGGTTTGGTTTCCAAACATTTCTGGGAGGCCCAAAAACTTGATTGTTCGATTAATTTTGTTATGGTTGGATGTATAGGACCTGTTGGAAAGGATGTTCTTGGTTGGGATTGGAACGTTTGTGGTGCAAAATTTGGGTTTTGCTGTCTTTGTTGATGAACATTTTGGTTGAAATTATGACCGAAGTTTGGTCTTTGTATTTGATATTGATTTGATTGGTTATTGGAATATTGATAGGAAGAACTGGGGTTTTGTTGCCTACCAGGATTTCTTCTGATTTGATTCGGATTCGAATTTTGATTCGAATTCGGGGTCGAGTTTTGGAGATACCTAATATTATCTTCTTTTCTAATGAAATTTATAGCGTCTAACATTGTTTTCGGTTCTTTGGTACGAACCATTAAACCATAAGGGTTTTTCAAACCTGCTAAAAATACTTCGAGACCTTGTTGATTATACATATTTTGCTTAAAAGTGCGTACATTTTGATCTTCTTCATGGATTGCTAAATAATTTGAAATTGTATTCAATACTTTTCTAACTCTATCATGAAACTGATAAGGGGTCTCATTGGGACCCTGTCTCAAATTATTCAAATCTAAGGACAAACAGGTCTCATTTCTGTGGTCGCTAAAGTTTCTTATTAAAACATTTTTGATATCGGGAATGGTTTTCACGCAGCTAATGTTAACGACCTCACGAGCTGGGCCTTTCAGTTTACTAATAATGGTGCGAAAAATAATCACATTTTGATAATTATTTGCATTTGCATTATCATAGAAATGGGTGTAAATGCTATCAATACTTTCAAGAAAGAAATTCAATTCGTTCATTTCACCATTAAAATCGGGTATAGTTTCGGCGTGAACTTTAGTGAAATTTGGAATTGCCATGGTATTGATTGTAGAAATATTCCCAATTGATAGATTATTGGTTTTCAAGGTAATATTATTGAGTGTATTTGTAAGTGAACTTATTTCTAACTCTAGGGAATCTTCACTATCACTTGGGGGGGGAAAATCACTAGAGGAGTCTGACATGAAACGAAAAATGACTCACAGCAAGAGTAACGTCTTCATCGAACTTCAAGGCTGCCAATTTCCTGGTTGCGTCTGCTTCTTTATCCTTGGTATCTTCAGTAACTATATAGTCCTTTGGTATCCACTTTTCGGCGATCGAACGAACGGACACGTAGGAACCTTTTCGATTGTTACTTAACTATAGAAATAGAAAGTTACCCACGATGGATTCTTGTAACAATCCTACCGACTGCGCCAATTTTATATCTCGTTTCGAGATTGTTTAAAAAAAACTTTTATTTTCAAAAATTACAATTACAAAGAAAATGGATGTTGACAGTACAATTGTTATATCAAGACTGTCTTAATAAAATAATGTTATGAACGGACAAGGTGAATCTGCTGACGCTGTTCCTGGAACTGCTCGCATCTCGAGAAGATACAAAGTGCTGAGTTGCGGAATCAGCGATGTGGCTCCGTTCTCACGGTATCCTTGGGAATTGTAGAATATAACTTGCATCACAATATGGGGTGGCATATTTGAAAATGTACTAAACAGCGTTCAAATGATGCAGAATACAATCATAAAAATCATTTACAAAAAATCTAAACTGTCTGATACACAAAAACTGTATGTTGAAAGTAATCTACTCAATGTAAGGAGCCTATACGCCACAAATTGTCTATTCTGGATGTATACTAATGAGTCCTCATTTTATATGACTAAATGTAATAACACCAGGAGTATGCAAAATCTTCACGTATATGTTCCAATGTTTAAAAAGGGTCATACTCAACGAACCATTTTTTATTTTGAACCTAAACTGTATGATGTTCTACCTCTGATATTGAAAAATAACACATATTTAAAGAATCAATAAAGCCGTTCGTAATTGAAAACAATTTGTTGATTATGATCATCTTGCAAAATAATACATACTAATTTTAACAAAGGAAAGTGAATAATGTATGTTGCATGTGATGTAATGATAATCATAACATGTACCAGCCTTTTCTGAAAATTCTCCGAAACTCTACGAAACGAATCACAAAATTATTTGTTGTCGACAAAATACCGTAAAATGTGTAATCATGCCGCCACGAGATGGAAATAAGGTACAAATCAAGCCATAAGCGCTTAGGTACCTTCTCTCAGTCTTAAGGTGGTAAAATATAAAATTGATAACATCAATGTACTGTATACTCTTTGAATAAAGTTTGATTCTAGTTTGATTCTAGTAATAGATTCAAAAGCTTGTCGCGCAAAGCTTTCAGTTCGAATATAAAAGCGACAAGCTTTTGAATCTATTACTCACCTACATCACACATCCAAAGCAATTATTCTTTACTTTTTAGTGCATTTGAATAAAATCTGGTCTTTAAAAAGTTTTTTATTAATTATTTTATTTTGTGCTTTTTAGTACTTAAGTACGTCTTAATCTATGCATTTTTTATGAAGCACCGTTAATATGAGGCCTTTTTTCCCTGTAAGTTCTGAGGTATCTAGTCCTTCAATGAGGAGACCATCTGAAGATTAACTCATCCGACATCTTGCAGTTGCCATCCTCAATTTATAAATTTCAACTAAAATCAATAATCTCGACTGAATCCATAATTTCCGACCCCAAAAACCCCGACATACCAATTTTGAATAGAGATCATCGGCCATCTTGGAGCCGCCATTTTGATTTCATGAATTTTGGAGAAAAATTCATAATTTTAATTTGAATAGATTCGGCCATTTTGTGAGCGTTTGACATCAGTTCGGCTCATCGATACTCAACCTAAAAAACATTCCATGTGCCTAAAAGTGGAGGTTTTCTGAGTTAATTGAGAAAAACTGAAGATATGTCCTTAGTGGAGACATAATTTCCTAATATGTGCAATTATCGCATAATGCTAATTTCTTACAACATATCGAAATATATGTCAACCTCCTGAACATTTTTCAATGTTGGGAGAATCGGAAACATAGTACGGGTGAGAATAAAACCAAATACTCCATTTTTTCATTCATTATATAATTTGATCGAATAGATGATGTCGTGGATTTACTGATATGTTACCATACTTTATTACATATGGTTGTTTTGACAGATCAACTGACAAACAAACCCAACCTCAAATTCATAAAACTCCACTTAGATAAGAGTTAAGGTCTGAAATAATTTTTGCGAAAATACTCTTAATTTGTTGAAGTTTATGTTGGAGTATTATTATCAAAGCCATTTCTGATTGAATTATCTAGAAAAATATTATACAATCATCATGCTTTTGATGAAGAAAAACAATTATTTTGTGATAATATCTACTTAAATGATAGAAACGGTTTAGTGGCTACACTACATAGAAACAAACAAGGCATTCAAGCAAATATTCAAATGGACCACTTTTTTGTTCAATACATAATTGGCATCTCTGTATCATCGACTGTCGCACGCTTTGGAATATTTCTGGTGTATCCTGTATTAACGTACATGCTGCTAAAATTCTTGCCGTGGAATCTTCCACAGATTCTACAGGTGTTCCAACCACTAGGGATTTGAGGTATCCCTATGAAAAATTCTAGTGAAGTTGAATCCGGAGAACGTGCAGGCCAATGTATGGGACCACGTCTACCTATCCACCGATTATGGAATGTTCGATCAAGAAATTGACGAACGATTCGTTGGAAATGGGCCACTGCACCATCATATTGATACCACATCCTTTGACGAACCAATAGAGGTACGTCTTCAAGTAGCCCAGGTAAACATGTTCAACGAACACTCGGTAGTTCTGCCCATTCAAACGGGGAGGAAGAAAATACGATTTTCGATAATTCCTACCCAAATATTCACTGAAAATTTTTGTTGGTAGCCTTTTCGAAACATTCCATGCGGATTCTGTTCATTTCATAAATAGCTGTTCCTACTATTGAAATATCCATCTCTTGTGAAACATGCCTCATCCGTGAATAGAACATATCTAGGAAAGTCATTTGCTCCTTCATACATCCTCAAAAACCATTCACATTCACATTTACTGCAGGCGAAATAGATACAATATTTGTTCACGTGCTACCCGACTTGTGACACTTGTAACATATACGAAATAGCTCGAGTACTGGTAGAAGGATCTGCTGCTTATCGTTCAAGAATTTGTTCTTTCGTAACATCATCTCTTCTTGTTCTATTCGCACCACAATGGTGTTTACTGGTTTTGAAGGACCCCGTTTCAGCATGAACGAAATGCATATCTGTATATTCTTCAAATGAATAATCCATTTTGAAACTATGTTCACTGACTGAAATGATGACAGATGACTCGACAATAATACAACTGTTTTGGGTTACTGTCAATTATGTCTAATGTAAGTATCGATATATCAGTGTGTTTCTACCGGGAACAATGAAAAAAGGCTAGGTTTTTTTTTGGTTCCAAATTTCGTGTATGTTTTATGCAATTATCAATGGTGTACTGAACAGCTTACCACGAACTAGCATGAAAAGCTCGACTTTGCAACTAGTTATCACGAATCGAAAGGCACTATTTAAGTAGATATTAATACACAATAATTGTTTTTCTTCATCAAAAACATGTTGATTGGATGATATTTTCCTAGATAATTCAATCAGAAATGGCTTTGATAATGATATTCCAATATAAACTTCAACAAATCAAGAGTACTTATCTTCAGTTTTTCGTAAAAGTTATTTCAGACCTTAACTCTTATTTAACTGGAGTATTGTGAATTTGAATTTGTGTTTTTTAGTCAGTTGATCTGTCAAAACAATCATATGCAAGAAAGTATGCTAATATACTAGTGAATCCACGACATCGATTCGATCAAATAATATGATGAATGAAAAAATTGAGTTATCGGTCTCATTCTGACTCACCCGTACTATGTTTCCGATTCTCCCAATATTAAAAAAAATTCAGGAGGTTGACACATATTCCGATATGTTGTAAGAAATTAGCATTATGCGATTAATGCACATAGGAAATTATGTCTCTACTAAGGACATATCTTCAGTTTTCCTCAATTATCTCAGAAACATCCACTTTTAGGCACATGAAATGTTATGACTTTTAGGTTGAGTATCGTCCATTCAATTGTCCCATGAAGGAACATATAACGATATAGTATCGTAACCAGGCCACTGGTTTACGAAAAAATATAACTTCAAATCACCGCGTTGATAAACCTTGATTAAGGATCCAAGTTTCAATTTTCAGGAACAAAGAAGGGCAAATAATAATATTAAAAGTACAAACAAGAACACGATACACACGGAATAAAACAAGCTGATACGGAGGCAAAGAAGTACTAAGATGACGATGGAATCGAATAAATACCAAAAAAAATAATAAGAAACGAAAAGATGGAAAAGGCGTGGAAGACATACTGGGAAACGTTCACCAAGGGAAGGAGCTTATATGGTACAATAAAAATAACGCAAAAAGAACTAATCGAAATTAACAGGAAAACTACACAACTGTCCACAAGGCACGGACACCTCCAAACGTACTACCGAAGGTTCAACCTGAGGCAAACAGATGGGATGTGTATATGTGGGCTAGAAGAGGAGACGAAAGAACATATAATAGAGAGATGCCAGCTAGTCACGCAAAGCAGGAAATGGCAGAATATCTAAACAATTCAAACCTAAATTACCCTCAAAACATTTGAAATATGATGCAACTTACTGATAACTAAACTCAACATTTGGGGCAAATATATGGTTCTTGAAGACGAGCGAGCGAACGAATCAGGTTGACTTGAACTTGAGTAGAACGTCTGCAATTCAGTATAAGAATCCAATAAGTAACCACTGTAAATAACAAATGCAAATAACAATATTGTAAGTAACAAAGAACTAATGAAGGTTATGTAAAGCAGAGGCAAATAATGTAAACCATCACAGAAATCTTCTATAGTACATTATAAGATCATATAGGAAGATAGGTAACTAGTGTAAATATCAATAATAGGTACATAACATACTGTATATAACAAAAAATTAACAAAGAAAATGTAATGCATATGTAAATGATGTAAACTAACAATCTAAAGAACAATATATATAATACTATAATGTACGTAATGTATGTAACAAGTCAAAAAAAAAGAAAAAAGAGAGGAAAAGGAAAAAAGGGAGAAAAAAAGAAAGAAGCGTAAAAAGAAAAGAAAAAGGGGAAAAAGAGGAAAAGAAAAATACAGGAAGGAGAAAGAAGAGGGAAGGGATAGAAAGGGCAAAAAGTAAAAAAGTAGGAAAATGAAAAGAAAGGAGAAGGAACTTGCCCTGCTGATATTTAGGAGTGCGGAGTTGGGATGAGTTCCCTTTGCAGTGGTCAGATAGATGGATGGTAACAAACAAGGCTCAATACCTAACGGTTGGAAAGCCAGCCTACACGGCAAATCTCTTCAATGTAAACCATTGAGGAGTTTCCTCGACTGTCTTCCATCCCCATCATTATATTAACTCCAGGTTTTCATTATGAACTACAGATATGTGTGCCAAGTTTCAAAATAATCGGTTCACAGGTGAAAAATCAATCATCCCCTATGTTTCTACCCTTAGGGGTGGAGTTTTTCTCAAGTAAATGGGACCAACTTCCAATAAAGAAAGAATAATCGAAATCGGACTACTTTGTAAAACGTTATGAGTGGTCATACATACTTTTAAAAAAACCGAGTCGACTAGTGAACCTCCTCCTTTTTCGTCGGTCAAAATATAAATCAATGATGTACATTGACAAATAACAGAATCAATAAAGATATGATGATAGGTTCTCACAGTACTGTATCAGATCCATTAACGTTAACCGTATATACGGTTGAAAAATACGATGTGATGATCATGATACCTCAAACACTGCATGAAAGTGAAATAAATGAAATTCGTGGTGAAATAATATATACAATCAAATCACTATAACAAAGAGATCATTTTATTATATGTGAATCCTAATTTGTCATACATTCTCCAATGATTTTATAATTCCATGATAAATTCGATGCCATTGTAATGAATCGAATGAATTGTTTCAATTATTATTACTGAAATATCCGGTTCATTAGGTTTGTCGATAATCATCTATATTTGAATGAATTGAATTTTAACAAATCATTCCCGAATAATAGGCTAAAAGTACCGAGTTTGAATTTCTATAGGGAGAACATTTGATGTAACATGTGCGAAATTTGTGAATTTTCATTGGGACTGGAGTTGTTTGTCAATTTACAGGTGATGGCCAAAAGTATGATAAGCATGTTGTTTAGGTGCTCACTTATGCCAAGTTTGAATTTAAGCGAAGCGAGAGTTTTAATACCATACGAGTCAAGTAAAATCACCTTCTTGGCGAGGTGCGTATACTATTTTTTCGCATTTCTAACCAACGAAAAAAAAGCAGGAAGTTCTCTAGTCAACGCGTCAATTTTTTTTAAGCATCACTTTTTATAAAATAGCCCGATTTTAATGATTTTTTTCAAGGCTGGTTCACTTTGGACTCGAAAAAAAAATCCACTCCTTGAGGTTAAAGAAAGTGGGGGATGATTGTTGGTTCACCCACTTAATTTTTACTTGTTAACCGATTCTATCACGCACAACTTTGTACTGGGTTATCCGATTCAGATGATTCTCTTTTAATTATATGCTGACCGAAAGGGATTATTCAGTATATCGGCCCATTTTTATTGATTGAATCGATTGGATTAGTGTATTGTTGGTATCGCTTCAATTCAAAACTCTCTGGAGGAACAAGAGACTCGGTATTGTTCTACACGGCCCACAAGGTATGTTGAATCTTATGTTGAGCTGGTCACCGTGCTCTGAATAGCATTGATTATTCACAAAGGTCATTCTGAATAGTTTTTTTTCTGTTATTTGCTAGATTGTGGAAATTGGGAAGCACCGTTGACAGTTTGGTGACGTTGGACGGTAATTGATTAGACCCCTTGTACTAGGGTGAGTCTGATTTTGTAGCTTTTGGAAGATCAATCTCATTTATGTTATTATTGAATTATTGTTGAGGATGTGACATACGCTGTGCTCCATCAAATTTGCGATATCTCCAGAGCAGAGCGAGGCATGACAGTCATGTCAGTTATACGTCATTTCATTTAGCAGAGTACGGGACATACAGGGTGAAGCATCACATTTGCGGTATTTATTGTACATGGTGATGCATACCGAATATTCCTTACATTAATAGTTTGATAAATATTTTGTGTTTCATCCCCCATGTTTCATCCATTATGAGATATACAGGGTGAACTATTACAAGTATGATATTGTACATGTTGATACATATAGGGTATTTCTTATATTATTATTTTGGGGTATACAGGGTGTCTCACCCATTGTGAGATATACGGGATGTCTCGGAAGTATTCGTTTAATTGGTGTATCCATATCAGGGTAATGTTTGAATACTCTTGGAAGTGTTATGATATGGACTTTTTTGTTTTCTTTCACGGTGCTTGAGCCTGGCGGTGTGTCCAGATTGTTCTCGTCTTGTATCTGGCAGAGTGTTCTCCCGTTGGTCTGTTTTTTTTACTCCTGGCTTACCAGTTTTTAAGTTCCGGTTCAGAAGTTTCCGGATACTAGATTTTTGGATAACAGATTCCGGCTATATGTTTCTCCGGACATCAGATTTGGTTATATGCAAGTTTTATGTATTTATTGTTGAGTCTCATACGACCCTATTGTCGATTTTCATGGTTCCCTAGATTATTTGTATTGTTGATTTCTAGTTTAGATACTCATTAACCAATCAGCGCCTCCTCAAAAAGTGTGAAGCGGAAATTAAATCATTATTGTCCGTCGGCTTCCACTCGGCGCCATATGGGACAAATCCCCCTGCGAGAAATCCGTTCCCATCTGGCCTTGAACCGGCGTAGACAGGGAGATGTATCATAGGAATGCAGCTGGTCTTGTTCTAGGCAATACTGCATCTCTTTCTATTTAATATTTATATATTTTAATGCACATCACAACATAGAATGTACCATTCACACAGTGTTCTGGGTGGGCCTTGTTACTAACTCCATACGCCACCTAGGAGCAGTACTATTAATTTGAACGCAACAGTGAATCGTCGAGGACCATTCTCGGCCCGGCTACGAAATTTAACATCAGATTCTCTCAAATTAAATGGAAAATTTCTGCCCTGGCCGAGAATCGAACTCACGACCTTTCGATCACGAGTCGGACGCAAACCCACACGCGTCGTCGATTGGATTACACGTCTTTGCGCTCCCATATTTAATTTTTGCTGTTCTAAGTAACATGGTGATTGGTGTCTGTTGAATTTATTGAAGTAATATGTGATCATGAGTCTATCTGACAGTGTGAAATATCCGTTAACCTATGTAATATTTGCAGTCCTCTGATTCATTAAATTAGTCATCGGGATTCGATCTTGCTTTTATTTTCTTTCAACAATAACTGATATATTGTTAATTGTTGTGTGGAACCTTTGAGTTTGGGGCACAAATCTATCTGGCGCCCATTTAATATCTTATTACAACTACTTGTGTTGGAACCACTTTCATCTCCACTGTGATGTAGCTGCAATACCAACCTGTTGAAAGTGATTAGTTTGACAGGCGAACCTGTGACCCTTTGGAAATTTGGTAGGTCGCAATTGGCGAAAACGGTTCGGATTACAGACACACACAGACAGACAGGCGGACTTCACTCTGGAAAAGTTCTCAATCGTCTCGGGGGACATCAAAACGAATATTTCCGTCGAAGCTCGATTATTATTTTTCGTACGATTACATTACTTGACCACTCGAGAGGGCCGGTCAAGTGAAATTAGATAATCACTCCATTTGTTGGTAAAATATTTTTGTCAATTGTCACTTCGAAGTGACAATTGTCACTTAAAAAACATCTGGAATTGCCATTTCAAAGTGACAATGGTCACTTCGAAGTGACAATTGTCACTTTGAAATGGCAATTCCAGATTTATTTTGAGTGACAATCGTCACTTCAAAGTGACAATTGTCAGTTCAAAGTGACAATTGTCACTTCAAATTGACAATTGTCACTTCAAAATGGCAATTCCCGATGTTTTTGTAAATGACAATTGTCACTTCAAAGTGACAATTAGCAGTTCAAAGTAGAAATTCCAAATGTTTTTGAAACATATTTTGTTGTTGGCCCTTCTACGCCTTCGTACCTGTACTTCTCGAATAATACTGACGTTTTTATGCACTGATGGTTGCTATGCTGTAAAATGGCCCATTACTGTACGATTTTGATGTCGTTAATGTAGTGCATTACTGTACAAAATGCGAAATAGTATATCATGATACAAGTGTGTAAGTGAGCCTTTAAAGCACGCGCAACGAGTTTGAGGGCACGATGCGGAACGAAGTGCCCTCAACGTTGCAAGTGCTCCAAAGGCACACGTGTATCATACGCTATTTTTACAAGCTTTTATTCAGTTTCACTTGTTAGTTCATTAATTCGTTAGGGTCAAATCTTGCAAGTGAATTTTGACCGACTTCTAGTCGTCCGATTCATTTGAAATTTGGCAGGTATTCATAACTCCGGTAACAATTCATTATGAAATTTTTGTTGAAGAAAAAAACATAATGGCTGCTCCAAGATGGCGGGGAAGATTTGTAATTATCGTCCGATTTGATTCAAAATTGGTATGTGGGGGTTTTCAGGGTAGGAGATTATGAAATTCTCGTCAAAATTTATAAATTGAAGATGGCGGCCCGAAGATGGAGGACGAGTTTTCTGATTATGGTCATAGTTTATTCAAAATTGGGATGTGAGGATTTTCAGGTTCGGAGATTATACATTTTTTGTCAAAAATCTATAAATTCAAGATGACGACTTCAGGATGGTGGACGATCATTTATTTAAGCCTGAAACGTATAAAATAAGTTTAAGTCATCGCTGACAATGATTTAATTATTTTTTGTTGAATTATTCGGTTTCAAAAAGCTTGTCGCGCAAATTGTTATAAAATTAATACTTCGACAAGTTGTTTCTCACCAATCAATAATTGTCCACTGAAATTAATAGGTACCTACTTTAATGAACAAAAAATAATGAAATCATTGTCAGCGATGACTTAAACTTATTTTATACGTCTTAGTACACGGCTTAAATGAAAGCTTGTTTTTCATTAGTTATTTCATCATTATACCTGCATCATAACTTCAATAACAATACTGGAAATGAATTTTAGATGAGGATAATGTTCCTTATATTTTAATACATCTAATCAAGTATGTAATGGACATCTGATGTCACATTTCGTTGACATGGATATAGCAATGGTTGTTTACAAGCTTATTTGACAGTTCATATGATTGATGTAAAAGTTGGACTTGTTTTTGTCACCTAGCAACATGTAAAACACGGCGTGTTTGAATCTTGAGATTTCGCACGCTTTTTCCTTCAAAACACGGCGTGTTTTACTCTGGAGATTTCGCACGCTTTTCTGTTCATGAAACAATGATTATGATGCAGGTTTGATAAAAAATTATTATTTGCAAACGTTTGATTTCCAACCATTTCACAACGTTGTTTTATCATCTCTGCTTTTATTGAGCATGGTCCAAAGTGGCAACACCGGCGGTGATATAATAATATTGTGTGTGCTTTGTGTAATGTCCAACAACAATGGGCCTCAGGCCTCAGGGTTTCATTCTCAAATGATTATCTGTTTCGTACACATAAGGGGTTGATTTCTATGGTATACATTTCAGTTCATGTGTCTACCACATGCAATCTTTTATATTAGAACTTTTGTTGGGATTCAAGTGTATCATGAATTAGAGTACCTATTCCATTACGAAATAATATTGACGATCCAACATAATATTCGATGGAGATTCGGAAAATTTATGAAGCAATAGAAGAATTGTGTCCTTCAGTTTGGGGTAAGTGACATCTTCATACAGTGTGTAAAATTTATAAGTTGCCAGTGGAGATATTTCGGAAATGAAAAAAGATATCAAGAGATGCCCATATCAGTTTCGAGGAAAGGCCAGGGGAACTAAAATAGCTTATGAGCGAACCTCGATACTCTCACCCCCTCCGTCTCATCAACCCCACGTCGAAAGTTGGAACGGCAACCATCCATATGTGGGGGGGAAGGGGGGCCGGGTCTGAAAATTATTTGTTGCTGCGCTTTTCGGGGACATCAATTCTTTGAGTCGCCGACTTTCTATAACGAAGAAATTTTCTAGAGTCGATTGGGGGGGGGCAAGTGCCCCCCATTCAAAAACAATTCTTTTTCGCGTTTCAAATCGAAAAGCCTTTTGAAATTTTTCTATTCCGTCGAAACTAATTTCCTAATTCAACTGTCTCGTTGCGGAACTACCTTAAAAATGCTTTTCAGTGGTACCCAATTCCAAAGGTGTGGGGGGTCTTATTGTCAAAATACTCAAGAAAACTCAATTAATAAGTTTAGCCGTTCCATCTATACTATCTCTCATTATGTGAGTTCAGAGTAACTCACCTGTGTTTTTCCGTGGTTCAAATCCCAGGTCAATATAAATCATTCGTGCGTTGCTCTGTTTACTCTATATTTTTGTAAAATTGTAAAATTGGTTTTTACCGCTTTCTTAGTTGTTTGAACAACCCTCAGAAGTTAATGAAAACTTGTACGGGTTAAAATCACGGGGACCTTACCTTTTATAGTGGGATCCGAAACCACTCTTGGGACCTTGAAAACATTTTTCACCAGCTGCGGGATTCGAACTCGAGCCGGGTGGAAACAGTCGACACAAGACCAACGCTGTTGCCACTGAGCCACAAGCCATATTGGCGAGTGTCTTTTTAAAGGCTCATAGGTAGATATTACCTAGCTATAGGGATGGGTTACAACAATCCGTCACGGATGTATAATTGTTCATAACAGAAGAAATCATGATTTTTATTTGCTGTTGCCTTCTGTACCCTACAAAATATAACATGAAGGCATGGCCCAACTTCTCAGGTTAACGAAAGTCTATGGATATCCAAAATCAAGCAGTTATTTAGATTGACAACTGCATGCCTGCGTAAAAAATACGCACAATTGCAATCAGCATGTCACAGCTTGCAGGCGCTATATCAATTACCACGAGATACAGACATAAGTGTGCTGTCCTTCGAAGGGGACATCAAGCTGGCGGTCCCGAATTCATGAAAGCTGAGCTTGTCAAAAGATCCATGCTTCTACCTTTGTTTGGAAACACCAAAGAATTCGGCAAAATTTTCGGTTGGGGAAAGTATGCTCCCATGCAGCGGCAATAAGCAGAAATGAGCTGACTTCACAGTGATAATTTTAAATATTTTCCATTTTTACAGGTTTGTAGGTCTCGATTTAAAAAAAATATATTTGAACGTTGTAACAACTATGTATGTCAAAGTAGTTACGTTACGGTATTTGGTTTGCCAATTTGAAACCCATGTTTCTCAACAGACTCGAAATCATTTTGATTTTGATCTAGGCATTGATATTCTGGTCACATGTTGAGAAAATAAAGACCTTCAAAATATAAAAAATACGGGAGCGGCACACCAAAATTGCTATGCCACTGGATACTTGGTAACGCTTAAGATGTCTAAAAACCCTGGTGTATTCACTGATTCGATTTTGTTTAGAATTTTTGGGGGACAACAAATGAAAAACGTTAAATTCTGCTTGGAACTTCATTAATAGATGCCGCGGTTAAGGAATGTTTGTGTCACGCTAAATCGGCTAAATGTCAAACTTCAAACCCATGAAATTTTATTATTCTGTCAACATTACATTATTGCTTGTTGCATATTTTTATTCAAAAAATTGTGAATTGTTTGTTTACAAAGATTAAAGTTTTACCAACAAGATTCCGTACAGAACAGTTGGCGCGAAAATGAGATGAAATCCTGAAATTTACTACAATATTTACATCTCTCTGTCAGAAATCAGATGAGATTTTACTTGAAGTCTACCTGGCGTTTTTTCCAAAGTGATTTCTTCTCAAATGGCCTTTTTGGGATCATGGAAACTTCCATAAAGGAAGGAGAAAAGGTAGGAGAGTGGACTGATATCTCTAGATGATGAATTAAATTGAAAATTGAGAAGATTGGAAAATGTCCCCAATGACATTGTTCCATTAAACTTTCCGATACAAACTATTACCAAGACATTCACTGCCCATCTCTACTAGACTAATACCTCTCTAACAACCTTCTGACCCGAACAAAATCAGAGAGTTCATTGTAGATATCATAAGATCTGTCGATGAAGTTGAGAAATCGATTAATCCTGTCTGCGACAGTATAGGCTGCTTCCAGCTATCTTAGAATGACCGGAAAAGGTGAGCCCTACTAACAGAGGTGAGGGAAGAAAACAATAATCTAAATGCTTCTCTTTTATTTTTCAGTAACACCCCACATGATATAATCGGACAAGGAGGGCGATCTAAACCGAGCAGTTGTTCGGAAGAACCAGGCCCACTCCAAAGATCGATAAGGCTAATGACTATGATTAGGATAATTTATCACTTTTCGATAAACACATGAATTTCACAAGTAAGCGTGGACTTTTCATTTTATGAAGATATCTCGATTTGGGCTAGTGAATTCCGATCCGACACAGAGGGTCCCATGGCTCTTTGGAAAAAAATATCCACCATTTAGAATTTTCAAATACTTTCAGTCAGAAGTTTGTCATCTCACGAGAAATTTTTTATACAACAAGATCCCGCTCAGAACAGTTGGCGCGAAAATGAGATGAAATCCTTGAAATTTACTACAATGTTTACATCTGTCTGTGAAAAATAAGATTTTTCTTGAAGTCTACCTGGCGATTTTTCCACAGTGATTTCTCCTCAAATAGCTTTTTTGCAATCATGGAAACTTCCACGAAGGAAGAAGAAAAGGTAGGAGAGTGGAATGATGTCTCTAAATGATGAATTAACTTGAAAATTGAGGGGATTGGAAAATGTCCATGATGACATTGTTCCATTAAACTTCCCGATACAAACTATTAGCAAGCCATTCACTGCCCATTTCTTCTGGACTATTACCTCTCTAACAACCTTCTGATATGAACAAAATCAGAGAGTTTATTGTAGCTATCATAAAATCTGTTGATTAAGTTGAGAAATCGATGAATCCAGGTCTGCGACAGTATAGGCTGCTTCCAGCTATCTTAGAATGACTTCTCCGGAAAAGGTGAGCCCTACTATCAAAGGTGGGGAAAAAAAATAAACCAAATAGTTTTTTTTAAATTTTTCAGTGACACCCGCATGAGATAATCGGAGGAGAGCATTCTAAACCAAGCAGTTGTTCGGAAGAACAAGGCCCACTCCCAAGATCGATAAGGCTAATGACTATTATTAGGATAATTATATATATATATATATATATATATATATATATATATATATATGGCTCTTTGGAAGAAAATATCTACTAGATTCAGAATCTTCCAAACACTGCAGCGCTCACTTCCTCTAGACCAGAATATAGATTTTTCAGAAAGCAAAAGATTGCATCTCCTGTACTTTTATCGGTTTGAAAGCTAAATTAAGTGATTGTATGTAATTTGCAGCACTTCATGAAAGCATTATCTGTCCCATCATAAGATTTTTATCATGAGCAAACGTCCTTTGTAATTGTGGATCCATCATGTAATTTCTCAAAATATTTTCCTTGTTGAAATTACTAGCATATACATAATCTATTCCGATATCTTTTATCGAAAGGATTTTTCCGTGTATTGTATATTCATAATTAACAATCAACTTATATTCCAAAATAAATATGGATAATAATGATAAACAATGGAATACACATACTGATTGTCAATGAGATAGCACATCGAATGCATTACAAATGCAGTGATCACTATAAAAATATATATAACATGTAAATGTTTCAATCAAAGGAATCTCGGAATCAATTTTTTGACTGATTATGACAATATTGTCCCATAATATATTTAATTCTGAACAAAAATATAATTATTTCATTGAACTTGCAAATACGAAAATAATCGAGGCGTTTCCTACTTCTACATTTCAGTTTAAATTCATTGCGACAAGCTTAAAAACCATATGATTGGATTTTTTACTCAATGAAATTTGAATCAAGTTTATCTGATCATTTGCTCTTTCCAGAACCCTCAAAATAGAAAAACAAGTGCCACACAAGATCAACAACAAAAAAGTAAATTTTTTTCCTGATAATACTGTAAATTGAACAGAGGAGGATTATCCAACACTTCACATAATCTTACAGGAAATTTTGGTATTCCTTTTATCCATCAATCTGTTCAAATTTATTTTGAAAAAGAAGTATTTAAAAAAGTTTTTGTGGAAAAGATACATTTATTCATGTCATCTGCTGAAAATTATACAAAACATGTTAATTCTTTCCTGAGACACGTCTGAATGGAATGAAATTTCAAAATCTCGAACAGAGAAAACAAATGAAATTCAACTTCTTAAGCAAAGCAGGAATTGAATAGAGGAGGATTATCCAACACTTCACATAATCTTACGGAAAATTTTGGTAGTCCTTCTTTTCATCAATCTGTCCAAATTTATTTAAAAAAAAAGTATTTAAAAAAGGTTTTGTAGAGTAGAGACATTCATGCATTCATTCATGTCATTTCCTGAGACACGTCTGAATGGAATGAAATTTCAATATCTTGAACAGGGAAAATAAATAAAATTCAACATCTTGAGCAAAGCGGGATTGTCCAAATTAATTGTTGATACGGCTTCGTCGATTTGAGTCTTGCCGCTTGTGTAACCTACGTATTTTGCCCCATGAACACGAATTCGAAGTCAAAACGCGTCGTTCTCAAATACTTTCGGAGGTTCAAAGATCAAGAAAATCCACTTTTCCGCCTCTTTTAGCAATAAGAAACGTTCAAACACATCTTAATTATAATTTATAAAATTTGTTAGGCCTTTTCCACTATCCACAAACATTTTGAACAAGCACCGACTCTGAATTTGTGCTCATGGGACAGAAATATATAAGTACCAACTTGGTGGAGCCGTATCAATAGAAAATTAACCATACAAAATTGGTACGCACTACAATTGTTCATAATTAGAATTATTTCGGAACACTTCTCGAAAATTATATATAACACTGACATAAGTACATGGAATAGTTTGTTCTAAAATATGTTACATCGATCGATCACCCTCTAAATATTCCACAACGAATTGACATAACCTTAAAGGCGACAAAAGCACAATCACAGAACGCATCATAGACACAAATCACAAAAACACCCTGTGTGGTCTGTAATTGCAGTTTACTGAATTATGGCAAGAAACGACGTCGGCGCCATCTGAAACTCTAGATAACTCCCTTTATCAAGTGGGCTGGTGTCCCCCAGTTTGTCCCAATATTTTACAGGTATAAGTGAATACACCATGGTTTTTAAACATCTTAGTAACGCTGTGATTAACTGATTTCTGTCATGTTGAGGCAGTCTTCCAATGTTTCCAAATCTCTATTTTTTCACTTGACGGCACCTTTATTTAAGTTTCGCAGGATACTCTGGAATTACGTCGTTGAATCAACCCTTATTTTGCTAGAATAATGTAACCGTAGAGTAGTCAAAAGAACAGAAGGCAGTGTCAACATCTGAATTTTATTAACCAAACTAATGTTTTGTGCGCTCGTTGACAAACTGGATCAACAAAGTATTCAGGTCACCTACCTCGACCGTTTGTCCCACACAATTTTTATGCTTGTGTCGTAGGTCGTTGCTACCCATTATTTCTTAAACTGTAACGGATGGAAATGGATACTCAACAAACTACGCCATTATCTACCACATTCAAATGGAACTGATCAAAAGATTTCCATCTTCGCTAATACCGAAGTCATTTAATCGCCAAGCCAAACAAACATTTTCCGGGTAACAACCAACCTAAAGGAAATACGGTCAACTACAAGGGTATTTCTTGAGCTTATCGGTATTCGAGAAAACGATTCAATTATTTTTGATTCTCCAACGCGATTCAGTCTTGTGGCTGTTTTGATGAAACGGTATCAGGTTGGTTCAACGGTATTGAGCGTTCATATAAACAAGATTGTTTCCCGTTTTGCTGGAGTTTCAAAGTTCACAGATATAGTAGAGTTAGCCTATCAAAAGTTCTGATGGAAGAAGGAAGTATTTTATTAAGATTTCAACCGATCGTAGTTATCTCGGAAATCAGATAACGATATTTTTTGCAATGAGTGAGGTCTGGAAGTAACTATTCCATTGTTTCAAGAAATCTCAGTTGAAATAATGCTTTTGGACGATCACTTTGACATAATAATAACAATAATAATAGCCTTATTTTTATTAATTGACAGTTTCCTATTTACAGGACAAGGGAACGAGAAATGAATAACCGACATTGAAGAACAATCCGAAAGTAAGAAACAAAAATACAAAGGTGGGATATTCTTCTTACTAAATTTTACATATATTGGTGACTTGAGTAAAATATTCGTTTAAGCTCTAAAAAATGTTTGTGACAGCCAACCAGATTATTCAACCATTTATGTCGAAAAATGATTGATGAAAAATTCTTCCGCTGTTCTAGAGTTATTAGATCTGCCCGGCCACACAACTCAGCATAACTAGTACCCTCTGAATAAATACAATCGATTAAAAAAATAAGGAATTCCGAAACTATTTTCTGAAAAGTCTCAATGATGCTTTCATGACAGCCATTTGAGGGATTCTACACAATATTTGCATACTCAAGTTTTGAGGGAACATAAGCAAAAAAAACATTTTCACAGTTTTACTGGAAACAAAATAGAAAAGAATATTTCGATGATTATTTCACCAGTTTGGATTTATTTGAAAAACTGAAAACTCATGACACTCATGCTTGTGAGACTTTTCGACGTGACAGAGCAGAGTTACCAGCAGGACTGAAAGCTGACATAGATATGGAGAGAGATGACTCAGACTATAGAATATCAAACATGAATGTAAGTGTTTTCAAATGGATGGACAGTAGATCCGTTTATTTTTCATCAAATTTCCATGGAACTGTAAAGAGGATATAATGAGATGGCACTAAAAATTCATTCCTTGTCCTACAATTATCGATGATTACAATCGTAATATGGGTGGAGTTGATCATGCAGATAGACTGCGTCAAGCCTACTGTACTGTATAGATCGAAGGTCGATATTATGGATATTGTCTTTGGGAAAAGTTATATTGTGTATGAATCCTCGAATCCAGAAGATAAAGTAACTCTACTAGAATTCAGGTGGGGTGTCAGCTTGGGGCTAATGAATTATGGAATGAGCAAACAAGTCATGCGTACCAAGAGTTCTGCAAATGGTTCCAGGACTCCCAGTCCATAAACTTATAGAACTGTTGGTCCTTCCACTCTTCGGGGTCTTGCTACACACACATTTTTCTGGTGTCGAGAGGTGGAAATATTTTTCATTTTTGATCAACAAAGGATTCATTTTGCATTACCATGAGCATTGTTAATACAAAATAAAGGTTCATATTGTCTATTTCTATACCTCCTCAGTTCTGACGAGACTCTTGAGACCCAGACCCCCCTCTCTCCTTGTTAGGGAACACAATTTCAAAAAAATTCTATAACAGCCATACCTTGATACTAAATAAATCAGATTCAACAAAAAAAAATCTAAAAAATTCCTAGCTTGGGACACAAAGGGTTAATATATTTGTCAATATCCGTAGACGTTGGAATGAAATTTCATCATCAGTGAAATCAAACCTTCTAAATTCATTCCTATTTATTTTTTATTTTGAAATTGTACGGCCGATACTTGATGAAAATCCATTTTAAAGAAATCGGCGATAATTTGATCTGCGTGGTAAAAAAAGGTCCAATTAGGTAATCTCCAATAATTCCAGCCCTGACATTTAATGAGAACTGCTCCTGGTGATGAGATTCCAGGATTGCATGCGGATTTTCCTCGGCCCAAAAATTATTATTATGAAAATTTCTGATCCTGTTTTAAGTAAAACTGGCTTCGTCTGTGAATACAATTTTCCTGTCAAATAAATGATTTTCGGCAACTTTTTGGAGAAACAATTGGCAGAAATTCACTCGTAATGGAAAGTCTCGAGGAAGTAGAGGCTGAACTCGTTGAATGTGATAGGGATATAAAAAATTATCATGGAGAATCCTCCATACTAGAATATGGGCGATATTCAAATTATTGGCAACTTGCCTCGTACTTATTTCAGGACTTACGTCAACTGAATTTGAAACTGCTACCTCAATTGCTGGAGTTCTTGCAGTCCGATGTGCTCCTTTCAAGTGATGATTTGGCTCGAAACTTCCTGTTTCACATGAGCTTCTGTGGGTGCTTGAAATCGTTCGAGCATCAGGAACCATTCTATTTGGGAAGCGCTCTCGATACAGTCGCCTGGCTTCATATGCGTTCAGCAAGCCTATACGAGTAATGCATGTCGGTATTTGTAAAATTTACCATGTTTTTTTTAATAAGCAAGTTTTTATAACGTAAATAATATCACGTATCTAGCTGAAGAAGTGTCAAAATTGTTAAAATTGAAAACAACATAATGTGTTCTTAGCATACTAGATGTTTCAAGCCCACAAGATAATCCTACTACTCTTCAACGGCTGATTTCGCATAGGGACAAACAAATGAATGCATTTTATTTTCTAACTCAGAAACCGTTCGCCGGACGAAAAAAAGATGGGAGACCATTTCTATGAGAAGATAGAGGACAATTACAAAAATACTATTTATTTGAAAAAAAACAGTGGCGTATCATTATTTTGATAAAAAATATGGCAGGGTATGTTAACAAGGACGCCACTGATGAAAATTAAGAGATCCTTTACCATGGAAAAAAAATATTTTTATGCGTACTTTGCATGTACCAGAATCGAGGAAAAATCCAAAGCGGTTTCAGAAATATTGGGGAAGAACTGATTTTTTTGTTAAATTTCAATATCCTGTATCTCACAAATTAAGCGGTTGCGGACTTATTTTCATATGAAGAATTTGTCTCAAAATCATCCAAGGATTATCGCCCTCTAGGATCAGCATTCAATTAAGAAACACCCTGTATTGCATATTGCTGCACTAATCGGCCTTGGATCTTAGATGTAGCTCCACCGTGTGGGAATCAGTTGCAGTTGATGTGCATACTACCTATGTGCAATGCATTATTGAAATTAAAGTATTTATGTTTTCTGAACCCATGAGGTGGGGCTTAGTTTTATTCGGGCTATGAATGTGTGTTAACTCATACGTGTTGTAGAGGAAATTATAGTGGGATCCGAACCCACGAGTCGAAATTAAAAAAAGAAATAAAAATCGGAGTGTATAGATATGGTTCGAATAGCTTTGGAAAAGCAAAGAAAAAGTGAGGTTGGCTGTATTGGTAACACAGATGACCCCATAATTAACATCACAGCGCGGTGTCCCCATAGTGATTAGGCGACCAGAATGTGGGCAACGCATTATTTATTGAAAAAAAACTGCTTGTGGTATTTTTAAAACAAGTACGTATCAGCTAAATTTAAATAAGACGATCCTTGTTTGTACATGATTCTTTCAATAAAGTTTTGTGTAATTCGTGTATTTTTTTTCTGCAAATGCATAATTGGTCAGGAGAGTCTATTCGAATTCTGAGGAACGTAGTCTGACATGACTGTGTGATCACCCCAACCCTCGAAAATATCTGGTGAATTTCAATATTTTTATGTATCTATAGGAAACTTATGATTTATGATATTCAATTTAGCAGGTAAGTAGTCTGGGAAAGTACAAATACATTTCCTTTAATAGCGAAGAAAAAAGTATTTAACACCGAATAAAATTATCAGGTAACTAAAACTTATATTATTTGATAATGAACATGTACAATTCAATGAGAACTTCTGTGGGGTGTACCTGAAGTGATGTTTGTTGATATTAAATAAACGTTCCTTAATCTTGAAAATAATATAACCTATCATTGAACCAAAGACTTATTTGGGATTATTTGAAATATCATTAGTTTTCAATAAAATTACATAAGCTAGTCCATATTTAATAATGGGATTTTTTAACAATGAATAACATTCATTTGATGTTAACAAACTGTTCTCTCAGGGTACCCTGTATTCTTTCCCAACCAGTGATATCTGGGATCCAGTAGAATGTATAATCATTTCAAAAAGATATATATATATATATATATATATATATATATATATATATATATATATATATATATATATTAAGTGGAAGGAATTTAATGGACATAGCCCTCAGAGAAAAGTTCTAACCGTAGACACGTGTTTCGGGCTCTCGGCCTTCATCAGTACGGTGGAGAAGTGCAAAGATGAACAACACTTGTTGACTCCGTTGATTTGTCGTTTTCTACCAAGTGTTGTTCATCTTTGCACTTCTCCACCGTACTGATGAGGGCCAGAACCCGAAACACGTGTCTACGGTTAGAACTTTTCTCTGAGGGCTATGTCCATTAAATTCCTTCCATTTTGTTTTTAACAGTCCCCTCGATATAACTCTCTTTATATATATATATATATATATATATATATATATATATATATATATATACATATATATATATAAATATATATGTGTGTGTGTGTCAAAATATAGAGAATTTCGGATTTCTTGGGATAGGTCCAGACGGAAAAAAAACTTGTCCTCACAACATACTGGTAATTTTATTGACGTTTCAGCAGGAACTCATGCCTTTTTCAAAATATTCATTGGTCAAACTGTAAAAATTTGACAAATTAGAAAAATAGTGTGAATGTTAGAGAAAAAGAGATTGGAACTTACCATAAAGCGTATATTTCGGTTTTTATTAATCCAAATGGTCTAATTGCTTATACTGATTTCTTTCTCAGGTGAGGAAAAACAATTTGGGGGAACATTTAACATATTGTTTTTTTTGTGAGAGACACAGGATATAGTTTAAAAACGTACCGTTGGAAGGATTTTTATCGACTGAAAGGAGGCTAGCCCATCTTGGCAGATGTTAGATTGTGTTTTTTTTTAATTTTTTTTTTTGTGTTTGGGTTTTTTGTCATTGAATTGTCGACTGATGTATACATTGTTCTTTGTTGGTGTGTACGCTGGTGTTATTTTTACGGGTGGACGTTTTCGAGATTGAAGTAGGTTGTGGCAACGTTTATTATTCAAATTGGTATCTTTTTTGTCATTAATTGAGTTTTTTATCTCTATAACTTCATAAATTTCGCATTTACGTAATTTATTTTCTGTTTTCAGAATTTTCGTTTCGTCAAAGTTAAATTTGTGGTTTAGTTGGGTTTCATGTTTTGATAGAGCAGTTTGTTTTTTTTGTCGTATTTGTGGGTCTTCATTTTTGATGCCAAGTATTGACTAGTTTGTCCTATATATACACCATTGAAGTCATTGCAAGAAATTTCGTGTACTACATGCGACTTTCTCTTTTTTGGGAGTTGAGTTTTTAGTTTGCTGAAGTTATTGTTCAGAAGGTTGTGACCCTTAAAAGCAAGTGAAATGTCATATTTTGAGAAGAAGTGTTTTAGTTGTTCTGACAATCCTTTTATATAAGGAATAGTTAGATTTTTTTTTGGGTATTGTTTTTATTGTTTTTTGATTGGTTGTTGTGAAACAGGTTGATTCTGTTACTGAAAATTGAGTTTGTTAATTTTAGGGGGAACTTGTTTTTTATCAATGCATTTTTGGCTTTGGTGATTGCTTTCTCTCTCAATTCTGTATCAGATAATTTGAAAGCTCTATCGGCTAACCCAATTATCACCGATTTTTTTTGGGATAAGAGGGATTGGAGTTAAAATTGGTGTATGGCGAAGACCATGTTTCTTTGGTGTACCACTCAGTTCGTATTGAGTAATTTTTTTTGTGCAAGGTTATATCAAGGAAATTAATTTTGTTTTTCGATTCTACTTCTACTGTGAATTGTTTTTTTTGTGGTAGTTGTTGAAGCAATTTAAGACGTATTGCATTTTGTCATCGGGGATTGCAGTTATGCAATCATCAACGTATCTGAAGAAGAATGGAATATTAAAATCAATATTTTTATCACTGTTTCTTCCAGGTCTTCCAAGACAAGCTGTGCTATGACGCTGGAGATACTTGCCCCCATTGCGCAACCTTCTATTTGTTGGTAGATTTTTTCATTGAATAAGAAATAATTGGAATTAAGGGTTAGTTCTACAGCTTCTAGAAATTCGTTTTGTGGGATTTCGGTGAATTTCTTATTTCAGGCCATTTTTTCTCGAAGACTGCCATTGCCAGCACGGTAGGAATGTTTGTGTACAGCGATACCACGTCTGATAAGTTTATAATTTTGAGGGATTTTTGTGTTTTTTATTTTTCCTTTGAACTGCAAAGAATCTTTCATATAATAGGAGTTTTTATTTATAACGTTGGAAATGATATTTTCTAAGTACTTGGATAGGTTGCTGTATGGGGACTGAATGCATGAGACGATGGGACGAAGTGGTATGTTTTTTTTGTGCAATTTTGGGAGCCCATATATTCTAAGCAGTACGGTGTTATGAATTTTTAAATTGATATTAGATTCTTGTTATTTTTTTGAAATTTGTTTGTAGGGTCCAATTTAATTAGTTCGTATGTTGATGGATCATTTAGAAGACAGTTCATTTGATTGTAGTCTTCCACGTTCATGATAACTGTTTTATTTGTCTTGTCAGGTTTTAAAATTAGGAGCTCTGGATTGTCTTGAAGGAAAAAATTGTTTTTTTTTTCTTTATCACGTTATAAATAAAAACCCTTATTATGTGAAAGATTCTTTACAGTTCAAAAAAAAAAAAACACAAAAATCCCTCAAAATTTTAAACTTATCTCATTAGACGTGGTATCGCTATACACAAACATTCCTACCGTGCTGGCAATGGAAGTCCTTAAGGAAAAATGGCCTGAAATAAAAAATTACACCGACATCAAACAAAACAAATTTCTAGAAGCTGTAGAACTTACCGTAAATTCCAATTATTTCTTATTCAATGAAAAAATCTACCAACAAATAGAAGGTTGCGCATGGGGGCAAGTACCTCCAGCGTCATAGCACAGCTTGTCTTGGAAGACCTGGAAGAAACACTGATAAAAAATCTTGATTTTAATATTTTATTCTTCTTCAGATACGTTGATGATTGCATAACTGCAATCCCCGAGGACAAAATACAATACGTCTTAAATTCCTTCAACAACTACCACAAAAAAAAATTTCTTGATATAACCTTGCACGAAAAAAATGACTCAATACGAACTGGGTGGTACACCAAAGAAACATGGTCTTCGCGATACACCAATTTTAACTCCAATCTCTCTTATCCCAAAAAAAATCGGTGATAATTGGGTTAGCCGCTAGAGCTATCAAATTATCTGATACATAATTCAGAGAAAAAGCAATCACCAAAGCCGAAAATGCATTGATTAAAAGCAAGTTCTCCCTAAAACTAACTAACTCAATTTTCAGTAACAGAATCAACCTGTTTTATAACAACTAATGGAAAAACAATAAAAACAATACCCAAAAAAAATTTCTTACTATTCCTTAATTTGAAGGATTGTCAGAACAACTAAAATACTTCTTCTCAAAATATGACATTTCACTTGCTTTTAAGGGTCCAATCTTCTGAACAATAACTTCAGCAAACTAAAAACTCAACCCCCAAAAAAGAAAAAGTCGCATGTAGTATACGAAGTTCCTTGCAATGACTGCAATGGGGTATATACAGGACAAACTAGTCAATACTTGGCATCAAGAATACAGTCCCACCAAACACAAAAACAAACTGCTCTATCAAAACATGAAACCCAACTAAACCACAAATTCAACTTTGACGAAACCAAAATTCTGACAACAGAAAAACATCAACGTAAACACGAAATTTATGAAGCCATAGAGATGAAAAAAACTCAATTAATGACAAAAAAGATACCAATTTGATTAATAAACGTTACCACAATCTACTTTAATCTCAAAAACGTCCACCCGTAAAAATACACCCTCGTACACACCAACAAAGAACAATGTCTACATACAGTCGACAATCCAACAAAAAAAAACCCAAACACCAAAAAAAAACAATAATTATAAAAAACACAATCTAGCATTTGCCAAGATGGGCTAGCCTCCTTTCAGTCTATAAAAATATTTTCAACGGTTCGTTTTTAAACTATGTACTGTGTCTTTTACAAAAAAAAACAATATGTTGAATGGTCCCGCAAATTGTTTTACCTCACCTGAGAAATAAATCAGTATAAGCGATTAGCCCATTTGGAATAATAAAAACCGAAATATACGGTCTATGCTAAGTTCCAATCTCTTTTTCTCCAATATTCACACTATTTTTCTAATTTGTAACATTTTTACAGTTTGACCAATGAATATTTTGAAAAAGGCATGAGTTCCTGCCGAAACATTAGTAAAATTATGTTGTAACAAGTTTTTTTCCGTCAATATATATATATATATATATATATATACTTCTGTGGATTTTCTTGGGTTTCTGGTTCGTGGGAATAAGAAAAATTCAGTGATTCATAATTGAATTTTTTAATACGTTTCGTTTCGGGGCTCCAAAACTTCTTCAGTTACATTTGTTTTTTCCAAAACACAATTCATGAAAGTTCCACATGTTGATAGGTGATTGCTGCTTTCTTTGTGGTAATTCCTTTTTTAATTTTTTTTGGTGGTTTTTCAGGTTATTTGTTTTACCTCACCTGAGAAATAAATCAGTATAAGCGATTAGCCCATTTGGAATAATAAAAACCGAAATATACGGTCTATGCTAAGTTCCAATTCCTTTTTCTCCAATATTCACACTATTTTTCTAATTTGAACATTTTTACAGTTTGACCAATGAATATTTTGAAAAAGGCATGAGTTCCTGCCGAAACATTAATAAAATTATGTTGTAACAAGTTTTTTTCCGTCAAAATATATATATATATATATATATATATATATATATATATATATATATATATCTATATATATATATATATTTTTCCAAAACACAATTCATGAAAGTTCCACATGTTGATAGGTGATTGCTGCTTTCTTTGTGGTATTTCCTTTTTTAATTTTTGTTGTGGTTTTTCAGGTTATTTGTTTTAAAATGTATATATATATATAGTTTGGTAAATTTTTCTTTGACCCTCGTATTTTTAGAATTTCGGAATTCTTGGGATAGGTCCAGACGGAAAAAACTTGTCGTTACAACATACTGGTAATTTTATTAACGTTTCGGCAGAAACACATGCTTTTTTCAAAATATTCATATTCACATTATAAACTTATTTCTGGACCCGGTCAATTGAAAAGTTCTCAATGTTCAAATGAAATCATAACATTGCTCCTCAATGGAAATTCCATTTTTCATTACGATTTTCGATAAACAGACTCCCCTGTTCGTCGTTCATATAACCAAGATTGTTTCCAATTTAGCTGAAGTTTCCAAGTTTACAGATATGGGATGCACTAGGAAATTCGCTGGAAATTGGAGCAGTGCAAAGAATTACACGCGGAGAGATACATTTCTTGCCGAGCTGTTTTAAAATCGGTGTTACGAATTACTTCAGATTGAAGTTCTACCAGCCCTATGAGGAATTGAGGAAGGGTTTTTCACATGTCTCGTAAAAATGTATTCCAAGATTTGAAAGGCTTTCGTTGAGAGTTGGCGAAGAAATATACAGTCACAAAATAAATCGTTATATTTTTATATCTTCGCCGACCATAGTCCCAGAGCTCAGAAATCAGTTAATTTGTCAAACTTTCAAAAAAAATATCTTATTCAAGACATCTGTTAAAACAAAAATTAATGTGAGTACACAGGAACAACAAATCGAATTCGTTGAGGTAAAATATGTAAAAGTGGCTGGTGCTCTTCGTTATTGAGTAAATGTTGCAAAATGTATAACATATAACAGCAGATTTGGTTTGTTTAGAATGAATCAAATATACGAATTAGGTAAATAACAGTCATGGGCGTCATGTATCAACACAACACTCATTACGGTGGGTAATTTGAAACAGGAAAAATATTGGAAAATCTATTAAGATCTAGTTTTATTAAGTAATTATAAATGACACTTGGGTTTGAGATATTAGACCTTTCATTCAAATAATTATTTCCCATGGCTGAAATTGTTCTGAACAATTCTGAAATTATACAAACGTTTTTGGTATTGCTTCATCTAGTTATTTGTTTTGAGGAATATCTATACCAAGTTTTAGGTCAAACTGCCAAAAGAATGAATACGTTCTTCACATAAATTTCACCACTTCCCTAGGGGATGATATTAGAACGATGTGTATTTGTGTTTTCATATCATATCAAGAAATATATGTATCAAGTTTTAAGCAATTATGACCATAGAATAAGATTTCCCATACGAATGTTTCAACCCTTTTTCACCCCTTTAGGGATGGAATTTTCAAAAAATGTTTTTTGTGATTTCTTAGAAATATAGTCAAAACATCAATTTTCAAGACCCTAACTGAAAACTAACGGTACCTACTCCTATACAAACTTTCAACCTCGATTTTACCGCCTTTGCCAAATCTTCAGTAGAAAAATATTAAAATCAGAAAATATACATAAAAAGGAAAATAAACCACCAACAAACATAAATACCTATGCAAAGCTTCCGTAAGTAGATGGTTTGACACCTCAACTATGCAACATCTTAGAAGACGAATGTAAAAATACGGTCAAAAATAATTTTTTCACAAGTTTAAAAACCAAAAGACTTAAAATCTAATATCATATACAAAATACCTTGTGCTGATTGTGAGAGAGTGTACATAGAATAGACAGGAAGATACCTAAAAAGCAAGATGACCGATCACAAAAGAGACTGCAAAAATATAAACAATCCATTAAATAAAAAAATAAAATAAAAAATAAAAAACCCGACTGCGTAAAAAGTGTACTTCAAAAGAGATGGGAACAAGATGACCAGAAAATATTATCAGAAAATTATGTTTTAAGAGGTTAACTATTACACTCAATACTGTCAACAATCTCACGGAGTCGGAGGCATCTTCTCTAATTTAACAATGAAGATATATTATTACCTTCAACTGCGTGAGATTGTTTACAGTATTAAGTTCAATAGTCATCCTCTTAAAACATTATTTTTCGTAAATATTTTCTGGTCATTATGTTTTAATCTTTTTTGTTGCGCAGTCGGGTTTTTTGATTTTTTAAATTAGCTATTTTATTTTACACTTTTTAGTTGGGATTATAAGACGGTAATAATCTAGTCATTATTTAAATTTACTTTTTTATTTTATACTTTTTAGTTAGGATTATAAGACGGTAAATGTTTTTGTGGGTGATTGGCTATTATAACTAGCACGAATTTGATCTCTAACGTGTTGCAATCATTTCTGTAGCGATGCCGGAGACTGGGTTTCGCGACGTGCACTTTCTTGTCGAGCTTTTTTGGTTTTACGAGAAAGATTTGCACATGATCGACGACGTTCTCGAGCTCATAACATTGTGAGTTATAAAATACTCAGGTATATAACTAATAGACACAAGGTCTCACCATGTTTACTGAATCATACACTAGCAAAGTACATGAACGATTTCACTAATAACAAATCAATATACTACAACAACAAAGTAGATGGATAATTTCAGTCACTAACAGGATACAGTCAATTTCGGTTATAACGAACTACCGAGGAAAGATTGTTCAATCAAGTGCCGATAATTTGTGTGAGAGATTTGTAAGATACATGGCGTAGTGTTGGTACGTGTTCAACTGCATTGTACCAATATCCCTACTACAAAAGCATGCAGGAAGGCTGTTACATTGTTGGTTAAGCTGGAAATAATTAGAAAATTTTACAGTGGGTGCGCAAATGCACAAATTTTTCGGGATTATGGTATCAAAAAATTAACAGTGTCGTCAATTCACGCGAAAAACAAATCTACCAGGATGCATGTACGGAATATTTTCTTCATAGCGAACACCCCCTATAACGAACCATTTCTAGTCATCAAGCCGTTCGTTATAGCCGAGTTTGACTATACTTAATTAAGTTTCTATTAAAATATTTAAGTGATGGTGTATTAAAAATGTAACGAAAATTATCCAATTACTGATGTACCAAGCTATACGTTTAACTTTTTCACAATATGGCATCTGGTTAGTGCCATTTTGAATTTTTTCACGTTATGGCGTCTGGTTGAATATTGAATTTTGATTAGTACTGTCATGTTATTATTCAAAATATGTTTCTGGTTGTCTCCATATTGAATTTTGTCACAAAATGGCGTCTGGTTGTCGCCATATTGAATTTTGTCTTTAGTGACACTCGCAAGATTAGGACAATTCGATTGACATAGGAATTATCAAAATCGGCCCACGCGTTTGGCCTCCAGAGCGCCACAAAGGAACGAACAAATAACATGGTAAAAAAATCCTACGAGCCTTGCAGAATACTATAAGTTCTTCCTCCATTCTTTCGATTTCGAATCGGTCACCATCATAGGTCAACAAACACTTTTGAAAAGGAGACTCCTTAACGAAATTATAGAAATAACGAAACATGAAGAAAAATGTGTGAATAAATGATCGGACATCGACAACCTTAACCTTCATATTTCAACATGCTAGGGAAGATAAATTGTAAATCGGTGAATCAGGTGGTTTATTTCTACTTTTTATTCTTGATCTTTCGTCGGTTTGTTCGAATGGGAGAATAATTTAAAAAAGCTCAGTAGATATCAAACACGCGGGGCAATTGCCAGTTCAGTTTGTTCATATTTTTGTGTATGATGGTCGTAGTTCATCAAACTTGTATATGTATTCATGTATTAAATCAATTTGATTTTTTCTGTTTTAGTGAACAAGGAATACCAACCCGAATAAGTAAGTGTTTTTGTGTATCTGTTTTTCCCTTTTTTCGGAGCTTTTATCCGATGATCAATTTTAATTTTGAGCAATCTTTATAATTTTGCTTTATATATCTCATTATATAAATATAAATAAATTCATTATTTCCAACTAACATAATTCGTTCATTCAAATAATGTGTACTCTGGAATAAAATAATTATATCGAATTCACTTAATTCCATAGATTTCTCAAATACATTCAAAGAATTGGACTGAATAAAATTAACACTGAAGTCAAGTGTCAAATGATCGATTTGGAATCAAATAATTTGTTTTTTTTCTTCTTCAAAATATTGAGTTTGTTTCGACAAAATAAACAGCAAATTTATTTAGCTGAAATACAATTTATTTGAGTAATTTTTTTTAACATTCAATTTAGAAAGGAAAAAGTAGGAAACAAATTATTATTCTTAATCAAACATAGTCTCCACCAGAAAAATACCGACTTGTTCCCTCTTGTCGTAATGTCATCAGACCCAAGTGTTGAAGTAGATTAGTACTGATGTGTTGATTCAATTATTTTACCCTAGAATATTGTTCATTTAAGTAACTCGCGAAAATAAGCCTTTTATCATTGTTTAGTTTCTCTAATACCTTCATCAAATTATAAATAGAGAGCATGTCGTTCACCTGCCTCTGGGATATTTTCAATAATGGTTTAGTTCTCCCGAGAATAGTGTCTTTGAAAACAATATGACGAAAATACATGGAAGTCACTCGACGATCCCAATAAAACCATGAAACATCTACTGTAATTTGTCAAAAACCATATTTTGCAATGTTCTCTTTGAACTATAAAACGCTAATTTGATAAAAACTTTATCAGATCGGATGGATGCAGTCTTCCGGAAGTTATGATGTGAAGTGTATGGCATTGATGAATTTAGATTTATTTCGTGTTTGTGGAAAGCACTCACTGTCTGAAGTTCTTTTGATTGACTAATTTGAAACAACGGAGACACTTTCTAGTCGCATGATCTGATTTGTTTCCAATAGTCTTGATGATGAAGAAACAACATTAGGTTATTTTCAGTGATGTTCAGTAGCCAGTAACAACCATTTAGACAGATGTATCCCAGTAGTTGATCTTTACTCATGTTATTATTTTGGAAAAAAAAACATTCAAACGTTACCATGCATACTACATATATCACATTGAATACTTCTTATTGCGCAATAAAATGGTACTGAGCATCACATTCAGAAAATAACGGTTATTAAAAATATTGTAATTTTTTTTGCTTCTTTGTATAATGGCAATAATTCATCAGATTTGTCTAGCCTCATGAATTTACCAAACAACTACATTGATATAGTTATAAGTTGTTTTTTTTGTCAATTTCTTAAAACTGTATGCTGATAAAATGAAACAGTTAATCATTTACAGCAATAACCAATATACTTCAGGTTTCCACTGCAAACTTCTTGGAATAACAAGATATGACTCTATTAGCTGTACTATCATACCGAAAAACTCAAAGTGGGTTTCCCAGTGTATCTCATAAAGTAAGTATTGAAGCAAATATATTTTGGTTTATTTCACCATCTTATGGAAAAATTCCAGTATAGGGCATATATCTTCTAGCTGGTGCTGGCTTCAGAGAGCACTGCAGACCCCTATTTACCAAGCTGCAAATAATGAGTCTACCGTGCTTATATATACACCACAGGGGAGAGTTCTATCTCCAGTCCTGTGGAATCTGGTCATGGACGGACTACTATATATATATATATATATATATATATATATATATATATATATATAATAATATAATATAATTAGTTGCTGAAGTTTGTCTTCATTATTGATTAATTTTTCCAATTGGTCAACGTTTCGCCGGGGGTCCCTCGTCTTCTTCAAAGGACATCATTTTAATACAACATTTATAAAAACTTAGTAACAGGACGGTTTTTAGCTGTAAGTAAAAATGGTTTGTTCATCAAAAATTGGGGTTTGACATGCTCTGTTCTCCGTGTAAGGTGTGATCTATGGTATTGAAGGGTGTGGTGAATCCAATTGCAAGTACTTTTGTCATTTTTGAACAATTAGTAGTACGTGAAAACACCAATAATCTATTGTTATCGTTTGTTTGATGTGTTGTTGGTATCGACAACCCATGTACTAGTACATGGGTTGTCATGTACTAGCCAGTCCTGTAAGCATATTGTTCTCGATGCAGTGGCCTACCAGTGCCCCGTCCCTTATATGCCTATCCACCAGCTTCTCTAGGGTCTTCAGTCCAAAGGAGATGAGACTTATCGGTCTCAGGGACTTCGCCGTTTCCTGTCCAGTTTTCCCAATTTTTGGTATGAAGATTACCCTGATGTTCCTCCATGGCTTTGGTATGTATCCGAGAGCCAGGCTGCCTCTTAGTATTTCACAGAGCCTTCTGTGCAGTAGTATCGTCCCCTTCTGCAGCAGTGCTGGTAAATCCCGTCTGGTCCCGGTTATTTCGAATGGTTCAAATGAGCTTATTGCCCTCTGTACTTCGTCATAAGTCACCACCTTTTTTGCTAATGTCCAACTTCCCCTGGAACTTCTTTTAAGAGCCTCCGGTCCATTCTCTCCAGCAGGTGTCTGTACTATTTGAGACCCAGGAAAGTGAACACTAAAGAGTTCTTTCATGGTTTCTCCTCCTGTAGTGGTGTATTCTCCTTGTTCCATTTTGAGGGAGTGTATTGCTTTATGTTTGCCCTTAGAGAGGATTCTTCGGAGTCTGGCGCACTTTTGAGTACTTTCTATCTATCTCCTCACAGTACCTCCTCCAGGAGTCTCTCTTGGCTTTATTTAGTGCCTTCTTGTAGCTGGTCAAGGCGTTCTTGGAGTCATTCCACCTTCCAGTTCTTAGCGGTGTTGAAATTTTTCCTTATTTGCCTCCTTAGTATTGCAAGTTCAGCATTCCACCAGGGCACGTTCCTGGTGGAGTTCCTTTTGATGAAAAGACAATTGTTGTTGAACGCAGAAATGATTGTGTCATTGAGTTGCTCCACTGCCATCTCTAGGTCCCTGTTTGTACTTATCAGTCTTCGTAATCCAGGATGGTTACGTGCTAGGTCTGCCTTGTATGCTTCCCATTCTGTTTTCCTTGGATTCCGATAAGTTTATGTGGTGTTGCTCTTTATTTCGAAGTTTATGTGTCTGTGGTCTGAACAACTCTACTCTTCAGACACATGCTATTCCGTAACGCACACATAGGTGGAGGCTATTGTTACATCGAGTACCTCACTTCTGTTTTTGTAACAAAGGTTGGGTTACCTAGGTTCAATGTGTCTAGTTCGTTTGCTATCACGAACTCTAGCAGCGACTCCGTCCTTTCGATGGTGTCGCCCTGACGATGTGGTGCGAATTTGCATCGCAGTCCTTTTTGCCTGCATTACCTTATCAGCTCCTCCACAGCCCTCGTGGACGGTGGTACAGGATCATCCGAAGGGAAATAGGCCGATGCAAGAATTAACTCCCTCGACGTATTGTCTTCCCTGAACCTTACCTTCACTGCTGTCAAGTCTTTCGAACACAGATTCGTTAACGGCTGTATGGTGATATTTTTTTCAATAATTATACAGGTCCAGGGGGTCCCAGTGGATCTGATATATACTAGCTCTCCGCTCACTCTTCCCAGACCTCTGATTTCACCCTGTCGGGTCCATATTTCCTGAATAAGGGCAACCTCGAAGTCCCTCATAGCCCCTGCAAGTACAGCCGTGGCAGCCTCACAGTGCTGGAGATTTATCTGGATGACCCTTATCCCCCCATGTTTTTGTTCATTCACCTTATCAGTGTTTTGGCTTTTTGCGGTCCATATGGCTCAAACGATGGGAAAAAGTTAGTCAAGCCCTCTGCACAGGAATGAGGCCGCTTACTCATATTTAACCATATCTCTCGGAGGCTCCGTTTGCGACACCGTAGAGCCCATTCGCTTCCGAGCAGCAAACATCCGCACTCAGCACGCCCCCCCACCCCCGACCAGCAGCGGCCACCAACAACGCGTCCCACCACAGTGCACAAGCAAACAATCTTTGTTCACCTTTACACCACGGCAAGACGCACCATCGACAACCACCGATCAGGGAGGCAGACCACGCAGAGACTCCCGCCACCCGGAAGCGAATGTGCTCCTTTGTTCGTGACCCCCAGTGTCATTCATCCCTCACCACGGCGCTCACAGCTTGGATTTGGGTCTGTTTGCCAGAGCCCCGTTGGTCGAGCCGCGGCCGCTTACAAAAGTCTGCAAACTATTTTATCCGTGTCAAAATTGATTAAGTAATAATAATTTGTCAATAGATGACTAAGATTCCCATATACGATATTGTACAGGGTCCTCACGTTGTGTTTACAGTAATCAACTGTCATACCTAGTTTGAACTTATTCTAATGTCATCTATTCATCGACTCGGTAGATCCTTCGTTAGCATCATATTGTGTTTTTTGGTAATTTTCGAACCGATTGAATACACATTTCCTTCCCATATCTGCTTATCAGCTCGAAGTGAATTATAACAGGTTTATAATCTCCGTAAGAAGTTTATATGATGGTCCTTGTTGTTGTTGTTGAATAGAAGAAGAATTTGATGATTTAAACATATAAGTTTTGTTATATCAACTAAAACATTCAGATCATTCTGACTTTCAATAAATAATTTTGGATTTGATTTAATAGAATTTAACGTGATATGGTCGTTGCCATTTGAAAAAAATGCAGATTTCTACATGTATTGCCTATTATTACCGATAAAAAAATCTGCGCGAGAGGATTTCGAATTACAATTGAGATAATCGAAACTCTTAAAATGGAAAACAACATTTGTTGAAGCTATTATTTCCGCCCATATTCTTACTCCTAATCCAGTGATAATAAATTCATGATATTCTTGACAACGACCTTCTTATTTCGGATTAAACCTATATATTATCTCAATTACCAAAGCAGCGATTTGTCATTGTCATGTCTATTACCACTGATAGTGATAGTTGAGCGGTAATGGAGTACTAGTTTGGACTTGTCAGTGAATGTATTATTCAAATTCTACGCACCATTTTACATCCAAAATATTGAACTCAAAAATCGATACGTTCTGTGCATATTTTATCTTACTCGTAATCCCGCGATTATTACTGATAACCAGTGGTTTATCATTTATATTATAATCACATCATTCGTCGACGATCCGACGCAAGAAAGAAGTTGAGGTGGAAGTAGAAATGTGTATGGTATATTTCTGAAAATAGTGCAATGCTGCCATTGGATTAATCATAAAAAATCATGGGCACATCTTTGGCATTTTTTTGCATAAAATGTTGATATTAACAATTATGTATAGTTATTCTAATCCCAATTGGAACGGCAATCAAAATAAGAGCACTACGAGGAGTGTTCATATGCACTGCCCGGCAAATGGGAAATGTATATACTACCAGTGTTCTTACTTTCAAAGCGTTCCTGGTACAATCATAAAAAAATTCTGTCGTGTGGAAGAGAATTCCTTCTCGAAGAAGGAATTCTCGGTCCAATTGGGATTAGAAATACTATACTTTACAGTTTTTCCGAAAACATGCCTATTTCAAGAGTTATTCGCAAAAATCCCAATAACAACCGGAAGTAATGTATTTTCCAAACATAAGTCTCGATCTATCCAACCGTATACCGCTGCAAATACTCTCTCCCCAAAATCACAAAATCTGAACGGTATATAACATTGCTAAAGCAGTGAAATTAATTCACGGAGTGCTCACGAAATACCCGAAGTCAATGCATTAAAAATGTATGTTGAAAGTATGACCAAGCTGTGTAATTTTGGATACTCCATTATTTAAACCAAACAAGGGAAGTCGACTAGTCTGTTGTTGGCCAACTAGGGTCGTGAATGCTTGCACCAGTGGTTTGTACTTTCAAACATCAGATGATGGACAACCAAATATTGAGTCAAATATCTGAGCTGATCAATGAGGCTAACGAAACACAAACCTAACTGAAGTTCAAGAGAAACAAACATCACTCCTCAAGGACAAAATGAAAATTGATCTACAACAAAAACACTACAAGATAGAAGTGAATAAAATGGAGATAACTAATCTTAAATCTAGATTCATTGGTATGAAAAGAGCTGTGAGGAAAATAACTTAATTGTCTTTGGACTCGATGTGAAGAAAGAAACTCTACTTGAGGAAACGCTTGTGGAATTAAATAGTGCATTACGAGAGAACATTGTACAACGCGAAATTGGAGATATCTATACTATAGGCGATAAGAATTATCAGAAGCCAATTGTCATCATAAAGTTCATCTCCTATCTCAGGAAATATTTCCTATTCTCAAACGTGCGAAACCTTAAGCGTACGCTCATAGCTATAACAAACGACATATGCTTTGAAGATAGAAAAGACAAGGAATATCTGAGGAAACACTTGGAGAAAGCTAGAGAACAATACTTGCAAGCAACAATCAAGGAAAACACACTCATTATTAACGGCGAAAATTAACAGTGGAGAAACTGAAAGAACTGGAAGAACAAAGCGAGACAGACATAGAAGCAGAGGAAGACCTGAGAGACCTGAACGACCAATTAGAGGAAACGCAACCAGGAACGTCCCAGTCCAACAATAGGAAAGAGACCGAGAAAAAATGCAAAAGCCCTCAGACTACCACTGGCGGAAAACAGCTCACTCGCAGAAATACAAAAAACTAGGCTGAAAAAGAACCAGCGTGCGTTTGGTTTTCTGTATTTTTATTCCTCTTTTTTTTCGATAATTATATTTAATTTTGTTTCGAGCAGAGACAAGCTGACTCACATCAACCTAGAAATACTAAATTATACACAACATGGCACTGATAGATGATTTCTTGAATTTGCCAACCACAAATACCAATTGTTAAAATGTATCAGATCAGAGAAACATTCTATTTCCAGTCCGAAAAAGTGAAGAGATTTTTTACCTTTTTTTAAATATAGTTGACGTGAAAATTTCAATGATTTTTTAATCTATTTGAATTGCCCTGAAGAAAACTTACTGTAATAATAGTGTCAGAAATATGGATCGAGGATAACGAAGTATGTCTATACAATATAGAGGGTTATTCTACGAATTTTTCGTGTAGGTCTGAAACGGATTTGGAGAGACAATACTTCTAGAAATCATCAAAAGTTAAACAGGAATGGTTAGCTATTTATTGTTTATTTCTTATTTTGCTTACTATTTTCTCAACTTACTTTAATTTCAATTAGATCCACTATTATTGTAATTTGAACCCACACACGGACGTGAGTCTTGTGGGCATCATAAATCTTATATGAAAAATGCATTGTTCTTGGATTTAATAAATATCATATTATATCATATTAGTCAGCCTCAACCAGGCAACCCAGTAGCATTATGTTCGTCTATATTCATGCTAACTCCCCCGATGGAAATTGCCTATGACAAAGGATATCCTTCGGTCTCCGCTTAACCCATTAATAACTTCGATGCGTTATAGGTAACAGACCACCTGGATATTAATTCCGAGTAGTTATCGCACAGTGGTAGCTCAAAAGTTTAAATTAATATACGCCGGAATATAGAGTTCCGTATGTAATTCAAATCATACATACATTATGATACCATAATGATTGTCGTTATGATTAATCACATTGAATGTGCATAAATGCCGCTGCTTCATGATGTTTTTCTCAGAAAACCATTATTTCATCAATGGAGTTTCAGGTTGATACTACCTAATACGACCACATTTTGCTGTATCATTGCCTATCATAGTCCCCAGAACTCAAAATACCTACATATATATATATATATATATTTATATATATATATATATATATATATATATATATATATATATATATTATTATGATTGGACTAATTGTTATTAAAATGAAAAATATGTTATGATAAGTTGATTTAAATGATTTCCTTTTTTTATATGATAATTTTGAAACGTAATGAAACTCCGGCTATGTTGTTCTTACCCTTTTTCATCACTTTTCTTCTTACCTGAACTCTTCTACCTCATCCCAGCTCAGTGGGTTCGCCTATGGAATATGACGTATCTCCGTTCTTGTTGCTCTGCTTGACGTCAAAAGTACTATTTTGCGGGAAGATTTGTGATAAGGTGCTCAATAGATGAACAATGAATTCATTTAAATCGTCAAATAGTTGTTCTTTCATTGAAATAAGTCCTTAAAAAGACCTAACCTGCGATATCTTACTTATTTTAATCAAACAGTGAAATAAAGTAACAGAAAACTTACTTATGTGTGATAAATTAATTTGTGAATATACGTTCCAAGGTTATGATCAGTCTATGAGCATGGAAAAGACTAATAATGTTCAAATGGATGGACACAAGTGATCCAAATAAACAAAAGCAGTGTCTGGCACTAATATGTCCACTTTATTGAGTTCTGGGTTTTAAAATACCTGCTATTCTTTCTCTTGAGTGTTCTCCAGACTGTTAGAAGTGTTCTTGATATATAGAAAAGTACAGCTCCACTGTAGAAGGGACCTTTTGTTACTGGCAACGTCACGAACAGGACTTTTGTTGTATTCATAAGGTGAGTAGTTTTTTCCTGTTGATTTATATTCCCATTCCTCTCGGGATGCGTTTTATAAAGTTACTGATTAATTTGCTTGTTTTTTCCTTGTATTTCCTGCTTAACTGTTATTAAAAATTCGTACGTGATTTTTTTTGCATAAATTTCTTATCTTTCCCAAGCTTGTTGTTTCTTCCTCTTGGCAACCCACACTTTTTGTTTATTCTCACGAATTTAAAGATTTTTCCCACTTTCTGTATCACTTTTTGTTATTCTAAATTATTCTAATGATTTTATTTACAATATATAATTCTATATCTCATATGTACAAAAGTTTGTTGAAATTCACATTTAAAGCTTTTCAATTTTCAAATTTTTTATATTTTACTATGTCCCTCAAATTGTGTTTGACATCTCGCTGTTGGGTGTCCTGCTGATATGATTTACCAGACAGGATGTTCCAACTTGAATACCATTTTGTCTACTTGAGATCCAAAGTTTTTTCATGAATTTTGATTTCTATATTATTTTTATTGGTTGTGCAAATTGAATGTATCGTTGGTAACATACTTATGACAATAGAAATACTTCAATGCTGACTTTTTGAGACATATGCGTCGACTACAACACGGTATAAGATTCCAGAACAGTAAAAAGTATAGAAAAATTGTGAAACTAACAGCATAAAACCACGATAACATAAATACCTAATAATAATAATGAAAAATCAGTTTCATGATTTGATAAACATTTCCTATCATAACAATCGAATCCCGCTTGAGGATAGTTTTTTCTTTAATTTAACAATTTGTCTGATATGCCACAATTTTTCCTTTCATGTATTTTTCACAGACGCAATTTTCCACTTCGTATTATATATTTGGCAGAATCTTATCTTAACGTCAAATCAACACTTTTCTTTGAGGGCTATGTCCATTAAATTTCCTCCATTTTGTTTTTAACAGGCCCCTCGATATTCCTTCCTTTCATACATATATATATATATATATATTCATATATATATATATATATTCATATATATATATATATTCATATATATATATATATATATATATATATATATATATATATTTTCTTCAATTTCTCGGAATAAAGGTCTGATTCAGTCAATTCATATAATTTCTCTCAACGACGTTTCGACATGGTATATGTCATCATCAGGTTAAAACAAAATTATTTTATTTGAATTCTGCGTTCGCATCGTACGAACGTTATTGTAGGTGAGTTCACACCTTATCTTATTTACTCGATTGGGAAACTGTTTTGCTTATAGCTCACTAGAAGTTTTAAATATGATCAAATCCCAATAACTTATCGTAGAAAATTTTATTTTTCATTTTTCAACCTAAAGTAAACTGCCTGTGCTTATCAAAACATGCATTTCAGGACATAATATCCGTCGAATTCAGAAACGCTATGTTTAATCAACAATGAAACTGATTGTTCAGTTGTTTCACTGAAACACAATTCTCACTTATAGAGCTGAGAGAAGACAACGAAATCACATTTATTCACTTGGACTTGTCACCCGACAAACATAATGTGCTTATACGCTCGTTGAATGTCTTTTTATCCTCATTTGCTGCGAACTGCTATGGCCACTAAATGTCAACGTTAAGCTTCCATTTAAAAGCAACACTTTCTGTATTATAATTGCCTCTCCCTCGTTTATGTTGAAGTTTACATTACTAACAGTATGTGCATACAGATCCCACGGAATGGGATAATTAAGGAATCAAATGAAGCTGAAATTAGGGTACAATTCGTTGGAGTTCCACATTTCATTGTTGAAAGCGTATTCGTACTATATGTGAGGCATACAAATTCTTGGTTGAGGTCGCGCCAGTCGCTCATTTTCTTGGCAGACGTATGAGTTTTTGTTCTTAATAAATGGTTATACGATAGATTGTAATGGAGTGAGGTTACTACTCATCATACTATGGTTTTCTCTATTAGATCAAGCCAAATTGGTTGTGAATATCACCTAATAGGACAACCAATGAACTACCCCAGAGATGAAAATACTATATCTGAATTTATAAAATTTCGTGTAGCAAGGAAAAAACCTGAAAATTTCATAAAGATCTGATAATTTTTTTATCTCAATTACGATTACTCCCCGGTACTAATGATATATTGGGCGAGAACATCATATATCACAAAAGAACCCTATCTATGTAACAAAGGGACAAACTGATCGATTCAAATTTGAACTCGATGTTAAAATCGACATTAATGAATTATCGGGAACAATAAACCCTGAAAAGGCAGAGCTGGTTTTTTTTCACCAGGAAACGCAAACCAGGGGACCTCCCAAACGTCCAACTCAATGGGATGTTCCTGCAATACAAAAGCTCAGTCAAGTACCTCGGAGTCATCCTTGACTATAATCTAAACTGGAACACAAAGTTCGGAAAGTATTTGGCAGTACGTGGGGGCTCAGCCCCAAGATTCTATATTGAATCTACACGACTCTTTATACGCCCAATGATGGGGGCAAGGTACAGCATCCGGCAAATAAAAAACCCAATTATCTGAGGTACAAAGACTTGCCTGTCTTGCGACAACAAGTGCAATGAGGACGGCACCCACTAGGGCGCTAGAGACACTCATAGGACTGCCTCCATTGTACCTCTTTAGCGAACATGAGGCCCGCAAAGCCATCGCTCGCTTGAGAAGCTCAAACCAATGACGGAGCGAGGGAATGTATGGACATTCTCGATTATGGAATCAAACAGTAAAACATTGTCCACTCCTTGAGATGCCAGGGGACAATTCTTCACCTGTCATACGATTCACCAAACGGCCGCTGCAATCTCCAAAAGCTGAACTCTACTATGCCCTGAGAAATTTTGTTTCAATATTTCAGGCAGAAGTTTTTATGGACTACTCAGCGGTTGTGCAAGCCGTTAGATTACAATCTGTATATGTGAAACACCAATTTAATATTAAGAAATTAAATGCATGGAGTTATTTCGATGAATAATTACACCACTATGTGAATTCACAGAATAAATTCACAAATGTGCTTGCTACTCTATGAAAACAGCATTTTTTTTTTCAAAAAATATTTTTCCTGTGGAGTCATTACAGAATTTGTGGAAATCCTATCATTCTTGGTCGATGAGTTGTGAATATAGTTTCGCACTTTTCACAGGTTTTCGATGAATATTATAGAAAAAGATCAGTTCTCCTGATAACTAGTGGTTTTCTGTATTTTCGCCATTTTGTTTCAGCATCTATGTGAAAACACAGTCCATAAATAGTGCAATGATTACATTAATTGTATTGGATTTCAGGCAATGGAAAAATAACTTATATTTCAGTATTTGGAGACGGAAGGTAAAAATATAATGACAAACAAATATAATGACAAACATAATGACACAAATATAATGACAAATTTATTATGACAACTATCAACTATTGTTTTTCATGTATAGGGTGAGGTAATATATCTTAAGGAACTTACAACTAAGATGTCTAAAAACCCTGGTGCACTTATACCTGTAGAAGTTTGGAATCCACTTGGCGACACTTGATAATAGAGTTTACTAGCGTGTCAGATGGCGGCAATATCGTTTCAGTTTCAATTCAGTAACAGGGTATATTTATTTCCTCAGCTCTTTTTTTGAGGCGAACTGTTCGCGGGTTCTAATTCTAGCTTTGCTATTGGTTGAGAGACATCTGTCAAACTTCACCGATAGCAAAGTTAGAATTAGAAGCCCCGGAACATTGCACAAAGAAAGCACGGTCGTGTTGTTTTTCGTATTTTGTACCATTTGAATTTGAGGTTAACTGCATTTTGACAGACGGAGAATTGGAAATGAAATGTCATTAAATTGCAGAAAATATAGAATTCAATTCATACAATATGATGACCTATGAAGATATCATTCTTAGTCAATTCGTCAAGATTTGTACTTGCTTTTGGTACTGAATACAGGTGGATATTCAAATCTGCGGCTCTATACTGTCCACACAAAATACAAATGTGGCCCATTCTACAAAGAGTATCCTTACACACAACACTACCCAAAACAATTCCTCACGCACTTATAAACTTATAAATGAGTGATTTTTCAAAGAACAAACTCAGGAATAAGCTAAGCAAGATTTCAAATCAAAGAGATGGAAAACGCATAAATCCGATGGAACACTGAAAATTATTTCATATAAGATGCTGCAGATGTTAGAAATTGAGTTCTGACATTGAGCAAGAATATAAACAAACATTTTTGGACGGCGTCATCTACCACAGACTACCACAGAGAGAAGCTCTGTTGAAGTAACAGGTGGTGTCCCCTCGAAAATCTAAACAATAATGAATCAGTTAATTCACTAAGGTTTCTAGACATCTTACTTACAACTATTGTATTATATATGTCAACAAATTGAATGTTAGAAAAAACGTAAGTGCCTTTGGGACCCAATCGCTGTTAGAGCAATCCCAAATTTTGCCTTTTTCAACAGAGCAGGAGCCATCCTCGCCGGTTCACGTATAACTAGTAACTGATAGCACTTGATCGGGAAGATTAAAATTGAAACGTGTGTACAGTCGATTCAATCAGTTCCGACATCGGCCCCACTATATCGGGTCTGTCTGTACGTCTGTAGGCCCCTTTTGTCAGTCCGAAAAAAACAGTCTTTATTTCTACAAATTTCTTTATTTCTATCTCTATTGCGTGATATTTTGCACGAAATGAAGTTCGTTTACCCGATTTCCATGATGAGAACTGATGGTTCCATATACTACATAAGATAAAAAAACAAGGTAACGAAATTCAATTTGACATTTCTTTCATTCCTTAAAAACGCCCCATGAACTAGATGAAAGAGGTAGTTTCACACACACTGCACAAAGGAGTATGATAACTTTTCTTTGAGGAAGTTAAAAAGTTTCCTGGAAGGGACCATTCGACTGCGAAGTTTCATAGCAATAACTAAAGAGATGTTCGTATATCCGTGAATAAAATTAGAATGATCTACTTGAGCGTTCTGAACATGCCGGGGTAGTCTTCTAGTTTCGGTAATAGGGATGACTAGTTGAGTTATCCGCACACAAAGGCGTCTGTCCTATTAAGTGTGTGTGTGTGTGCAAGAGAGAGTTGGCATCGGAGAATCCATTTGCCACAGAAATGTGAATCTTATTGAGTGAATTTTGTCTTTTTCTATTCCATACAGGGTGATTCAGGGGTGCGTGCAAGCTCCATAACTTTTTTTACAAGCTTTTATTTAGTTTCACTTGTTAGTTCGTTCATTCTTTCGTTCGTTAGTTAGCGTCAAATCTTGCAAGTGAAGTTATACCGAGTTTTTTGTTGGGAAAGAAACAGAATGGCGGCTACAAGATGGCGGAGAACATTTGTAATTATGGTCCGATTTCAGTCAAAATTGGTATGTGGGGTTTTTGGGGTCGGAGATTATGAAATTTTTGTCAAAATTCATAAATTCAAGGAGGCGGCTCCAAGATGACGGACGAGTTTTGTGATTATGATCCGATTCGATTTCAAATTGGTATGTGGGAGGTTTTCGGGGTCGGAAATTATGAAATTTTTGTCAAAATTCATAAATTTAAGATGGTGGCTTCAAGATGGAGTACGAGTTATGTTATTATGGTCGGATTCGCTACAAAAATTGGTATGCGGAGGTTTTCGGGGTCAGAGATTATGAGTTTTTTGTAAAAAAATAAATTTAGGATGACGGCTTCAAGATGGCGAACGAGTTTTGTGATCATGGTCCGATTCGATTCAAAATTGGTATGTGGGGTTTTCGGGGTCGGAGATTATGTTTTTTGTCGAAATTCATGAATTCAAGATGGAGGACGAGTTTCGTGATTATATTCCGATTCGATTCAAAATTGGTATGCGGGAGTTTTCGGAGTCGGATCTTATGAATTTTTCGTCGAAATTCATAAATTCAAGATGGCGGCCCCAAGATGGAGGACGTGTTTTCTGATTATGGTCATATTTCATTCAAAATTGGTATGTGGGGGTTTTCAGGTTCGGAGATCATGAATTTTTTGTCAAAATAAATGAATTCAAGATGGAGAATTTAGGATGGCGGACGAGTTTTGTGATAATGGTCAGATTCTATTCAAAATTGGTGTGTGGTAGTTTTTGGAGTCGGAGATCATGATTTCTTCCAGCTCAAAACTTACAGGTAAGTGACCTTGTGATAACGATGCTGTATTAGAAATGAACAGATTAAAGCGAACAAACTAAAAAGCAAAAAACTAAATAACTAATAAAAAACTTTTTATAAAAACACTGAAACATGTATTTTTTATCCCTTACAGAGACCTCAAATACCAATTAGTATGACCCTTACTTGAAAACTAACGGAACCCGTATCCAAACTTTTACCCCTGATTTCACCCCGTTCGGGATGGATTTTTTAAAAACAATCAAATATATATTTCTTCTATTTGTGAAAAATAATTCGAATACCAATTTGTATAACCCCAACTTGAAAACTAACGGAATTCCCATATAAACTTCCAATGCCAATGTTACCCCCATTTCACCCATTTAGGGGTTGAATTACCAAAAACACCGAAAAATTCATTTTCTATTTATAACAAAGACCCAAATACCAATGTTCATGATCCTTACTATACAGACTTTCAACCCCCATTTTACCCCTTTAGGGTTAAATTTTTAAAAACACCGAAACACATTTATCTTTATTCATGAAGAGCCCAAATACAATTGCAAAACTCACCGTATTTTTCTTTCACCCCTGTACAGTGGAAAACCCTATTGGAACGCCTATGGTAAACATTTATCCTTTCAGCAGTGCATCGATCACCAGTCCGACCCGATCTCGAACGAACTCGCCCGAGGGTTTTTGACAATAGCGGGTCGAGGGTGACAGAACTCTCTCTCGTTGACTGTACACACGTCAAATCTTGATTCCACATTTTCTTTTTCCCATAATAAGTTTACAGTCCACTTATCAATGTAGTAGACACTTGAGGAATAAACCAAGATCAATAAACAAGTGTTTTACTCCACAACGCATCATATGGTCCGTTCGAGCCGCATAGTTTTCTAACCTGAAAAAGTCAAAGTGCTGGAAAAAGCAAGAAGCAAGTCGAAGAGAACAACCAATCCAAAACGACGCACAGGAAACAAACGAAAACACCGTGAGTTGCCTTCCTATCCTACTCAAATCATATCTATCCTCACAATTTCCGAGTTATTCCTGTCATTTGATACAATACGCGCCCATACATAATGGCCAATTTGCAACAATTGAAATCAAAACGTGCTTCAATAAAAAGTCAATTATCTCGATTCATGAACTACATTGAAGTATTCGACGAAGATACTTCATCAATCTATGAAGTTGAAACTCGTTTGGAAAAATATCGAAATCTTATTGATGAATTTGAAGAAATTCAATGTGGAATCGAATCCCTCTCAAATCAATCCACAGATGAGGAGGAAAGACAGGCGTTTGAAGATAAATTCTTCAAAACCATTGGAAATGCAAAGAAACTCATTGCAAAACTGCAAAATATAAATATTTCGGAAAATGACAAAAATAGTGTTCATTCTGTGAATCAATTTGTAAGTCATCCAACTCAATCGAAGGTTAAACTACCAAGTATCAATCTACCTGATTTCCATGGTCATTATAACCAATGGTTAACTTTCATGACACCTTCAATAGCCTCATTCACAAGGACTTGAATCTCTCTAACGTTCAAAAATTTTATTATTTACAATCCTGTTTAAAAAATGAAGCTGCACAAGTGATTCAGGCACTAGAAATCTCCAACGATAATTATGATATTGCTTGGTCTATGCTGAAAGAGAGATACGAAAACAAAAAATTAATAATTCACACCACGTCAAAACTTTATTTGAATTATCTCATATGAAAAACGAATCCTTTTCACAACTCAGGAAGTTACTAGATAACTTCAATAGGAATATACGAGCTTTGAAATCATTAGGTCAACTTACCGATACCTGGGATACTCTTTTAATATATATTTTAACATCTAAAATCGACAACACTTCTAAACGGATGTGGGAAGAACATGTCAAAAATAATGATAACCCTACAGTTAAAGAACTAAACGAATTCCTATCAAAACATTGTCAATTGTTGGAAACAGTTGAAAATAAAGCATATGAAAAGAAAAACTTTTCGAAAACATTTAGCCGTGAAGAAAAATCATAACTCATATTTCGACCCAAAAGGTTTCTTGTTCTTTCTGTCAACAAAATCATTATAACTCACGTTGCGATAAGTTCAGAAGTATGTCAATTCCGAATAAAATTTCAGAAGACAAAAAATTAAGATTATGCTACAATTGTCTGAGACCAAATCATACCTAGAATGGATGCAAATCGAGCGGTTGCAGAATTTGTAATAAAAAACACTTTACGCAACTTCATATAAACGAAGCTGTGCAAGGTCAAGTAGATCACATCCCAACAATACCCTTCACGCAAGCAGAAAACGCCACTAACCCCAGTACATCGCAACCTGTCACTCTGACACAAACATTATTGCGCAGCACAAATAACACGCACAGTGGCGTGCGTCAAATTTTATTGGCAACTGTGCTTATAAACATTCGTAATTACAAAAACGAGATGATTCAATGCAGAGCTATGCTAGACAGTGGCTCGCAGTCAAGCTTTATTACAAGTGCTTTAGCTAATAAATTGAAACTACAAACTAAGAAGGTTGTTATACCAGTGGCAGGGATAAACAATTCTCTGAACAACATTTCAAGTCAAACAAAATTCATATTTCATTCCACCGACGGCAAATATGCATTCGAAGAAACATTTCTGATAATAAACAAAATCACAGAAAAGCTACCGCAAATTTCTTTCGACATTTCTAAGTTGAATATTCCATCAAACATAAAACTTGCTGACAGCCCATTCAATGTTTCTGATTCCGTTGACGTTCTCCTAGGTGCAAACGTTTTCTTTAAAATTTTGAGCAACAAGCAATTAATAATCAACGGTGATAGTCTCATGTTACAAGAAACTAAACTCGGCTGGATTGTTTCCGGACCGATTATTTTGAATTCAGATTTACTATCTCATCAAAAAACTATATGTCACTTATCAACAATAAATATTGAAATTCAGAATCAACTCCAAAAATTCTGGGAGTTGGAAGAAGTGAAACTAAAACACATATATTCTAAGGAAGAAATAGAATGCGAGGAGCATTTTATTAATACGTTTATACGCGACGCCACTGGAAGAATACAAGTTTCTTTACCATTGAAATTCAACTATGAAATGCTAGGTTCTTCCGAAGAAAATGCAATAAACCGATTTCATTATCTTGAAAAACGTTTCGCAAAAAATAATGAATTCAAAGAGAAATATGTCAAATTCATGGAAGAGTATGAAGAACTTGGGCACATGACGCAGATCGATATTAATAATGAAAATACAAAGAGTCCCGTATATTATTTACCCCATCACGGTGTAATGAATGGAAACAGTACAACAACGAAATTACGTGTAGTTTTTGATGCTTCGTGTAAAACCACGACTGGTTTATCTCTAAACGATGTGTTGAAGGGGGGGCCAACAATTCAACCTGAGTTATTTGTAATAGCTTTGAATTTTCGTAAATACAACATAGTTTTTACTGCGGACATTGAAAAAATGTATCGCCAAGTTGCCATAGCACCTGAAAATCGTAATCTCCAGAAAATCGTCTGGCGTACTGATTCATCCGAAGCAATCAAACATTACACTCTCAATACTGTAACGTACGGATGCGCATCTTCAAGTTTTTTGGCTTGTAGATCAGTCGTGCAAGCAGCTATTGATAATGAACAGAAATATCCCGCGGCAAGCGAAATAATAAAAAATTGTTTCTATGTCGATGATCTAATCTGTGGTGCTCCATCTATCGAGGAAGCAATCATTTTGGAAGATCAAATAAATCAAATACTTCTTGAATCAAAATTCACTCTCCGCAAATGGACATTTAACAAAGCTGAAGTCGTTATTGATGAAAACTCCCATCATTCCGATGACACATATGTTTTACCAGGAAATGAAAATATCAAAACTCTAGGTTTGGTCTGGAACCTTAATGATGATGCACTCATGTACAATACAACATTAACACAATCCAGTATAGTTACCAAACGCTATATGTTGAGTACTATTTCCCGAATTTTCGACCCGTTAGGATTAATAGGGCCAATAATTGTTAAAGCAAAATTATTACTGCAAAAACTCTGGGATGCCCATATCGATTGGGACGAATTAGTTCCATTGAAATTACGTAATGAATGGTTCAAATTCTTTACAGAACTCGAACAACTTACTAGCATACAAATACCGTGACATATTTTAATTTCTAACCATGTAAAAATTCAATTCCATGGGTTCTGTGATGCGAGCGAAATAAGCTATGGAGCATGTATATACGTCCGCACGACAGACATACATGGTATTCACCATCCGATACTTTTATGCGCCAAATCTAAAATCGCTCCTCTAAAAAAGATTTCACTTCCACACTTAGAATTGTGTGGAGCCTTGCTGCTTGCTCGCTTAATGAAAAAATCTAAACAAGCTCTGTCTATGAATAATGCTGATACACTCTTTTGGTGCGGTTCGTCTATAGTTATTTCTTGGATTTCTGCACAACCTTGTATTTGGAAAACATTCGTAGCAAATCGCGTCACAGAAATTCAAGAGCTAACTGAATCTCACAAATGGCGACATATATCAACTAAACAAAACCCCGCAGACATCATATCCAGAGGATGTGAACCCAAAGAATTGTCAAACTCAGAACTTTGGTGGCGTGGACCTGAATTTCTGATGTTAGATGCATATAACTGGCCCGAATCCAAATTCGAAACTCCAGAAAAAATTCCCGATAGACGCAAAGAACAAAAAATCGTTTTACACTCGTATAATCCAAATCCAGACTTATATTCGGATCAATCTATTTTCGATAAGTTTTCAACATTTACGAAATTACATCGAGTATTTACATATGTACTCAGATTTCTACATAATATCAATCCCAAAAATAAAAATTCAATCGGGGCACTTACAAAACACGAATTGAACGATTCTCTTAAACTACTGCTCAAGATGTCACAATCGAAACAGTTTCATCACGAAATCCAAGCTCTTAATTCCGGAAAAATGATTTCAAATTCTAGAAAATTGCTCTCTTTGAACCCATTCATAGATAGCAGTGGATTACTACGCGTAGGTGGTCGTCTGAAACATTCCACTCTTGAATATGATATAAAACACCCCGTACTGTTGCCTCCGAAACATCCACTCTCATATAAATTGATTGAATATGAACACAAACGGACTTTACACTCCGGACCACAAGCAGTGTTGGCCTCTCTCAGAAACAAATATTGGATAATAAATGGTAGAAATGTTGTGAGAGGAGTCATTCATAAATGTATCACCTGTTTCAGAGCTGAACCAAGCAATGTCATACCAATGATGGGAAACTTACCCAAATCCAGATTAGAGCCAGCACGTCCTTTTTTAATCAGTGGCGTAGACTATGCCGGACCTATACTGGTAAAAGACGGGCGTCTGAAATCTCGTAAAATAATAAAAACTTATATTTGTATTTTTGTCTGTTTTACAACAAAGGCCGTGCATATCGAGTTAGCCGGCGATCTAACTTCAGATACATTTTATAATTGCTTGAAACGTTTTGTATCAAGAAGAGGACTATGTTCAGATCTTTATAGCGACAATGGTTCCAACTTTAGGGGAGCAAATAATGAGTTGAAATATTTGATAACAAATATTAATAAGGCTACATTATCAGGCAATTTTCGTGATTTCCTTTTAGAAAACACTATTACTTGGCATTTTAACCCTCCATTTGCTCCCAATCAAGGTGGGCTTTGGGAGGCAGCCGTGAAATCAGCAAAGAAACTTTCAATTCCTGAAATCGGCAACGCTCATTTGCCATTCGAAGGCCTGTATACGGTATTGTGTCAAATTGAGGCAGTTTTAAACTCACGTCCCCTAACGGCGCTCTCTAGCGATCCTTCTGACCTCGTTCCTCTAACCCCTGGTCATTTCCTTGTGGGCAACTCATTGGAAGCCATTCCACAAACAGACGTGAGCGATAAACCTGCTCAGAGGCTGAGTTTGTACCATCGACTTCAACAAATGGTTCAACGCTTTTGGCAGCGTTGGTCGGCTGAGTACTTAACAAATCTTCAGCAGCGCTACAAATGGAAACGACGTGAACCCAATCATATCCAGATTGGAGATCTAGTGGTCCTGAAAGAGTCTGGACTGCCCCCGTTGCAATGGAAACTGGGAAGAATTGTGGCGCTCCATCCTGGTAATGACAAAGTGATACGAGTTGTGAGTGTTAAAACATCAACTGGTGTTTCCAAGCGAAGTGCTATTAACATTTGTGTTTTACCGTCAAGAGACACAGAGACATGGAAAGACATTTATGCTAAAACCGCATTTGTATTGTTGTTAATAATTACTTATTTGTTTTCTTTTGAAACTGATAACTTTCAAGGCTGGCGGGATGTACAGTGGCAAACCCTATTGGAACGCCTATGGTAAACATTTATCCTTTCAGCAGTGCATCGATCACCAGTCCGACCCGATCTCGAACGAACTCGCCCGAGGGTTTTTGACAATAGCGGGTCGAGGGTGACAGAACTCTCTCTCGTTGACTGTACACACGTCAAAGCCTAATTCTACATTCTCTTTTTCCCATAATAAGTTTACAGTCCACTCATCAATGTAGTAGACACTTGAGGAATAAACCAAGATCAATAAACAAGTGTTTTACTCCACAACGCATCAACCCCTCTCCTCACCAACCTTTTCACCCCTTAAGGAATGGAATATCAAAAAAATTGCTCTTAGGTCTGGGCGTTGATTGTATATCAGTCAATCAGTGAGTCAGTTAGTCAGGACATGTAATTATATATGAATATATTACTGCCAACACGAGATAGCTGCTGTGAAGCATTGATGAGATCCCTCGACTGTATTCCGTCTGCATTATCAGAATAACTCCGGGCCTCCATTATGTTGTATTGTCATCAAAACTACATATGTGTGCCAAGTTTCAACAGAATCGGTTCACAGGTGTAAAATCAATAATTATCCCCTATTTTTCCAGCCTTAGGGGTGTAATTCATCTAAATCGGATAACCCAGTACAAAGTTATACGTGGTAGAAGGGGTTAACAAGTAAAACTTCAGTGGCTGAACCAACAATCATCCCCTATTTTCCTACTCCTTCTTGGATTTTCTCCTCAAATCCAAATGGGATCAACTTCGAGGTATAACCTATCACTTGAAAAAAATCATCAAAATCGGACTATTCTGTAAAAAGTTATGCGTGGTCATACTTGAAAAAAATATACGCGTCGACTAGAGAACCTCTTCCTTTTTTTTTCGTCGGTTAAAAATAGTATCCTTCTCAAAGATAGGAAATATTTGTTCATTTAATGGAGGCGAAAGAATCCATCATCCCATCAGAATTTGTCAAGTAGGGCAAGAGAAGATTCGTATCTCAATTCCTATTCTTCTGTTTGCCACGCTTCGTTATCATTTTCCATTCAGAACGTACAATACAATCCGGACAAAATGGAAAATACTGAATATTTAATTTTCCGGTTGATCCGTTTTAGTAAATGAAAATATACAGAGAAAGATATCTCTCATTTCTATGCAAATTAAATGTCATCAACTGGGATTTGAGCGGATTTCATAGAAAAAAATTACCCAGTGTCCTCATTAGTACGTTGAATTCAATTCTTGATGTCGTTTCCTGTTGATGAGTAATAAACTTTTGGGAGATAGTCATTTAATTAGTTTGGAAATACAAAGAGAATGAACCGGTGGAAATACTGCCCGAATCTTATCCCTAAGTTTTCCTACAATTGAATTCTTATACAGTGTCCGCCAAAATCTTGGAACCATATGGGATTTTTTTTCATCAATAGTCTCTCAGAGAATTCCATTCGTACTTACCTACCTACCAAGTATTTTTTTAAATATTTATTTTGTGGTTATTAATTATCCAGCATATATTTTTCTAATGAAGATTTACCTCTTCTTCAAGGATCCTGGCTTTATTTCTTTATCTTTCCATTACTGTGTCTTTGGACTCATCCTCAAGATTTTGGTAGAACAGTTAATTGCTTTGACAGACAATTTATGTATATGTAGTAATTTACTAAGCAAAAATTATTGTCGATAATTCCCATTGAAAATTGAGGCCAACTCATCAAGCAGTTATCGAAATTAGTAATTGGTGGACAAAATTGGATAACTGGGAATATCTTTTGATTGCGAACAACTCTTTTCAATAACATTTTTCGATATTTTCCATAGTAATGTCACTTAACTCTATAGTGAATTTAGAATATCGCCCGATTCTCGCTTAGCCGCACGCCACTGATTATAACGCGTAAGCACGTATTCAGTCTAATTGAATGCACCAACTTTTATAAAAAAAAAAAAATCTGAGAAACTATTAATAAAAAAAATTCCCAGATGGTTCCAAGATTTTGGCGGACACTGTAGAATTATTTCCTCAAATGTGGGTATAGAAGATCAATATCCTGGAAGCTCCCAACTTCAAATCGAACGAGGTGTTGCATATTTCAAAAACCCGATGGCGCTTCAGTCGGAAAGGTAGATTTGAGATTTTATTCATTGATTCCGAAATTCCCATTTCAAGATAACGAATCATGTGTCAGAAAAATGTGTCACATTTTCATTGGAAAACAGCATACCTTTTTGATATAAACCTTAAAATCTACTCTCAAAAATTTGGAGGAGTCAAATCTGCTAAACGCTGCCTAATGTTTCTATATAATCTTATAAATCAGAGGAAATATCTATACCAAAACTGGGTTCCATTTGGTTCTACTTTAGAATTACAAGGAGACTTCTAAAAATACACAAGTTTTATCAGCTATTGAACAAAAGCACACAAAGATATCGACAGTACTTACTTGGGTTTCAATTTGGACAATCGCGTTAATTTTTTGTAAAAATTATTTTTTTAATGAATGTAGTAATAGTTTTCAACTGTAGAAGTCGGTAAAGTTGTAAGAAAATTGTTCAAACTTTAATGACAGTTCTGGCGATTTTGTTTTCACATTATTTGTGGCTTGAAAAAGCGGTATATAATTTGCCAGAAGGCAAAATGATGACTAAGTGTATAGTATAAATAATGATAATATCGCCAGAAGTTGGTAAAACGGAAAGCAATTCTTTAAAATATAAATAATAAGATGCAGTTCAGGCAATTTGTTTTTTTATTATTTAGGTCAACTATATATGCAATTGCAGAAGGCTAAGTGAGGAAGATAAATACAAAAATCCAAAAAAATAATTATGCCGAGTAAGCGCTGAATTTAAACGTCAGATGTGTGCGAGTGTATATACGTATACAGTGTTAGTCCATCTACTTCGTTTAGTGGTAGCGTCCAAAAGAAACGACTGGTGTGGTCCATTTTGCGCGTTTTGAAATGTCGACTTTAATATTGCGTTAATTTCAAAATGGAGATGTTGCATATTGTTAATGCGTTGTTTCTGATTTCACTGTGACTCTGTAAAGAACCAGAAAACAAAAAACATGTTTTTGAACCGAGAAAGAAGGCTGTTTTCAACAATTGATATTGCATCATTTAATAGATTTGTCCCACATCCAATTTCAGGTTGTGAAAAATTGGCTTTGACATTTGAGGTACAACTGGGCTATAATGATTTAGTTTTCTTTTTACTTTGCAGATATCTCGCCACAGGAGAATCTTTCCGATCATTGATTTCCGATCATCATCATTTCCGATTTCTCATATTCATATTAATAGAGAAACTAGTTCCCTTGTACGCACTCCATCAAAAAAATTGATCAAAGAATATATCAAATAAATTTTATGAAAGGTGGAATTTTTTGAATTGCTGTGGTGCAATTGACGGTAAACAAGTTCACTCAGGTATAGTGCCCAAGCACTGTTCCCTGTGAAACCCCACACAAAACTTTTCTCTCACCGCTGTTAGTATCCCGAATTTGTACAATTTGTTTCCTATTCAATAAGTAGCTAGAGGAGAGTTTGTGAAGAGTTCCTCGAACGAAAGAATACATTGCCAAAATCATGCAACTGTAATAATATTCATGAAAATAAGCACATTTCGTCTCGGAAACTATACAGTGCTTCTCAAAAGTCCCCTCCCCACCTCTTATTTTTGGAACGATTATACATAAACAAGTGAAATGAAATGCATAAAGCACACACAACACACACACACACAAATAAAATCATCATCGAGTTTAGAACATCTTTAGGTGCGTCGAAAAAGATAACTTTCAACCGGCGACACCTAGTGACAGGAAGAAACACTCCATACAATTCTCCTACTCCGATAGGATTCTAAATAAAAGATTCCTTCTCAGTAGAAGTGGCTCAAAATGCCCGACTGGCATATTTTAATGAAAGAAAAAACCATATGAAGGGGATAAGATATGAAATGAAATGCATAAAGCTCACACAAAGTCGTCTTCACAAAAGGTTCAATACAAATTGAAACAATTGGTAGACCGACAGGCAAAAAACAACTACTTTCCTAGCGAATACCACGCAGAACGTTGAATGATATTCACCTGACAATCCATGCAAACTTCCATTTAAATGGATATTGTTCGCAAATGTTTTTTTCTGATAAGCTCGATTATGTTTAAATCCATGTCGTATCCGCCTAACAATCCGCTTTTTAGCCCTCATCAGTACGGAGTAGTCACCAGCCAGAGATTCAGAGCCGAAGCGAGACACAACATAAATAAAATCATCATCACGCTTAAAACTTCTTTAGGTGCGTCGGAAAAGATAACTTTTAACCGGCGACACCTAGTGACAGAAAGAAACACTACCAATTGTGTTTCAATTTATATTGAACCTTTTGTGAAAACGACTTTGTGTGCTTTATGCATTCCATTTCTTATTTTCTCTCCCTTCATATGACTTTTTCTTTCATTGAATATTAAAGGTTGTAAACTTCCCTACTAGTGATGATGGATGACGAAATCGTCAAAGATGACGTCACAAGGCCATTGTGACCAATGATGTTGAATGGAACCTTACAGCAAGCGACACCTCTTTAAGAAGGTATCGAAAAAACCTATTCAATGATACTAATTTTGTTTGTGTTTATGGCAGTTTTAATGGCTCATTAGTAAACATTCAAATTTAAATTCCATTCAGTATGATATTGATTACAGATTTAAGAATCAGTATCTACTTGAAGGACTTGCTCGAAGTGACCTCCATTTACTTCCTGACAGTGAAATATCCTACTTTCAAACTCTTCTCGTACTTTTGCAAATGTGTCTGCGGAAACAGCCTCACATTCTGCAACAATACGTTGTTTTAAAACGCCAATATTGTCAGGTAAACCTTCGATTTAGGGTTCCACAGAAAAAAATCCGAAGGTGTGAGGTCCGGTGATCGAGCTGGCCATTCCATTGAACCTCGTCGTCCAATCCATCTACCACGATACTCCCCATCCAAATATCGTCTTACTGCACCGTAATAGTGTGGAGGAGCACCATCCTGTTGGAATGTTATTTCCAAATTGCCGAATTCATCTGGATTATCTCCCAACATTTCAAGGATCAACGGTTCCATTGCGTTTTGCAACAGCTCCAGATGAACCTCACGAGTTAAATTAGTATTCGGCCCAACGATGTGGTTTCCCAGGATACCTGCCCAAACATTCACCTTCTGGGAAAATTGGGTATGTGTTTCACGAAACAGGTGAGGATTTGCGTCACTTCAATACCTCACATTCTATGTATTTACATTTCCATTTAGATAGAAAGTACTTCCGTCACTAAAACAAATTGTTTTGACATAGTCTGGCTGTTGGTTAATTTTAGTTTGCATATTTTCACAAAATTCTAGTCTTCGGTCTGTGTCGTCGACTGAGAGTTGATGAACCATTTTTAATTTGTATGGATGAAATTCGGTTTTTTTTCAACACCCTGTGTACTGTACTTCGACTTCACAGATAGATACAACGTGAGTTGTTGAAGAAGTAGAAATAACTATTACTTCTGCCAGTTTATCAATTTTTTCCTCATCAGGAATTTGTGGTCTGCCAGATCGTTTCGCATCATTAATACTACCCGTTGTTTCAAACTTACGAAGAAGCTACCTCAAATAAGTCCTCGAAACGGGGCGATCGGGAAACCTCTTATTAAAAATGCGTTCTGCTGCATGAATATTTTGTCCAGTTTCACCAAGAATTAGGATCGCTGCTACTTTATCACCCAAAGCACGTACCATTTCGCTTCTTGAAGCACTTAAACGTTCGGCTCACAACAGTTTAACAAATTATTGAAATGTACAAAAATATTGAAAGTACCAAAAGCTGCTTAAACAGTTGAACGTTCGATCAACAATACACAAATTATTAAATGTACAGAAACTTGGACAATTACAAAAACGTCGAATTAGGGAGACTAACAAAAACGTCAGCTTATTTGACAACTATCCTGAGGCGGAGCTTGAATTTGGAATTTCAGTATCAACTGATTTAATTGATCACGGCTTCGCGTTTTTTAAAGGCGAGTTGCCAAAACTGCCATGAACACAAACAAAATTAGTATCATTGAATAGGTTTTTTCGATACCTTTTAAAAGAGGTGTCGCTTGCCGTAGGGTTCCATTTAAAATTATTGGTCACAATGGCCTTGTGACGTCATCTTTGACGATTTCGTCATCTACCATCGCTAGTAGGGAAGTTTACAACCTTCAATATTCAGTTTCCAAATTTTACTTGTTTATGTATAATCGTTCCAAAAATAAGAGGGGGGGAGGGGACTTTTGAGAAGCACTGTATATGTGATTGTGGGGATAGAGTGTCGATCGTTGCGTATCTACTAGTAATATTTGAAGTTTAAAAAGCGCGAAATAAAACTTAAATTCAAAATTTAAAAAGTCTCCGGAACAAAAAACCTCTAAAAAGTAAAAAAATATGTATTGGCCCTTTAAGTTCAATATAAGTAGTAATATTCTGATTCAAGCTTCGTCGCCTCGGAAAACCGCCAAGTAAATGAAATAAAAACAGAATTCCACCAAAAATATGCAATTTAAATACAAGTTAGCTACCTAGGCAACGTGGGTACATATTGAAAAAACAATATCGAATTGTTGAGTCTAAGTCTTAATTAATATTCTCCGAAAAATTCTCAAAAAATACACAACCGTCAACGACGTCTGACTCAGCGGTCCCCCGAAGCGACTACGCTTGGATGAAAATATGACTACTTATATCAAACTTAGAAAGCCAATACATATTATTTTTCAATTCTTATAGGTTTTTTGTGTCAGGGGGATTTTAGTTTTTCCTATTTAAGTTTTATACATGGTAATATATTTCATATATTGGTTCAGCAGTCTATTTTCGGATAAAGAGTATTCAACTGTCGAGTTGAACAACTGTATTATGGACTAGATTTGTACGGGGCTTGTACCCTCATGATATGTTGGAGTTCCCTGTCTAGGCCTGTCCTTGTTACTAAACTCCATAGGGCAGACCTTGAGTCCTCCATGCATTGGGGTATTGTGGTTTTTCCCCATGGTTTTTCAAAACTTTAGCCTTGTGAGACCTCCACAGTAGCACAGTATTTACGCTGAGGTTTCCTCCTCCTCCTAGCAGAACCTACATGTGGTTGTGTCTACCAGTCCGATATTGTTCATGTGTTTGTTGAGTCTGCAGTGCCCTGTCAGGAGCCCAACCATAATCCTGGTTGTTCTTCTATTCTGGCTTAGCACGTACTCTTTGAATTTTGGCGATGGTTCCTTGATGAACTCTTTGGCTTATCTCATGCCCGGTACCTTGAGATTGTTCATTCAATCAATTACTACTGATTTTTTTTTGTTCAAAGCGCTTTTGCTGTGCAACAAAAAGGTTCTGGGCTAATTACTGGATCATGAAAGTTGACTACAAAATTAGGGGATTTTCCTGTTCATCTTTTATCTATCGCGGAATAGCGAGAAATTAAATTTTGAAATAAACTTCTCAGAATGCTCCTCGGTACATCGAAATCCGTTTATTTTCCGTAGAGATTAGGAATCACAATAAAAAAGATTCACATGTTCATTTCGATAGTTCAGTGACAAATTATTGGAAATAATGAGGGTAACGGTCCGATAACGGGAGTTCCAAAAAAGGTATCACTGCATGTTTATAGAATAAATACTGAAACCCAAGCTGATGCTCTGACAAATATGTTAAAGGTGAATTTTCCTGAAGTAATTTGCGAAAATCTCACCCCAAAACACCCGACACTGTATAATTCATTCAAAGTAGACATTTTTGCACAAAACTTCAGGAAGGCAATGAATCCCAAAGTGTGGCCTTATGGTGCATGCGTCCAACAGTTTTTTCAATTTCCCAAGAAGGATACAACTACAACATACGAAGTACCAATGTTTTTATTGAAAAAAAATATCAGTACTATTTCTGAACCATTGACTTTCCTAGTGAATCTTTCATTTACTGATGGCAGGTTCCCAAGTGCTCTGAAAATTGGGAAAGTTATTCCAGTTTATGAAAAAAGCTGTCCTGAAGCAATAGAAAACTGTAGACCCATCATCCTGAGTCCCAGTTTTTCCAAGGTTTTTGAATATTGCTTCTTGGAAATGTTACTCAAGTATTTGAATAATCTCAACATTTTGTCAAATAGGCAACACGATTTCAGATCTGGAAAGTCAACAAGTACTGCACTCTATCAGTTTTATAGTGATCTAATCAACTATATAGATAAAAATGAGTATCCTATAGGTGTTTTTGGTGACCTGAGCCGTGCTTTCGACTGTGTGGACCACAATGTACTATTTTCTCAACTTTACGACTTTGGTATCAGGGGTGTTTACTTGGACTGGATAGAGTCTTTTGTTGAAGCAAGGCTTCAATATGTCTCAATTAATCACCAGGATGAAGATTCAATTCGATCTGTCCTCTCATCTCGACTTAAAATTGACCTAGAAGTCCCGCAGGGCTCGATATTGGGCCCCATTCTTTTCATTTTATATGTCACCGAGATAAGTAATATCCTACCAGATATAAAAGTCACAAGTTATGCTGACGATACAACCCTCTAACTCTCTGGTAAAGACAGTGTCAGCCAAAAGGAAACCTGTAAAAATGCAATGGATGAACTGAGTCAATGGTTTCAAGATCACTATCTATATTTCAATAAAGATAAAACTAAATTAATGCATTTTCACACAGCGCAAAAGTCTCTGGAAAAAATTGAAATATCTCACAATGGCGCAGTTGTTGAGTTTCATGAAAATGAAAGATTTTTGGGTCTAAATATCGACTCCTGCTTAAACTGGAACAAACATTGCACCGTGTTAGGTGCCAAACTTGCATCTGTGCACTATATGTTCAGAAATATAAAATCTATATTGGAAAAGCATCAACTGGTACAGTTGTATTATGCTGAAGTTGAGAGTCGGTTGAGATATGGAGTGTGCCTCTGGGGAGACTCATCATTTTCTCAAAATGTTTTTGTCAAACAAAAAAAATTCTAAGAATCATAGATGGTCTGAAACAAGATGAATCTTGTCGAGAGTCTTTGAAAAAACTGAGAATTCTCAGCTTGACTGCACTTTATATCTTTGAGATACGTGTTTTCGTCAAAAAGAGCGGAATCATGTTTTGTGAAAATAAGGATCTACACCAGTATAATACCCGAAATAAAAATGATCTGCATCTGCCCAAGAGCCGTGTGAATATCACATATAACGCTCCTGAACGAATTGGCCCAAAAATTTTCAACCATATACCACTATCTATAAAAAATATTGAAGGTGAAAAGACGTTCAAATATCAGTTGAAAAGCTATCTAACAAACTAATGTCCATATAACATGAATGAATTTTTCATTGGAAAGCAGTTATTTTGTTTTTTTGTCTTTTCTTTTTTTTTAAACAGATTTGACAATATTTTATTTGTCTTTTTATATATATGTATTAGTAATTAAATTTCACTCGCCTATATACACTTCTACACTGACTTTTTCTTATACAATGTATATTGTCCAAAAAGAAATAAAAAAACTTTTGACATGGATGGTCCAATCGCTCCTAAATTCTTATATTTTCCGGAGACACTCAGAAATTCTAAAATATTTTCTGATAAGTATGTATATACCAAAGTTCAGTCGATCCGTGTCGAATTGGAATGAAATCATGCTTTAATGAGCTTTATCGACGTATCGTATGCTTGTTTGCTGATCAGGTGTGGGATAGGGGATACGTTTACCCGTCGCGATGTGTTCAGTGGGCCATGTAACACTAATGCCCTTCATTCCGGTGCTTCACAGCCCTTGATGACGAATACATCGGGGCGTTTTTCAAATTCGTCGCCGATTTCAACAATGAGAGTTAACAGAACCGGTATAAAGTATATCAATTTCGTGTATTGCGAAAATATGTGATGCGTTAAAACTCAAATGGTTGATGTTTTCGCGGTTGAATTGGAATGTGAATGAAATTCACTCCGTCACGTTTTTTTCATTTCAACAATGATACCACAGAACTTTTTTCTCTCATAGTTGGACTCATATTTATAATACGCTCTAACAATGACACTCTCGATTTTTGTTCTCTGAAATTGTTTCCAATTTTTGGTATAACATAGAAACTTTTTAACAAAAAATCAAACCGACGAAAAACGGAACTGAATGGCAAAAAATAAAATAAACCTTTTTAGTCTCAATAACTAAGCTCCTGAACTAATGTAAGTAACTAATTTTGAGTCGGCGCCAAACAAACAAGCAAATGATTTGGGTAAGGCGTAAAATGATGGCATCGAGTTGCGCGGTGACATTCTGATAATTTTTTTGAAGTAATTTAATGATCTTCGTTGATTGATCGTTTGGCGTCGACTCAAAATTAGTTACTTACATTAGTTTAGGAGCTTAGTTATTGAGACTAAGAAGATTTATTTGATTTTTACTTTTCAGTTCCGTATTTCGTCGGTTTAATTTTTTGTTAAAAAGTTTTTATTTTTCAATTTTTTGTGTCTGGAATCTACTAATTACTACCTACTTGTTTTTCGATTACTTCCAAAATACTTACTTACCCACCTTACTTCAACTATTACCAGTTAAATAATATGATTATCTACTTCTACTATTTCTTGTAATATAAATTATTTTTGTTGTTCTGGTTAGTTTATTTCATTACTTTGTATATCATCCCATCCTCTCATAGAATATAATGATTGTGACGGATGTAGGAGAACAAAAATAATGACAATAGCGATATGTCATTGTTAACTACATATGTGTGCCAATGTTCACAAGTAAAAAATCAATCAATTCTTATTTTTCTACCCGTAAGGATGGATAATTCCATTCGAAATCCAAATATCATCAACTATGAGGTATACCCTATCTAATAAAAAAAGAATCATCCAAATCGAAGAACCCAGTAGAAAGTTATGCCCGATAGAATCGGTAAACGGACCAGAATTCAGAGGGCGAGTGATCAATATCCTTCATTTTGCTACCCTCAGGAGTGGATTTCATCTTTTAAATTCAAATGGGACCAACTTCGAAGTACACCCTATCCACTAAAAAAAGAATGATCGGACCCGTCGACTAGAGAACCTCCTCCTTTTTGGTTTCGTCGGTTAAAAATGGGACCTATGCCGGTCGATTTCTTATGTCATTCCACAGATGGAATGGAAATCTACGACACGTTACCGTGGTCGTGACAAAAGTTACATGGTAAAAAAAAAAATTGGAATATTCCAAAAATCAAAATGATGACGCTATAACTCCTAGTATAATAGAGTCATTTGAAAAATTATTTCACTGTTCGAAAGACCTATTCACTTACTTTGGAATGCGTCATCAAAAATTCGAAAAAAAAAAACATTTTCCGAAAATGATCATTATTTTGTGCTGAGACTAAATTTTCAACAATTTTTTCAATACGCTAAAAATCACCCATAGTTCATCCGACCCATAGTTCACTCTTTTTCACCAAAAATTGCGCAACTTCCCAAGCAACATTTTATGTCTGCTATGTATGAATTTATTCTCGATAATAAATTGGCTATAGCAATTTGAACACAACGGATACGAGGACCGCATGGCTTTTTGGTACGCCTACGTTTTTATACAGTTATAGCAGTATTCACCCGCCATTCCATGGTATGAGTATTGTTCTAGTGTCTACTAACAAATGTGAAGTGTTTTGTGTTATCTGAGGATTTTGTATGTGATAAATAATATAAGAAATTTTTTGATGACTTGTGTTCATTTCATCTTAATACAGAGTGTGGGCCATTGAAAACGAAACAGCGGCTCTGTAGGTCGGCAGAACCGAATTATATAAAAACGCTCGGACACTTCAACTATATTTCCGAGGGGGACATCGTTCGCGATGAAATTCACCCGAAATACATTCCATCCTTCGGAGCTGTGACCGCCACCCCTAAATTTTTAAATAGCAACATATGGCAAGTGATATCTCGTTTCAAAGGTATTTTCCTTCTCGATATCAAACAACAAAAATAAATATTTTTTATCGATTCGTTTTCGAAATATAGGAACTTGAAATTGGGAAATAACTTTTTATTCACTCAATCAATAAAAATAACATCTAACAATGCAACTGTTTAAAGATAATTATCATTGTCAAGGAATTGAATGATCTAACTGTTCACCAAAAAATAATATGCAATTCCGTTTCAAATTTTTATTTCATCCTCATTTATATGATCGAAAAAAATTTAAGGTTCTTAAGAATCGATAAAAAGACATTTATGTAAATAATTTTTATCGCCCAATCGCAATTGTGGACGTCTATCAGTGTCAAACTGATCTTTGATTGAACGACATCAGAGTGAATTACTTGACTAAAGCTGCTGAATATCTTTCCGCAATAATGGTGTATACGATCGCAGAAAGAGTTGAAATAATAACAATGTTTTTTAAGAATGATGAGTGCGGTAACCGTTCAGCTAATTTGTTCAATGAAACGCATCCAGATGAACTTGTTGCTAGAAAATACGTTCTAGAATTAGAGCAAAAATTTCGTCAAACTGGATCAGTAGCCAACAAGAAACGATACCCAGAGAAGAAACGGAACCCAGAACGTGAATTTCCGTTGAGAAATGTAGCTGTTGAAGTTGCACTTTTAGGACAAGTTCATGCAGACCCAACATTGAGCACAAAGAAATTGGCTAGTGTTACCAATATCAGTAGAACCAGTATCCGCCGAATCCCGAAACATCATAAATTCCACCCCTACAAAATACATTTGGTACACCAATTGAATGCAGATGATTTTGATAAGTGACAGGAATTTTGTGAAATTATGACTACGAGAATTGATGCTGATGAGAATTTCCTTTTCAACATCTGCTTTTCTGATAAGTCTACATTCTTTTTGAATTCGACTGTGAATCGTTGTAATTGTCGTTATTAGTCAGATGCCAATCCACATGTTTTCCACGAAGTCCATACTCAAACTCCTCAAAAACTCAATGTCTGGGCCGGTATTTTTGGGGACCGTTTGATTGGACCTTTATTTCTCGACGGTAACCTGACAGGAGAAACTTATTTGGAATTATTGAATGAATTTGTTTATCCAAAATTAGTAGACATCATTGAAAATGACGATCGTTACCATGAAGACCACTTTATATTTCTACAAGACAGGATACCTCCACATCATGCACAGCCTGTTAGGGCTTTTTTGGATAGAATGTTTCCTGGAAGTTGGATTGGAAGAAGAGGCTCTATAGAGTGGCCAGCCAGATTTCCAGATTTAACCCCACTCGACTTTTTCCTGTGGGGTCACTTGAAAAACAAAATCTCTGCAACCGAACCAGAATGTCTCGAAGATTTACGAAGGAGAATTATTGAAGAATGCCGTCGAATAACGCCGGAAATGCTACGAAATGTGAGGTCTCATTTTGAACAGAACTTGTACTATTGTATGGAAATGGGTGGTGACAGTTTGAACATTTAGTTCATTGGCAATAATAATTATTGCGACAGTTGCTTTATCAGATATTGTTTTTATTGATTAATTGAATAAAAAGTTATTTCCCAACTTCAAGTTCCTATATCTCGAAAACGAATCGATAGAATTAATTCATTTTTGTTGTTTGATATTGAGAAGGAAAATACCTTCCAAATGAGGTATCACTTGCCATATGTTGCCATTTAAAAATTTAGGGGTGGCGGTCACAGCTCCGAGGGATGGAATGTATTTCGGGTGAATTTCATCGCGAACGATGTCCCTCTCGAAAATGTAGTTGACGTGTCCGAGCGTTTTTATATAATTCGGTTCTGCCGACCTACAGAGCCGTTGTTTCGTTTTCAATTGCCCACTCTGTATATAAAAGGATAACTGACTGACTGAAGTATCAACGCACATCCCAAAGTCATGGACATTTTTTTTCACGTCGTGCCGCTTGACAGATTCGGAACTCAAGTGCATTTTTGGTTAAGGTTCTACCAAGTTGCCATGGTAACTAAACAATTAAGTCAATCAAAACATTCTATGCTAGTGTCTTGTCGAAGAAAAAAAATTGGCCCTGTTGGGAGTCAAAAAATAAATTCTAAAATTATAAAATTTTCAAACACAATCTGGTGTGAAATATTCTTACCGAATACCACACGAGGTTAAATCATTTCCGGATTTTTTGTCTCGCTCATGAATATTTTTAGAAAATTATCCAATATCCGGATAATTTCTCCAAAATTTCTGCTAAGGCTAACTGAAAAAACAAAAATGGATTATGGTAAAAAACGTTCCTTTTCTCAAGATTGGTGCCGAAAGGTTAGTAATTCTTGAATATACAATTATTATATGGCACCAATGACCACTGCAATTTTCCTGAGAATATTTGGAAAATTTTAATACGATGGGTAACCTTCTCTAGATGAACCCTCACAGCAGCTATTTTATTGTCTGAAGGTTGGAGACGATGTGGTAACTTGATTACTATCGTTTCGGACGTCCATCGTCTCAATGTATTTGAAAGGTTTTCACGACGTTTCGAATGCTTGTATCTGCAATCGTCTTCAGGTGAATACTGACAAGTTAGGGTGCTACTTACCTATTTATATGACTGCTTTATATGACATCATTGCGCCGACAGTCATATAAATTGGTAAGTAGCACCTAAACTTGTCAGTATTCACCTGAAGACGATTGCAGATACAAGCATTCGAAACGTCGTGAAAACCTTTTGAATACATTAAGACGATGGATGTCCGAAACGATAGTAATCAAGCTATTTCATTATTGATCATAGCTTCTTCAGAACTCAATTGTTTTTTCTTTTCAAGAAAAGGAGGGCTTTCGAATTCATACCAAAACTCTACAGATGTCATCTATCAAAAAACCTTTATCCACCATTATTGCACCTTCATTTCTTTCTAGCTTTGTTATCAAATCACTTTTTTCAAAAATTAATTTATCAGATGCTCGTCCTGCATGTGGTTCACTAACAAACGTGTAAGTCCTGCTAGTGAAACACCAACCATGAATTTTATTGTTTCACTTGTTTTTTATTGAGAATAGAATCTGATCCTACAACAAAGACATTTCGGTTTTTGAATATGATTTTCTGTGCAATCAATAACAACTCTTATACAATGCATTCCATTTAAAACGAGCCAACCTGAATAACTTTAGGTACAATTATTCTCAGGAAAAATAAAAAAACACGTCAACAATAGTATACAGGGGGACACATTTTGACATATTCACATTTGATGTTACTTCCACTATCGCACCCCCAGAGCATGTCACCTTTTTTTTTAATGGATCACCCTATATTGTTCCGCATTATCAGATGCTCCATGATGAGCAGATTTCAACAAAGTATAAAATTATGGTCTGTCGCATATGGTTCGGGAGCTACAAATTATTTGAGTTGAAAACGAGCCACCCTGAATGAACTTCTGTACAATCTGTTACCTAGGTTTCATATGTGTTTTTTTGAAGTATACTTCAAAAAACTCTTATTTTGCCTAGTTAAGTTTGAATTCGATATTCTCTTCATTTTGTATTCGTCTCATTCTACAATAACGATTACCTACCAGGTGAAGTTACAATTGGTGTTTTTTTTTGTGAATTCTTGAGAAGCAATGGTTTATACGCTTCGAGAACGGATTGAAATAGTGAGTTTGTACTACCAGAATGGAAATAGTGCTAGAGCTGCTGCCCGTATGTTCAATGATAATCATCCAGGAAGAAATGCACGACACAAATACGTTTCGGAATTATTGAACAAATTTATGGAAACTGGATCTGTTAGCAATAAAAACCATAACCGTTCAGGAGTTGTCAACGATGAAGTTATTTCAATTGCAGTTTTAGGGCACGTTGGACTAATGGAAAATACGCAATCTCTTACTAAGTTATCTCGAGAATCAGGAATCAGTCGTACAAATGTTTTCAGGATCCTTCATAAGTACAAATTTCATCCATATAAGATTAGACTAGTTCATGAATTGAACGAAGATGATTTCGATAGACGTATCGAGTTTTGTGAAAGTCTCACTGAACGGATCAACTTGCATCAGAATTTCTTGAATAAAATTTGTTTTTTGGATGAAAGTACGTTCAGTTTGAATGGAGAGGTGAATCGGAAAAATTGTCGATATTGGAGTGATACGAATCCTCATTTATACCGTCAAGTTCATACCCAACGACCTCAAAAACTGAATGTTCGGACAGGAATTCCAGGTGACCACATCATAGGACCTTTTTTTATCGATGGTAATTTAACTGGTGAGAAATATTTGGACATGCTGGAGAATCGAATAATGCCGTGCATCAATAGGGCAATTGAGGAGTATATGAATTTATTCGAACAAGAAATAGTTTTTCAGCAGGATGGTGCACCTCCTCATTATGCAGCTCCAGTGCGACAATTTTTGGATGATCATTTTCCTGGTCGCTGGATTGGCAGAAGAGGTCCTACAGAATGGCCACCAAGGTCTCCGGATCTCACTCCTGTAGATTTCTTTCTATGGGGTCATTTGAAGTCTAAAGTGTATGAGATAGAATAAACAACATTAGAAGATTTGAGAGAGAATATCATTAGGCATTGCAGAGAAATAACTCCCGAGATTCTCAACCATGTGTGGGTGGCAATGGAAGCTCGTTTGTACCATTGTATGGAAGTTGGTGGAAACGTTTTTGAACATTTACTATAGAAATTTCTTTTCTTCTCATTGTCAAGTCATCAGATTTTGATTCAAGAATTTAAGGAAAAATCTCTTTTTCTGATTGATTGCTTCATTTGTCTCTAGAACGAATATTTCGAAATGTGGCCTCCTGTATAAATTGTTGACCTGTTTTTTTATTTTTACTACAAATCATTGTTTCAAAAGTTATTCAGGGTGGCTCGTTTTCAACCAAATAATTTGTAGCTCCCGAACCATATGCGTCAGACCATATGTTTTATACTTTGTTGAAATCTGCTCATCATGGAGCATCTGATAATGCGAAACAATATAGGGTGATCCATTTGAAAAAAATGGTGACATGCTCTGGGGGTGCGATAGTGGAAGTAACATCAAATGTGGATATGTCAAAATGTGTCCCCCTGTATACTATTGTTGACGTGTTTTTTTATTTTTCCTGAAAATCATTGTACCAAAAGTTATTCAGGGTGGCTCGTTTTGAATGGAATGCACTGTATTATCAAAATCTTATTTATGTTTTCACTTATCTCATGAGCAGAAGGAAAATATATGATTGGGCGCAGAACTGAAGTAATATAAGGAAACATTGTATGAATATAGGTTTTACAGAGTTCTGCGCTGATACCAAATAAACTACCCAAAATGGCGTATGATAGATTATGTTTCAATTTTAAAAATGTTAATATTACCCTTTTTTTGGTTGACAAAGCATGCAAACGTTAGTCCATTTTAAAATTCTTCACAATTACATCAAGCATATTGAACGAGTTGAAACCAGTAAAAGTATTCAAAATCTTATGTTTGGTTATTAATTCACAGATAGTTAACTTTTTAGGGGTATTACCCTGAACAGAAATATTAAACTCATCTTGTTGCTTTCAAAAATCTCCCAAGCTTTCAAGACCAACATAATAATTTTGTTCTCCTAAAAGTAAGATGAGAGCCTCATCCGCATGGATATCATCAACTGTTGTTTGTTCATCCAGCGTAGTCACATACTCAGTGTCATTTTCACCACACACTGTAGGAACTTCTCGAACTGCTCTTCTCGAGGTGGAAGGTAATAATCCATGTTGAAGGTAAGTTCACAGAAGGAACAGCATTTTTTTTTCAGAAATTTGTTATTTCCTGAAATGAGAAGTGGTTATCTTTCGGGAATACATGAACTGATCTGAGATTTAGAAACTTACTGAGATAATCTGAAGAATGAAAATGTTTGGAACAAACAAGCATATACTTCGATATTGGTTTGCCAATTTTCAGTTTCAAATTCCATGCCATCCTTCGGTCAACTTTTTCAATCTGGTCGAACCTATTGGTGATTTCAAGCGTGCTTTTATTTTTGGGGGGAAATCTGTGATATCTCACATTTTCCTTTTTGCCATACATAGTGCATCCTAGGACTGAACAACATGAGTTGTATTTCCCCAAGTTCACCAGAAAAAAACTCACGTACAGGAACTAGAAATCCAAGAGTATGGAAATATTCGACGTTCATTGGCTGAATGAAGTCAGATCCTCAATTAATCGCAAATTATGGCACGTCCAAAAGCACGGAAAATATTTGTAAACAAACTTTGTCCGTGATTCTCGAGTTCTTAAGAAGGCCGGTAGGGGGTGTATCGCTTCGTTTCTATCGCCAATAGTAAAGTGAGCACGATTCATTGGTTTTGGCTATTTCGTAGTAGGCACGTTCTTCAATATTCAGTTTCTTGCAAGCGATTTTCTTATTGTGTTTGTTTTCGGTAAACAATCCTTCTATGAAGAGCGAATCAAAGATAAGCAGGGTATCGAATACATTCTCAGAATAAAATTATGTCTGCTTCACGTATATCAATCGATCTACTCGAAACAATATTTGATTACTATAAATAATAATTATAAAATAGGCTATGAAAGAGTCTGTACGCGTTTAAATGATCTCTACATTTTTTCAACCCTGAAAACGACGTAGCTTTGAAAGATATTTTTGGAGTCAGGTTTGTATTTGATATTGAACTAAATCGGCAATTTGCGTTATTTTCGATTGATTTTAGGGAAACTATGGAGTTTGCAAACCAAACTGAAATCACTGTAACACAATTAGTATAGACTGATTTGTTGAAAATATGAACAGGATGTTCATAAAATCAGATGTGGAATCATCTGCGACTGAAAGATAAACTTTGGTCACTATCTTCCATCGTCAAGATAACATCTTGTGGGGTATTCATGTTGAAAAGGGAAACATTCTCAATTAGATTTTGATAAAAATATTTTTCTGTGAATTGAAAAATCCACGATAAAAATGGAGTTATTTTTGTGAATTTCTAACAGAAAACAACTACTTTCCCGGCTAAAGCCACCCTGGATATTGAACTACATCTGATAGATATTCTGAGAAGACCCTAACTCGAAAGAAAAAATCTGAAATTGAAAATTTGCATTTTTATTCACATAGTTATTTGATTCTCTATTCCAGTCTTAATTAAGAACTCATGAAGATTAATGAGGCAAAGAAGAATGTTTTCCAAAAAAGGTACTCACCAGAAATCACTCGTAACATTGACGCAAGAGAGACATCGCATTCACTAGGTCTTCAATACATTTTTGTCGACGAAAATCTATTTCACGCTTCCACTATCATCAGGAAGACCGGAAGAAATGGAAAACACATTTTCAAAAAGCAATCTCACTTTGCAAAGATGGAAAAAGTAATCATCATTTTTTGGAAAACATAATTTTCTGCCTCATCCATCTTCATGAGTTCCTAATTAAGACTGGAATAGAAAATCAAATAACTTTCTGAATGAAAATGCAAATTTTCAATTTCAGATTTTTTCTTTTGAGTTAGGGTCTTTTCAGAATATCTATCAGATGTAGTTCAATGTCCAGCGTGGCTTTAGTCGTAGAAGTAGTTATTTTCTGTCAGAAGTTCACAAAAAATAACTTCATTTTTATCGTGAATTTTTCAATTCATAGAAAAATCTTTTTATCAATATCCAATTGAGAATGTTTCCCTTTTCAACATGAATACTCCACAAGATGTTATTTCGACGATGGAAGATAGTGACTTAAGTTTATATTTCAGTCGCAGATGATTCCACATCTGATTTTATGAACATCGTGTTCATATTTTCAACAAATCAATCTATCATACCCCATGACAGGTTTTGATGTCAGAAAACACTAATTTCAAAGTGTCTCCCCAAAAGAAATGATTCTTACTTTTTCCATCTTTGCAAAGTGAGATTGCTTTTTGAAAATGTGTTTCCCATTTCTTCCGGTCTTCCTGATGATCGTGGAAGCGTGAAATAGATTTTCGTCGACAAAAATGTATTGAAGACCTAGTGAATGCGATGTCTCTCTTGCGTCAATGTTACGAATGATTTCTGGTGAGTACTCTTTTTTGGAAAACATTCTTCTTTGCCTCATTCATCTTCATGAGTTCCTAATTGAGACTGGAATAGAAAATCAAATAACTATCTGAATGAAAATGCAAATTTTCAATTTCAGATTTTTTCTTTTGAGTTAGGGTCTTTTCAGAATATCTATCAGATGAAGTTCAATGTCCAGCGTGGCTTTAGCCGGGAAAGTAGTTGTTTTCTGTTATAAATTCACGAAAAATAACTTCATTTTTATCGCGGATTTTTCAATTAACAGAAAAATATTTTTATCAATATCCGATTGAGAATGTTTCCCTTTTTAACTAGTATAGACTCTTTTTCAGAAATTAATTGAAAAATATATGACGAAAATTTCAATAAGAATATACAAAATATTGGTAATTCATTCATCAAATATATCTCTTTGGCAAATTGGGTCATCACGATTTTCAATTCCTCAAATCTTTCATGATGATGAAAGTTTACCATCAAACTGAAGATTTTTTCAACGCTAAAATACATCATTCTTTTGCATTTTTTCTTCATATTCGATCAGTTGAATAAATTTTTTCTCATTTTTGTTTTGGAATCCATCTTCGTTTCCGTTTGAAAAGTAGTGATTCGAACTTCCTAACTCGAATATTCATTTCTCGGCAATTTTGTATTAAAAAAGGAGGAATTGGATGATACATTTTCTAGATGACCCCATTTTCAATTCACTGTTACTTTATGATATTTTTATATCACTCACTCACAAGCGTGCTGTAACTGCATCTGCAACGATTGCAGCAACCAAAATTCATAAAAGGTTTTTTCGCGTTCCAAACTTTGGAAATTGTTCTAGGATTGCGCACAACCACATGCGCAATAAATTGAATCCGAGCTAGTTCTGGGACAGTCCAGAAAACAAATAAATGAAAACGCTATTTATGGTTACGATTAGGTTATAACGGGGCATTCAACAAACAATTAGCTGCAGGTATAGTTTGTTATGAAGTTACAACAGATTTGGGCAACCTAAAATACCATTGAAGATGAATATAGCAAACATTCAATATACAGGGTGTAACTGAATAAGTGTAAAACATTTAAGGAGGTGATTCCTCATCGAAAAAAAGATAGGATCTTTCATATAAAGAAACTTCATTGGAGCATCCCTTGTTAAGATATAGCCCCTTAAAGGGGGTACATAAAATTTGTATAACAATTTTTTTCACAAGCACTGAAAAAGTTACAATATTGAAATTAACCTGACGTTTTGTACTACCAAAAGACACTTAGCCAGTAATTTATTTGGTTTACCCCATGGTTGTAAGGGTGAAAACGCAACCCTAAAATTTATTTCCAATGTAACTTTTGTCTTATTATTTGTTTAAAAATTTATTTCCGATAGCCTGTTTCATTCTGAACAAAAAATGTCTCTTGGGTTTTTTGCCCAAAATAAACCAGTAAGCAGCAAAACATTATTTTACGAACAACTACAGAGATACATCGTCATAAATGCGAACTGGATTTATTGTTATTTTGTAGTTAGTACCTGCATTAAACGATTGGTAATAAACAAAACTAAGTTATTAATAACAAAACACACAACATGTAGAAATCATAGTGAATGTTCAATATGTCTACCTTCAAACATTACGCATGCGTCTAGACGTCGGCGCATTGAGCCACGTATTCGCTCAAATATTCCTGGAGTCTCTCTGATTACCCTGCACGCATCGATGATGCGTCTTAAGTCCTCTACATCGCGAACAGGAGTACGATATACCAAATGCTGTGAATGGCCCCAAATAGAGAAATCGAGAGGATTGAGATCCGGGGATCGAGCGGGCCATTTATGTGGTCCTCCTCGACCTATCCACTGATTTGCATATGTTTCAGTTAAATGCTGACGTGCTACTTGACTAAAATGGGCGGGAGCCCCATCATGCATAAAAACATATCCCTTCTGACGCCCAAAGGAACTTCCTCCAGCAGTACTGGATGCACTTCTCTTAAAAATTGAACGTATGCCTCACCATTTAATCGAGGAGGTAGAAAATGAGGCCCAATTAAATCATCCCCAATAACTCCGAGCCACACGTTAAGAGAAAACTGTTCTTGATGGCTAGTTTCGACAATAGCGTGAGGGTTTTCATCAGCCCATATGTGGTAATTATGAAAATTAATAATCTTGTCCCGAGAAAAACTACATTCGTCTGTGAATTCTATCGTCTTCAGAAAGTCACAATTTCTTCTAATCATTTCCAGCATCCAATTGCAAAATTCAAGACGGTTCGGAAAGTCTCGCGGTAACAGTGCCTGTACTCGTTGCAGATGGTAAGGGTATAAGAGTTGTTCCTTTAAAATTCGAAATACCGTCATATGATCAACATTTAGCTGGAAAGCAATCTTTCTAGTACTGGTAGTAGGTTGTTCTTCAATCAAATTAAGTACTGCTTCCTCAAGCTGTGGTGTTCGTATTTCTCGATGGCGACCACAATCCTGCGTTCTTTTGTCGAATGAACCATATTCTCGTAATCGTTGATGAAGTCGAGCAAATATTCTATGTGAAGGATGCTGCCGTTGAGGATACATTTCAGCATATCTTCTAGAAGCTTCTAACCCATTCCCCTGCGACAGACCGTAAACGTAATGCATATCAGCCATTTCCTCATTTGTGTATGCCATTTTATTAACAAGTGAATTATTAAAGTAACAAATTAAGAACAGAACAACAACACACAATTAGTATTAATTCAATTTCGAAAATTCCCAAACTGACAGCGTCATACCAATTTAATTGTCACTATCGCTAATAGCGACCTACTAGATAGATTAGTTTCGTATTTTCGCATTTATGACGATGTATCTCTGTAGTTGTTCGTAAAATAATGTTTTGCTGCTTACTGGTTTATTTTGGGCAAAAACCCAAGAGACATTTTTTGTTTAGAATGAAACAGGCTATCGGTAAATGGTAAACAAATAATAAGACAAAAAGTTACATTGGAAATAAATTTTAGGGGTTGCGTTTTTCACCCCTTACAACCATGGGGTAAACCAAATAAATTACTGGCTAAGTGTCTTTTTGGTAGTACAAAACGTCAGGTTAATTTCAATATTGTAACTTTTTCAGTGCTTGTGAAAAAAATTGTTATACAAATTTTATGTACCCCCTTTAAGGGGCTGTATCTTAACAAGGGATGCTCCAATGAAGTTTATTTATATGAAAGATCCTATCTTTTTTTCGATGAGGAATCACCTCCTTAAATGTTTTACACTTATTCAGTTACACCCTGTATATATATATATATATATATATATATATATATAAAAAAAATATATATATATATATTTTTTGGTTGGGAGTTCTTGAGTTTGGGATTCTTCTGTTGAAAATAAAACTATGCTATATTATTCAAGACGTTTCGTCTCTGGCCGGAGTCATCTTCAGTAGATGTTTTTTTCTCTTTTATTTGTTTTTATTTTTTTTCTCGTGATAATGAACAATGAGATCTGAAAGGAAATACATTTTGAGTCATGGTGAAAATACAAAAAAAGAACAGTGGCTGACATGTGCAAGGAAGAAATGTTTGGTCTGGGGAAAGGGTGCGGTAGAAAAATGATAAAATCAGTGTTGAACCGTCCGTTGGCAGCAATGATATAAGTTCGATTTCCATGCACCAAGTACGTAAACATTCGATTTTGTGCCCGGAATTTTGCAACGGAATTTCAATTTTGATGTAATAAATTTGATTACAATATTAAGTATGGGGGACAGATTCAACCTAGCATATGATAATAAGAATTTTTCTTCGACACATATTATCACAGACGTCGAACATATTATAAACATTTCGAAAACAAATGAAGATATAATAGAAATAAGGTAGTTAATATTTTGACAAATTTAACTAATTCCAACGAACTTGTTGAAAAAAAAAAATTTCAAGGACATAAAAATTGCTCAGATTTTCCTGAAACAAAATCTTGAAACGAAGCGAATGAAGGTGGTAATACCACTGTTGTTCTGAATGAAAAAAATATTTTATTGATGAGGCCAATAAAATGTATGATGAACAAATATATCAAATGTTCACCAAAACGTCAGAAAATTCAAAACAAAATAAATATAGTCATAGAACTGTTTGAATTTCCTCTCAAACATTCACAAAATAGTTGTTCCTCTAACACCTGTTGTGTGTTTCATAGGTCCACAACATATAGATAATTGAAGTTGGTCAGAGCAATGTGGATTTGGAAAATATGTGAAAATTTGTGTAATTCCAAATTTTATTCGAAATAAGAAAATTTCTCAGAACTATATTCTTAAATCTACTGATGTCTTCTTTCAATTTATGTTACCCATTTGTGCACCAAAGATTAAACAAATAATTTTTCACAGTGCCCTTCTTCGAGAAGTATGTAGATGATATTATCATCTGCATTATCAGAGATAAAAAGTTGAAAATTATTGATATATTCCAGAGTTTCCACCCTAAATTGAAATGTCTCTTATTTGAAGCAAGTAATCACTCATATTCCAATATTCGAATATTATCGAAACACCAGACGAGGTATTGAAAGGAGACTGGCATCATAAACCAACTTTCACACCGAATTACTTCTTACATAACAATTTTCAACATAAAATCAAGATAAGCTGAAAAAAAATCTTACCAAAACAAATATCATGAAAGTATAAAAAACAAACGAAATGAACTGGAATTGAAATACCATACCTCAAAAATTTCTCGGAAAAACTAGCAATATTTCTGAAAGAAGAACAACCAAGATAGTCTTTTTCACCACACCATCGGAAACTCTATGAGGATTCAACCTCATGTAGTATACAAAACAATCCGTGAGAATTGCACGGAATGCTATATAGGCCAAACAGCACGTTATTTGAAAAAATAATATAATTAAAGCAATCTTCCCAATACTCTAGTTGAACACGCTAGAGAAACCGTTAAAAATTTCGATTTTTCCAATTCTGCGATTCTCGATATTCAACCCCTTTTGTCAAAAAGACTCATTGGTGAAATGATCATTTTCAAACAAGACCGTGTAATCACCGGAAGAGACATAGAGGGATTAAGTATTCCCTTTTTAATTGGATTAGACATGTCTCCGGATGGTTTATGAACTTTTTTTATTGGCCACCGTTCGCCTATTCGACAGAAACTTGTAGATCATCGATTTTAGTCTCAGTATACGTTTGCCTGCGGTTTTCTGAATATAGGTTTTGAAAAGAAAGGAAACTTTAGTTTTTACAAGTATTTATTTAATTTCACATTTGTATGTATGTTTAATTCAAATCATGCAAGTGAAATTTGACCCCCTTCTAGTTGTCTGATTAACGTGAAATTTGGCAGGTGTTCATAATTTTGGTGACAATGCATTATTAAATTTTTGCTAGAAAAACAAAAAGGTGGAAGAGTTTTGTGATTATGGTTCGATTCTATTAAACATTTGTATGTGGGGGTTTTTGGGGACAGATATCACAAATTGTTTGTCAAAATTCATAAATTCAAGATGGAGGCTCCAATATGGCGACGAGTTTTGTGGTTATAGCGCGATTCCAATTAAACTTGGTATGGGGTTTTTAGTGTCGGAGATCATGTTTTTTTTGTAGTCGGAGATTATCAATTTTGACGGATTACATGAATGACTAAACATAATTGAAAAAATACTCCAGAGAAGCTCTCATACAAATGCACTAAGAAAAAAAAAATTATTTATTATTATTATTCTGTGAGTGGCAGATTCAAGAGCTTGCCGCGAATATAAAATAGGTATTCCTGCGCTGCAAGATTTTGAATCTGCTATTCACAGAATAACCTAGGCCAAACAATTGAAGAAATAATTTTTTCCTTTTGAGTGCATTTGTATAAAAGTTTGTCCTACATTTTTTTTATAATTTTTCATTTACCATTAAATTGATTCTTATCTCCACCAAATACATTTCAAGAGAATGAAGTTTCAATCTCAAAGCTCTTTCAAATGATCAAAATATGGTTTCTGTCCAGAAGGTTTGTTGGGAATTGGATCAGTTATGTTGGAAAAAAACTAATATTTTATTTCCGACGTTTCGAATTTTAATAAATTAATCTCCAAGGTTCTTTAACAATGAGTTTACATGTGTTCAAAATGGTTGAAAAATAAGGAAAGAGAAATAAATCTCACATTTACTGAAACATTTACAGTGAATATAAAATATTAAGAAGTGTAAAAATAAAGATTCGCGATTCAACGGCTTGAACGACGAATAAGAACAAAAACATTGCATATATGTGAATCAGATAAAACTGCGCTGAAACGTGAAATTGAAACAATGTAATAATATAATAATAATAATAATTTATTTACCATACCAAAAATACAAATACAAATATAAATACAAATATAAACAAACAAACAAAAGTATCCTATGTAATTCATAAGTGAAGGGTAAATAGAGGTGGTGTCTCCCAAGAAAGCTCTCAGGGAGCTTGTCTATGGGAATTTCCTATTCTATAACTCAGTAAAAAATGGAAAAAATTAACAAAAAACAAAAGAAATTTAAAAAAACAAAAGAAAAGATGTCAAGAGATGTTAATTAAGGAAAAATCGATGTTTGAATTCTCATTTTGGTAAAGCACTATAATAACATGTGGAACATGCACAAATGGTTTTGTTCTTACATATACGTTTACACATGATCATCTATAAATACATTGTAAGAATATGGACGTATCATTGGAATAATATAAATATAATATAACGAAGGATCAAAGCATCAAGGCAGCAGTACAAACATTTCATAAAAGGGAAATAAATACATTGAGCGTTAGAGAAGTTCTATTTATATGAAAATCAGGGATCAATGGGATTGTGGAAAACATTTCTATTTGTAGACAAAATCCAAGCTTTTATCTTCTTCTTGTAGAGATTTTTAGAGTTTATGGTTTTTAATGACCCAGGTGATAGATTTCTCAACCTTGGAGAGATATACACGAAATACCTCTGTCCTATTGACTTATGGGCCCGTGGTAATTTTTCATGTGCAGCGATTTTTTTTCGAGTTTGGTATTGATGTTCAATTAAGGAAGATACAGGTTTGTCATATGTGAATACTAGAATGTTTTTGCAGTACGAAAACAAAACTGTCTCGCATATATGCAATGTGTTTTTCTTGTTCGTCGTTGCTTTTTAACATGATGAATTCAATAACTTTTAGCCCTAAAAAAATCCCCGAGGAAGACTATGGCCACAGTCGAAACGTTGGACATGTAATAAAATCATCATCTGAATAAAGATCATCGTTTCCCAAAAAACAAAAAACTTTATTATATATACAGGGTGTCCCAGGACTTACTCTTTTCCTCTCATAAATGTATAGATGGGGTCAAAATATAATCTATTTTTTTTACTCCGTTGATTTGTCGTTTTCTACCAAGTGTTGTTCATCCTTGCACTTCTTCACCGTACTGATGAGGTCCGAGAGCCCGAAACACGTGTATACAGTTAACACTTATTTTTGAGGGCTATATCCATTAAATTTCTTCAATTTTGTTCAACAGTCCCCTCGATATTCCTCCCTTTCATATTTTTTTCTAATCCTCTGTTACTAAGTTACGGTCCCTCGAAGTTACAAAATGGTTTTTTTTCTTTCATAACTTTTCAAGTGAACATTGAAAACCTACCAAATTATGGTGATTGACGAAACAAATGAATTCATTAGATCAGATTTCATACATGAGTCAGTTATCAAGAACGGACTGGCCCCGATGGTCCACATCCCAAAACATTGAAATGACTGATATTTTTCAACAAAAGAAAGTTTCCAGGAAAATTTTCTGAATAAAAATACTCGTGTGTAAAATCGATCGGAGCAACTATTTTCGTTAAAAAATCAACTTTTATTCGATAACACCCACCCCGAGCGTTCACCATTATCTGAAATTAAAAAAATTCAGAGTCGAAATAATAATGATGACGTTAATTCAGCAACATTCATAAGTGAGATGATAATAATAAAAAGTATGATGGCAAAAAGTACAGTATCTATTTAAAAATTTCATTCACAATTTTGAAAGCAGATTGAAATTTCTGTAGATTCGTGGTGTTTTTGAACTGACATCATGAAATATTGAATTCAGTCCATATTTTGAATTCAACTGAAAAAACACAAATCGGAAAAAATTTGTACATTGATAAAAAGCAAACGAATAAACTACAAAAAAGCAAACGAATGAAATACTAAAACAGCTGAACTTGAAAGGGGACAAAAAAGGCTGGTGAATAATCATGTTTTATTTCTTCCACAGAAAAACAGCTATGAAAAGAGAAGAAATGTCAACCTGTATGATACTTGAGATATTTTTGCGATTTTCATAGTAATGTGAATCAATCTGAAAACATTTTACTGAGACTACTAAAAATACTCCATCAAGCATCGGTAGACTACAAAAATATTAATGGACCCGTTTTTCGAATAGAGATTCTGTCTGATAAATGTTCCGACGAGCTCTGATGGAATTGAAATATTGTAATAGGTCTGCTGCGTTTCCAGTTATGATGTTGACCTGATACATAAAAATTGATTTAAATGCGATACATTGGAACCAGTTATTGGAATGCTGGAAAAACCGAAGTTATATTCCTTTTGATGAAAATGGACTGATGTTGTTGATAATGAACTTTTCTCTCAGCCCAGAATCGAATTGATATAACAAAATGTCGAGAGAATAATAAAAGAATATTGAACATTCGTTCAGAAAATTCACTTACTTGGATCATATTATTTTCCCCACTTTGAAGAACAGCCAAAAATAATCAACAAGGTTTCATATAATTTTTTATTGTGATCAAAATGTTAAATGCTGTTCAACCGTATTGATCTAGCGACTGAATTCTCCGAGCTCTTTTTCAAATTCATAAAAGAAAAAAACCCTAGTGAAAGTAAATATTGATTCATCATACAAGATGGTCACGTTGTTGAGGCTTGAGAATTTCATGGTTTTTCGGAACAACACTATTTAATTCTTCTTGGGTCAATCTGTAAATAGAGATCGATCATAATTGATAGATAGTCGGTGAGCAATATCAGTTTCAAGGAGAGAATATATTCGGAAACTCATGATAATAAAATATGATTGTCACGAGGGATCTAGTGCATCGACGAATATAAGACATTAGAATAATGTTAAATTGTTGTTGAGACTTGAGAATTTCATGGTTTCCCGGAACAACACTATTTAATTTTTCTTGGGTCAATCTGTGAATAGAGATCGATCATAATTGATAATACGGTGGAAAATCAGTTCCAAGAAGAGCATATATATGTAATCTATTCGGAAACTCATGAAAATAAAATATGATTGTCGCGAGGGATCTAGTGCATCGATGAATATAAGACATTAGAATAATGTTGAATTAGGTGAGATAGTTGAGGATATGTGGTATTACACTACTTTTTCTAGGTTTTTCCGCAATTGTCCAGCCAAATAGGCCACTGGTAATCATAACGCACTCCCAGAAGAATAAATATACCTCCCATATGTAGAAACAAGGTTTTATATAATTTTTTATTGTGACCAAAATGTTGAATGCTGTTCAACCGTACTGATCTAGCGACTGAATTATTCGAGCTCTTTTTGAAATTCATAAAAGAAAAAACCCTAGTGAAAGTGAATATTGATTCATCCTACAAGATGGTCTCGTCGTTGAGTCTTGAGAATTTCCTGGTTTTCCGGAACGACACTATTTAATTCTTCTTTGGTAAATCTGTGAATATGGATCGATCATAATTAATAGATAGTCGGTGAGCAATATCAGTTTCAAGAAGAGAATATATATGTAATCTATTCGGAAACTCATGAAAAAAAATTATTATTGTCACGAGGGATCTAGTGCATCGACGAATATAAGACATAAGAATAATGTTAAATTAGGTGAGATAGTTGAGGGTATGTGGTATTACACTACTTTTTCTAGGTTTTTCCGCAATTGTCTAGCCAAATAGGCCACTGGTAATAACGCACTCCCAGAAGAATAAATATACCTCCCATAGGTAGAAACTGTGATAAATCAATATCTCCACAGGAAAAGTATTATGTCAGTAACGGTTCTTCTATCAACTGTTTTTTTGTCATTGACAACATTTGTTGGTTTTCGAACTGAAAATAGCTATTGGTGAGGATGACATGAATTGATTTGGGGCCATGTTACCCCAATAACTCACCCCCACCATATGATGAAATAATTTGTGGCTAAAAAGAACACCAATATTTCACCCACCAAATTAAAATATTCGGAATTAGAAAAATTCGTTCGTTGCTTGTGATTTTCTCATGAAAATACATTATTAGGAAGTTGCTAGACACGCTACATATGATGAAATAATTTGTGACCGAAAAACTACCACAATATTTCAACCTCAAATCGAAGTGTTCTCAAATAGAACAAATTATTCGTTGCTGAGGTTTTTTCCATATTAATACATCAGTAGGCACTCGCATTACTCGTTCCATATGGTGAAATAATTTGTGACCCAAAAATTACCCCAATATCTCACACCCAATTTGAAATCTTTGCAAACAGATCAAATTAATCTTTGCTGGGTATTTTTTCACCCAAAAACTACAAAATATCTCACCCCAAAATCTGCGAACAAATTAATCGTGGCTGGTAATTTTTTCAGCCAATACATTAGTAGGAACTTGCTCTACTCGCTCCATAAGTGAAATGATTTGTAACTCACAAATTACCCCAATATCTCACCCCCAAAATGAAATATTTGCCAATAGAACAAACTAACCGTTCCTGGTAATTTTTTCAATGCAAATATATTATTAGGAACTAGCTCTACTTTCTCCATATAGTAAAATGATTTGTGACCCAAAAACTACCCCAATATCTCACCCTCAAATAAAAAAAATCGCAAATGAAACAAATTATTCGCTGCTGATAATTTCTTCATGCATTACTCTCGTTTCAGAAAACCTGCAGCAATGTTAAATCTAACTATTTTCGCAGTTTTTCAGCTTAGAGGAAAGTAGAGGGGTAGTTTTTGGGTCACAATTATTTCACTATATGGAGCATGTGGAGCTAGTTTCTAATGATGAATTGCATGCGAAAATCACCAGCAACGAATCATTTTTCTATTTGCCAAATTTCTTTGGGGAATGTTGGATGTAGAGCAAGTTCAAAATAAAAACTGGCATTAAAAAATTACTAATATCTGAAAATAAGGAACTTTGAAGTCTTCTTCACAACGAATTCAATATAAATTGAAGCAATTGGTAGACGACAAGCGAAAAACAACTGCTTTCCTGGCAAATACCTCGCAGAACGTTGAATGATATTCACCTGAAAATCTATGCAAACTTCCATGGAAAATGAAAATTGATTGTAAATGTTTTTTTCTGAAATCCGAAGACCTCTGGCCGAAGCGAGACCCAACATAAATGAAAACACCATCAAGCCTACATCACCTATAGGATTTCTGACTGGTGACTACTCCGTGCTGATAAGGGCCAAAAGCCTGAAACCGGTATGCGGATCGTTAGGCGGACCTGGCATAAATTGAACATAATCGAGTTCATCAGAAAGAACCATTTGCAATCAATTTTCATTTTCTATGGAAGTTTGCATAGATTTTCAGGTGAATATCATTCAACGTCCTGTGTGGTATTTGCCAGGAAGGTAGTCGTTTTCCGCTTGTGGTCTACCAATTGTTAGAATTTATATTGAATTCGTTGTAAAGAAGACTTCAAAGTTCCTTATTTTCTTATATTACACTTCACATGGCTTTTTTGTTTGATTTACTAATATCTGTTTATCCCATTACTAATCCAACTCTTCAGTTAAGGGTGAGTTATTGGGGAGCCAAGAAGCTGCCAACAAATTTCATAGATGACCATGAAAACAATTGCTGCTGTCACACCCTTTATGTCACAAGAATCACTATAAGTTCAAATGCCAGCTCAGGGACAATTAATTTAATAATTATCCATTTTTTTGTTGAAAACCGTTGCTGTGAGAGTGCTTGAAATGGTTTCAGAAAAGAATTTCTCAATCAGAAAAACACATAATTTTGAAACACTTTTTTCACGTTAGACTGGAGTTGTAATTCACGAATATTCAGAATGGGAACTTGATAAAAAGTCCTTTTTCGTCAATAAGCCCAAATCTTCATTTTACTCCTTAATTACTATTGAAAAAACCATCTCTGAAAATAAGCTAGGGTAACATTTCTCACTGATGAGAATTATAAGATTCTGAGAAAATTAGAAAATGTAATTTTAGTGAAAGTGTTCCAGAATTCCAGATTTTTCATCCAGAGAGGATCCAGGGACTACGAAGGCAGTGAGACCGGTGAGTGGAAGTAGTTTTGACATTCTCCGGCAAAATCTTCTGTCTGCATTTTCGAGCTCAAGTAAATTATGAATTTTAGAGAAAACAGACGGCCAAAAAGTAATTTCATTTCCACAATGGTATTTTTCATAAATAATAAGGCCTTATGTTACTTTACAAAAAATGTTTCTTCGGTACATTCCTATAATACTTATACTGCCGCCATTCACTGCCTTCACGCAAACCCAGAAAATGTAAATAAAAAAGCATCATTCTGACCACGCTCAAATTGAAGTTGGGGCAGGCATATTCAGCGAAAATTAAATACAAATTTTTTTTCTTAGTGGATGATAACTGACCACAATCTGAAAACAAAATTAAATGTATCAGTCAATCTATATACCAGTGGAGAAGAGCCAGAAATCACTTTGGCTCTATAACTTACTGCGTATACCAAATTTGGTTTCCCTGGTCCATTTAATTTTGTTTTCAGATTGTGGAAAGTTATCATACCAAAGAGAGTGTCAAGAATGAGTAAAAATAAGACACAATACAATTTTTTTTCCAGATTTCCAATATAACAGGTCTTTCAGAGAAACTTAGAAAATGTTTGAAAACCAACAATTCAACAATACAATTTATCAAATACCATGTACGGACTGTGACTTGGTATAATAATAATGATAATAATAATTTATTGGCCCAAGTTATGTAAGTTACATTTAAGGTTGTCAAATAAAACGAAAAACAGAAAATATGAACGAAACTGAGTACAGGTATATACAAGAAACCTCGACAATTATAGTAAAATTTTAAATAAAACTATATGTATACTTATGTTGAGTTCAGTCACCTGAAATACATGAAATTCAAAAAATATATATAAAATTTAAAATTAGTAAATATTACATCACAACAGAAGATACATAGTTAAAAAAATGCCTGCTTATATCTCAATCAATTGTTTCGTCAAAATTAAATTCGAAATACTCTTCTGGAGAATAAAATGTATTTTTTAATAATATATTGATGATTGCTGCCTTTAACTGTTTGGTATGGGCATTTTTCAGTGCATCCGGTAATTTGTTAAACATTTTGATGGATGTGTGATTAATTGGCTGTTGAGTTTTTTTCAGGCGGTGATAGGGAATGCTCAACGAATTTATATTCCTTGTGTTATGAGAATAGTAGGAAAAAAATAGAGACTTTTCGTTTTCTTTCACAAACATCACACATTGTAGAATGGATACTGAAGGTAAAGTTAAGATGCTGAATTTTGCAAATAACGGTTTACAACGTTCTCGATAACTAGCCTTTGCGTACGACTTTTTTTTGTAGTTTAAATATTCTTCCACTTTCTACGGAGTTTCCCCAAAGGAGAAGTCCATAAGAAAAAGTTGAATAAAAGTTACTGTGATAATATGTTAATGCGGTATCTAGAGTAGTAAATTCTATTAGTTTCCTAATTTGGTACACTACTTTATTTAATTTGTAGTTGATATGTTCTTTCCAGTTCAATTTCGTGTCAATATGTATACCTAATAACTTAACGCTATTCTCTTGACTACCATTTGAGAACATAAGCTCGCTTGTTTTTTCTGTGTTTAGTTTTAAATTATTTGTCGAAAACCATTCTGAAGCCTTTGCTATTGTTTCAGTATTTCTGAGTTTTAGGTTATTAATATCAGGGCTTATATTTAAAATTGTAGAGTCATCAGCATATAATTTCATTGCGTCAGCATTTAAATATTTTGGTAAATCATTTATGAAAATAATAAAAATATGGGTCCCAATATTGATCCTTGGGGAACTCCAATATCTATTGTCAATATGTCTGACTTCTCGCCTGTTGGTAGAACCACTCGTTGCTGTAGACTGTACAAGTAGAAAGCGAATAATTCCAAGGCAGCTCCCCTGATCCCATGAAAATCTAATTTTGACAGTAGGTATTCATGTGTGACGCAATCAAATGCCTTTGATAAATCCAACATTGTGGCACACGAAAAGTTATTTTTATCAATCGCATCCATGATTTTTTTCTAAAATGCATATTATTGCTTTTGTTGGTGATTTATTACTGCGGTAACCAAACTGCTCTTTTGTGAAAAGTTCTTTATTTTCAAAATATGAAACTATCCTAGATTTCAGTAAACATTCAAAAATTTTTGAAAAAACAGGAAGCACTGAAATGAGTCTAAATGAGTTAACTTCGTTATGGTCGTTTGTTTTTGGAATCGGTACTACTTTTGCAATTTTTAGTTTATCCGGAAAAATACTCTGTTCTAAGCACCTATTAAAAATGTAACATAAATATAGGTGCCAGTTCATCACACAGATGTTTAACTACCCCTACGCTCATATCATACACATCTCTACTATTTGAGTTTTTCAAGTGTCTAATAATACTTTTTATTTATATCAGTAGTAGGGCTAATGAAAAAAGAAAAACAGAAAGAACTATGAGTATTTTGCAGTGCAAGCATAAAATCAATGTCGCTATGAGGTATTCAGTTAACAATGTTTTTGCCCACATTGACCAAAACATTGTTGAAATTTTCGGCAGAAATATTTGTTTCATTTTTGTTGATATCCTTTTCTGTCTGTTGTTTGATCAATTTCCAAATTGCTTTGGATTTGTTGTTTGAGTTTTCTATGAAATCTTTAGTAGCTTTTCGTTTGGCATAATCAATTGCTTTTTTATAATTCGATTTCATGTTTTTTATAAAGATCATTTACCTCCTGTGACTTGACCCATTGTTTTTTAGTATTTATAGCTTCTAGTTGACTTTTCAGATTCCCATCAAACCAGTTTATACCTATTTCATTTTTGCATTTGATATTTTTTCCGGGAAATGATTGTGGAATTTGTCTAGGAATATCACAAAAAAATTGTTAAATAAGTCATTCGCCTTCCCAATAGTATAAAGTTCGGTCCAGTTAAACTTAGATATAGTTAGTTTGAACTCATTCAGTTTTTGTTGAGATATGACTCTAATTCTTTTAATTTCGTTATTTTGTCTAGGAATATCTCTTTTCAAAGTTGCTAAGATGCCTGAATGGTCGGATAGACAAAAGTCATGGACTTCAACTAGTATGTTGTCAGTTATATTAGTTATTGAATTATCAATACAAGTTCCATTCTTTCTGGATATACGTGTTGGTGTTGTTACAGAAAATTCTAGATCAAACTATTCCACTAGGTCCCTGAACTCCCTTGTACAAGTTAATTTTGTATTATTAATATCAATATTGAAATCGCCATTTATAATGAATTTCTCTCTATTATGCAGTGTCAGACGTTGAAGCATTAGGGAGAACTTTTCAAGGAAACTATTCACATTTTCAAGAATAGGTGATCTGTATATAGTGACGATTACAATGTTGGGGTCAGTTAAATTAATTGAGCAGCAAATTCAAAAACTTTTTCTTGATATAAATCTTCAAACTTTCCCACCAAAGTGGTTTTTATGTAATACTTCACATATATTGCAACGTCACCGTGTTCAGAAGAATTTCTACAATTAAAACTGCCTACCTTAAAATTTCTTAAATATGAAGATGATATTTCATAATCACGTTACCAAGTTTCTGTAAAGCACATAATGTCAAAATTTCTTTCTTCGGAAATAGCTTCAATTTCATTATATTTGTTTCGTATACACTGAATGTTATTATAGAAAATGTTAAGTCTAGAAACATCGTCTATGTTGTAATTTTTGATTTGAGTTATTCTAATTCCTTCAGATACTACAACTCCTGCGTCATCAGCTGAGGCCGGCGCCGATATAAAAATCGTGAGATTGCAGCACCACATGGCCATATATTGGAGTCCATAGCTTGTTTAAAGTGTTCACTATAAATTGACACTTTGAATGACGAATAGAGATCAGGTCTCTTCGAATTCAAACTTTCGCATTTGACTTCGGGAAAACGGTTTCCAATACGTTTTTCCAAAGTCTCCTTCGTGGTTTGTGGACTGACTCTACATACATGCAAGTCAATGTATCTGGGTACCTCCAAAACATCTTCTGATTTGTTTTTTCCAATAATAATATTTCTTTCTTGACTTCGTTTCCTTTCAAACTTTTTTCCATCATGAGGGATCGGTGTTTGAGTTTGAGTTTTGCCCACTCTGCTCGCCCAAACTGATGATCTCATTCATTTTCATCGCAGTTTCTTCTTGCAGCAATCCTGAAGCCACGTCCGATTTTTTATTCCTACAGAATTCCCTGGTCTACTCGTTTCTGCCGACAAGTTTTTCTGGGGTTCCGTGTGGTTAACTTTTTCGTTGTTGTTTTTGGCTACTGTTTGCCTTTTTTCGGAACTCGAACTTTTTGTTAGTGGTTCCTTTTTATCAATTTGAGGTGTGCACGATACTAGTGCACTTGCTCGTGATCTTTGAACAAGAAAAACAATATATTTTATTCATTTTTCATAATTCGTTTTCACATAATATCGCAATATGAGCATTGATTCTTCAATTAATCAATGTTCTTCTACTCAGCAGATATAAATTAATCCAAGTGGTGAATTGATGGCGGCTGAAAATGTAAATCCATTTTCAAATGATTACGTTTTTCGCAATGCGATTTCCGAAATTACCATATTTTCACCCGACGAACCACTCTAGCATTCCATGCATTTTCTAATCCCCGAAAAAATAATTTAAACACCACTTAACAGCTCAGTCGTAACGAAATCAGAAAGGCGAAAGTAGTAGCGGAATTCCGAAAGCCAAAATACTGCGAAACCCCAAGAAATTAATGCACAGGTTGAGAAGCAGTTAATTCCGATTGCGACTCGACTGACTTCAATTTCCCTCCGTCTAATCTAGTTAGGCAGCTTAGTCTCACACCGTATAATAAATTTTCATTGGAATCGTAAAAGTATGCAGAGTCTAGTCCGTGATCAAATCAAACATGTGGATTGAGAAAATGAATCTATGAATACACTAAACCGACTCTCAACTCCACTTCACTTTTGAATTTAATATTTTTTTAATTATGTACCATATGGGAAACTTATTTATTCAGGGTTTTTCGATAAAAAGTTATTCTTGGTAAAAGTTCGTACATCCCTTAAAACTGAACATGCTCCACAAAAATATAGTAAACACACGTAATATTTGATTTTGAGACAGGAGTAAAGTATCCTTATTTTGAAAAATATCGGTAAATTTTATTTTGAAAAGTTGTTCAGCATTAAAAAATATATCTAGATTTGAAGTCATGGCCATCTAAGTAAAGTTTGATTTTTTATCCCATTTTTTTTAAATGGGGACTACGAAACAAAAATTTGCTAAAACGATAAATAGAGAACATCCTGTATACGACGGTTTATTCAAAAAGCCTGTAAATTACAAATTACACAACTACTGCGTTAACGACGCTAAAACTTTTTGAAGAGTAAAATCATTTTCAAAGTTTTTGGTGCAAAGTTATTTTTATTTTTTGTTAACACCAAAAATTGCTTGTTACAGTATTGTAACAAAAACTTAATATTCAATCATATGAAATCACAAAACATCAAAATAAAATAAGTATTTCGGCACAAACTCTTTGATTTTCTAGAGATTTTCTTGTCCAAAATAATTCTTATATTCGCTTTGAAAACAAAAGCATGATTCCGAAAGGAGTATTTTACATCTCAGTATGATGTCCATCCCGCAACATGTACAGTTCGGTTCGTCTTACACAATCGTTGACCGCATTCGTAATGTGCTCCGGTTGTATGGCCCTCACACAATTAGTAATCACAGTTTTTGAATGTTCTCTATCCCTGAATGGACGATTTTTGTAAACTTTGTTCTTCAATAAACCTCAAAAAAAGTTATCCATTGGGGTTAAATCTGGTGAGCGTGCTGGCATTGGATACTCTGAGTAACGTCCTATCCATTTTCCATTAAATGTTTCATTTAAAAATTGTCGTATTGCTACACTACAGTCAACAATAGCTCCATCTAACTGATACCAAATTCTGTCTCTTTGTCTACGCGGCATTTGATTTAAAATTGGTAATACATTTTATTGTAAAAATTGCAAATATCTGTTGGCATCAAGGTTTCTATCAATGAACAGTCCACATAAGACATCTACCTTAAATGAGTATTGGTCCTTGCACTCTATAGTAAAATGAGGGTTTTCTGTAGCCCACCATCTACAGTTCTGTGCACTTACTATAGATGTAGTTGTTAATGTTACTTCATCAGTCCATAAAATATTTATTGGGAACCGTGCATTTTCTTCGTATTCTCCCTGATACCATGCGGAATCTTGGAATAAAATCCCTTTCTTTCGAAAGTATATATAAATTTTGGTTTGAAAGCTTTGAATAATTTTATTTTTATTTTTGTATAGTAGTAAAAGGTACATCAAGAGATGTCGATATTTGTTTAATTGATGTCTTATCATTTTCGATAACTTTTAAACACACTTCCTCTTCCACTTCTATAGATACTTTTGCAGCTGTGTGAGGTTTTTGAAATTGTTATTAATACCGCCTGTTTCTTTGAATTTATTTAGAATGCGATTAGGATGCCTGGCATTGAAAATGTAACTTGTCTGCTTGGAGTATTTTCCCCACACAACAATATAATCTCAACTTATTCTTCTTTTGTAAGCATCTTAATATTATTTAATTAGTACTCATTATCGTTAACAAAATAAGCAAGTCTCGCGTCGTGGGACGCCGCCTTGAAGAAAGAGAAGCTTTGTAACACCCTGTAGGTGATATTGTTTTTTTGTTTTGATTGGTCCCAGAGTGAGCTATTTCATATGTGGTTCATAATTCATTATTTCGGTTTCTTGAACGAAACTAACATGAAAAGGAAGCTCATATTTCGAAATACAATAAATAGGTTTGCATGGATAAAAACATATATTTCAGCCGAGCGAATAAGTTCATTCATTTTGAAGTCATTGCCATTTACAATTCGCAACAAAGTTGCAAATGTTATTTAGTCTGAGAATGTTGAGCACAGCCTCATTGATTCATCACAGCGGGCAAATTTTCTATCGAGTCGGCAGAATTCCCGAGAAAGTGAACTTTGAAACTTATTTTTTGTCTCGTGGGGAATTGAGTAACCAATGAAAAGGCCAGTTTGGGCTTGGCTTGGTTTTGGAATGAAGATCGGGAGGCTTCTTTTGTGAAGTTAATCGGGAACCACGGTGCTGATCGGTCGTTGGTTCCGTTGGCGTTAGCCAACAGGGCTACAGGGCTCTGCCAATTTTGGGCTTGTCGCTCTTTTATACGTACGGCGGAGATGTTTCGCCAGTCGAAAAAATCGCTCTTCGACATAATGGTTCTACGGGAGGAACTTTCACGAGTAGTTAGCGGAAACTTTGGTTTTAATCGTCAGTTCGGAAGACGAAATGTTAAAATTGGAAATTCTGATTCGAGTGTCCACAGACAGCTACGAGGGAAACGGGAAATATACCCGAAGCAGGGAAAAAAATGGGAAATTCAAGGGTAAGTCGCTGCCTTATAAGTAGAAAAATTAACTTGATGCACAGCTTCCAATTATTGATTGACGGGGTGAACCTCATGCACAATTAGTAACAATGAAATATGAGAGCTACGGGAGAAACCGATTCTATTTTTCAGTAATTGGAAACACTTTATAAAACGGAAATATGAGCCTTTTATTAGAACCGATAATGTAATATTTCCAAACTCGTTGGTTTGTTTTTGCATTCTCAAAATGGGAGTGATTTTATTTTTACAATTAAATTTTTGATTGACATTTTTTTTTGTTCGACGAGCGTCGAGCTGTATCATAGTTTTTATATCTTTTTTTTGGTTAATAGATCAATTGAAGTTATTCTTGTGTATTATTTTCTCAACCGAAGATGAGGAAAGGGAAATTGAGTTCAATCAAATCATTTTAATTGAGAGGCAAGAGTCATTTATCGAGATCTATTTCCACTTGACTAAAAGTCCATCGAGACAAAAGTACTATTTTATATAATGAAGAGAAAGCTTATTCAAAAAAAGACCTCGCATATTAAGCCGAAGGCACGAATCTGAGCGCGACGGACTAGTGGGGACCAAAATATCAGTGCCTTACATTATGGTATAGAAACACTGGTAACAGCAGCTGCCCTCATAATATGTAAATATTATATGTAGAAACATTTTAGAAAAAGAGTGTGTGACTATACTTTACGAGAGGAGTTGAGATAATATAAGTAAGTATGGGAAATTTCATTATGTTATCTCATCGGGTGTACGAGTTGATTTCAAATTCGTACATTTTTGATATATTTGTCGGGTAGAAAAATATTGAAAGTAACCGGCAAAATATTTTTTTTCGAAATAATTTTTTCTTTAAAAAATTAAAATAAAACAGAGAACACGGTCGCATAGATACTGTTCCCCGTACAGCTTGTCAGCTGATCAAACATTATTATTCTGTCTGTTCATTTCATACTATTATATTTTCTTCTACCACCAGTTTATCTAAATCCCAGTGAAATTTCTTAAGAAATTATTGAAATACTGAAAGAAAAGTTACAGAAATTCGAGGAGGTTATGTATTTAAACTCAGCGACTCGGACCTGAATGACATCATTTTTATCCCAAAACTCACAGAAACCCCGATATTCAATATTCTATCAATGATATATTTTTTTAATAAAAATGCCATCCAAATGTATTTTTCAATCAATACTTTAGGAGTATGGACTCGCCACCGGCTTGCGTAAGTATATCGCCTCGCCCCTTTCCACCCATTAGCGTGTTCATCCCTGAAATGACTGGCACAACAGGTTACATCAAATGATCAAGAGACTTTGCGAGAGTTATAACAATGAATACCGACTGTGTGCATCAAAGCAATGTTAATTTTGCTTTAGAACTTGCACAATGATATTGCTAGTTCTATGTGAGAACAAAGTGGAGAGTTCAACCGACTGAATTTTGAGATGTAATAGTTATTCGGATTATTCCACTTTGATCAACTAGATATTAATATGCAAAGTAAAGTTCAAATTATAATAGAGCGATTTGAAAAAATGTATTATCTCAGTACATAATGCGATGAAGTTATAGAGAAAGTTGATCCCAAGAAATATTCATGATACTTTTATAACAAGAGTTCCCGAAATAGTTTCGTTCCTGACGATATTCATTAGTTTTTGGACAATCTGATGAATTTTTGAGATATCAAGCATTATCGATTACTGCATGTTGCCCGAATATTTTCTGGAGAAGAACCATTACATTTCTTTCCATTTTCATGGATTCATTCTCCTCTTGGAAGTGAAAAATGTTCCATAAATATTTTTTCCATAACCACATTACAATTTTGATTTCATACAATATTTTTCCGCTCACATACTTCAGTTGATTTAATAGATGTTTTCCTACACCCGTACTATAATAATACACTTATATGCCCATAATTCGTTTCATGATGAGATCCATTATGATACAGATTTTTCATAACCTTACAAATTTTTAATCAATAGAAACCCATAATTTTTCAATCAAGCATGCTGTGCATTTGACGTTTGTCCTAGATTCCTATCTAATTGTTTCATTCGTCAAAACCAGTAGGTATTAAATTTTCGTAGAATATAGCTAAACATGGATAATTATATTATCAAAATGTCTGATATGAGCGATATAGAAGAATTACCATCGACTCCTCCACACATATCGGAGAAAGCAGAAAATGCAGTACAAAATATTTTACCCCAAAAATCTAAGAAAGTGTACGAAAAACTATATCAACGGTTTATGGACTGGAGAAATACAAATAATATTTCGACATTCTCCGAAAATGTTTTGATTGCTTATTTTCGAAAATTGATGGAAACTATGGAATCATCTAGTACATGGACACATTATTCAATAATAAAATCGTTGGTAAATATCAACCATAATATAGACATTTCTAAATTTGAGAAGCTACAAGCTTTATTAAAGCGAAAGTCCGAAGGATATGTTGGAAAAAAAACAAAAATATTTTTACCTGAACAAATAAAAACGTTTATCAACGAAGCTACCGATGAAAGTTTTCATTTATAAAAGTAGTATCTACCTAATATTGCATTTTAAATTTTTTTGTCGTGATTACATTTTCTATTTGACTCATGCATGATATATTTCATTAATGTCGAGAAAACTTGATGAGTTAACTCGTGGCGAAGCGGGCTAAGGCGCTAGATTTGAACTATAGACTACAGTATGAGACGCGGGTTCGAAGCTAGCCTAGGTCATCCTGCTTTTTATTTCATAATTTCTTTTTTTCTTTTCTTCATTTCCTATTGTTGGATTTTTTTAATTTATCTTTTTGGTTTAGGTAGCAATGATTTTTGGAATAATGGGAGCATGTCGAAGGCATGAACTACATGACCTAAAATGTGAAAATGTCAAAGATATGAATGGAATCTTAATTGTTAATGTGGTAGAAACTAAAACAACGAACATTTGCAGTAACCGGCAAATACTACGAAATTAGTACAAAATATATGAATCTACGGCCAAAAATTTGCCCCACCCCTTCTTTTTTCGTTAATTATTTCAATGGAAAATGCACAATTCAAAACATTGGTATTAATAGATTTGGTAATTTAGGGGAGCAAATAGCAACATATTTAAATCTGCCTGATCCGAATTCATATACGGGGCATTGTTTTCGAAGGATACTGCAACCGTATTAATTGATGCCGGTGGTGATATTACTGTATTGAAACATCATGGTGGCTGGAAATCCAATTCAGTGGCGGAAGGCTACATTGAAAATTCGGTTCAGAATAAAATGAGCATTTCCAATACAATATTGAACTCTATTGAGACTAGCAATAATGAAATAAATGTAAATATTCCTTCCACTTCCAATCAGTGGGACCTGGAATAAACTTTTCAAACTGCACAATAAATAATTTTAATATTTTCAAGGAATTCGATTATTATGTTCAATATAAATATAAATAGAATGTTTATAGTTTTTCTATATCCATGGTAATACCATTAATTACAATTTTGTAGAATTTTTTATAGAAACACGAGTAATTACTGTTATTGTGTTCAATACAAATATAAATATAATATTTATAGTTCTTCATTATTTATCAGGTGTAGAAAAAATAGCGTATGCAACTCTCATGTAATGGTTATTAATACATTCGCATAAACCATACGAAACTCGCCTTCGGCTCGTTTCGTATCGCGGTTAATGCTCGTGTATTAATAACCATCATTACATTATCGTTGCATAATATACTATTACTAAATGTATTTTAATGAGCTTCATTATGAAACAGATTATTTGGTCAATATCAGATATTGCCATAATTATCTGATAGATCTAAAACGTCCGTTTTGGTACTTCATTGTTACTTTCATTTAGTGAATTGTCAAAATTTTTGTCGATTGATAATTGTCAATTCAACTCCACCAGAAATTGTGGAACATGCTGCAGGAATCACGAACAATTTTTCACCTGCAAAATCTGCAAAGGTATAAGAAAAATTATACTTCCAGTTTATGGGTTGGAGAGACAAGAATAAGGGTTTTATCTGATGGCATGTCATAATGACAACGTTATGTCACTCAATTTTGATGACATAAGGAAGCTCATTATGGTACTTAGTCCCATAATGAATTCATTATGGTACTAAGTACCATGATGAAATTCTATATGAAAAACATGTGATGGTGAGATCAAAAAAGTTTATTCGAAATGCATAACTATGTACAAAACTATTTATTATAAATGGTAAAAGAGCAATTACTACAATTTGCAATATTAATTCCAATGGATTCTAGAGTTTTTACATCAGTAGTTGATGCTTTTTGGTAAACTTGTAATCCTGTTTGGTTGTTGGCACCAAAAATTGCTTCTGATATTTTTTCTTTTTCTCTTTCTAATTTTCAATGTAACCTTCAGCAACAGTATTGCTTTTCCATCCGCCATGGCGTTTCACGGTACACAGATCAGCTCCAGAATCGGCCTAAAATGAAGAAGATGATCGCCGAAAACAATGTCCGGTTTATTCTTCAGGGTGAGGTAAATTAAAAAAAGTGGCAATAACTTTTGGCATTTTACCAAAGGTGTGAATTCCAACGGGTTGATTCGTGCATTTCTTATTTTTATAAGTGACAGAAAAACGTCGATGGTTTGTGTTGCAAGGTCGTATTTTCACATATTGTCTGACAAGTTCTACCATATTCAATCCTGGGATATTCCCCGATGTTACAAAAAATTCTCGCATTACCTTTGTTTCTGTATTCGGTAAAGTAATTCTGAAAACGGATCCTTCATGTATCACATTTTCAACAAGAATAATTGTCAGTTCCTCTCTTCTGCATGCTCCACTCAGTCCAATTATCATAGCAACTTTTTTAAATAAATATGTATATAAATAAATAAATTTATTCATCATACAAATTCACAATTATAAGGTTTATACATACATAATAATCTCATCGATGAATAAAGTTTAGAGACACCACAGGAGGGCAAGCCCTCGTGCGTGGCATCTGATGCTTTGTGACATCTTGTTTAGTAAAAATTTTGGATTTTTTAGCTCTGTAACCTTCTGATTTACGTTTTAGTAATGCAACCAGCTGTAGGTACCTACTACTATCGACGTTTTTTCTTGTTAATAAAATACTTCTTATCATCGAATAATACGACCAGAGAGAAGATGGTTTTCTTTCCTTAGGTTCATTCAAATTAAGCCAACAATACTTTTTCATGAGTGATATTCTTGATTTTCTCAGTAGAACACCATTCTTCGTACCGATTAAATGCTATTTCATATACACTCCGTGATTTTTCCGGCAAAAGGTAGTCCACGATATTTCGCGTCATTTCTTCCAAATCAGGAGGTAAACTACCAGTTTCAGAGTCACTCATTATTATTTAAATTATATTCAATTCTACGTCACAATTGTGTATGACAGCAGATAAATAAATATTATCGTTACAACCTGACGTTGTCAAGGAAATGGAAAAGCACAGTTCACTAACCTACTAATATTTGAAACTACACATATACTTACTCCTTTAAAAATAGTTGTCATTGTGACATGTCAAAAATGCAGTTTTTGATTTTTCGAAAATGTATTAATATAAATGCCATCAGATAAAATTTTGTATGTGATACGAATCATAAACAATCATATCACACATCGTGTTATCGGACTCGGCTACGCCTCGCCCAATAACATTCACGACTTGTACCATAATGATCGTCTTTATGATCCTTATTACATAAATACCTATTAGCTTCCCAGGACATGTGCTAATTGTCTATTTCGATGATTTATTTCGGAAATTTGATCCCACCACAAGTTTATAGAACCATTATTCATTTTAACAAGATTTTATTCAGTTTCACCTGTCCAGGTGTCTGTCTGCCTGTCTGGCATTTCTTTCCCAGTGCATAGAAAGAGTCAGAGCTTTATTGTATACCCATAAGATGCACACTGACCTAAATATAAAGTCCGTAATATCATAACAATCAATAGTGGTGAATGTTTGATGAGATAATGTTTCACAAAACCATGAAAATGTTCGTTAGAGGAATCTATTATTTTAGTTCAGTTTTAAATCGATTTTGTGTGTTACAGTTTTTTGAGTGAGTTTGAGGTCAAATTATTCATAATATTATATACAGTTGAAAGTACAGACGCAAGTGCTTCTGTAAAACCTCTTTTTTTTATTTCATTGAACATTGATTACACTATTTTTCAATTCAATCCAGAATTTTTCCTTTTCAACAAATCCATCATAGGTGAGAATCCATAACTTGGGGGCAGCAGCTTGTGTATTTTACAAATTAATGAAATTATTTTGTTATAATCTTTTTCGCCTACTGGGGTAACAAAGGTTTTCCTGGTCACCGCTCTCGTGGAATGATTGTGTTATATCAATTATATGCTTCTGGTTCTGAATAGATGCTTCATTATCTCCAGTAATATTCATTTATCCTGGCGAAAGTCAGCGCAAGCTGTCATTAGATAGATAGATAGCTAGTTTGTTTCCTTTCTGCTATATTACATGTAGGTTCTCAGATAAGTACAAAATCATTAAGAAATATGCATAGTTTGATAATGCAATACTGTGTGGAGTTTGCCAGGCTGGTTGAAGATAAATGCGAGAGATATAGGATCATTTTGAGGATATTAAGAGTATTTTAAATTCATATGCGACATAAAAACTATTTGAGATAAGGATTTTTTTAAGTTCAATCTTGAACCTTTTCAGAGATTGGTTTTTCAGTGATTCAGGCAGTAAGTTGTAGAGATGACTCCCACTATGTTTTGGAGATTTTTTGTACTCTATATGATGGAACTTTTCCTTCCATGTAGATATTGTCATGATTTCTGGTAGTATATTTGTGGATTTCCGATCACTTCTTGAGATGGTGCTTGATATTGTGGATGTGACACAATATTTCCAAAATACAGGTTACTGTCAATATTCGATGTTTCTTGAAAATATTTTCAGAGGTATCTTGATTCATTAGGTTGCAAATGGGGCGGATGATCCGCTTCTGTAGACTGAAGATTCTGGGTACCTCAGTAGCTTGGCCCCATGAGATTATGTTGTAACTGATTGTTGAGAATACCAGAGCATAGTAGACGTTAATTAGACCTTTTTCATAGAGATATTTTTTGAGGGAGAATATAGCAAAATACATTTCTGGAGCTGGTTACGAAGGTGATTTATCTGGTGGTTCCAAGATAATTTTGAATCCCGGAAAGTTGAGAGAGCTGACCGCCTCTATATTTGAATTACTCGGGTCAATGGTAGGTGATTTATATTCTATATAACTGGTTGTTTGCAGATCAACTACGAGGTGGTTCATTCCACACCGTAGCGAAAACTGACTGATTGCTATTTCAACTCTTCAGGTAATTGCTATTTCAACTCTTCAGGTAATGATGAAGTCTCCTAGAGTAAAACACTCCGGAAGCAAAATACCTCTCCATTCGGATTTCCGGGCGAGAGGTACTCGAGGGGACTCAACATTAAAGATTAATTTTTGCAACATCCGCGGACTCAACAAGAACATCAATGACGTCCACCATCACCTACAGACGAAAAAACCGGATATTCTGGCTCTAACAGAAACACAAGTAAACTCGTCCACCAACAAGGTCCATATGCTTTGTCCTGGTTACGAACTCCATTCTCGATTCAGGTTCAAAGGTGGAGTCTGCCTTTACGCTAAGGCTAACCTTTCATGCCAGCGTGAAGAGAGTTTGGAACCAAAAGACTTTGATGTGATGTGGTTCAAGCTATCTGATACCAAACTGACTAAGTTCCTCTGCTGCCTTTACCTATCACCTAATGAACCTTCATATAACGACCTCTTTGAGTTTTTATCACTCAAACTGGACTACATTCAGGAGAACCATCCAACAGCTGAAACCATAATCATGGGAGACTTTAATGTACATAACGCTGCCTGGCTCAAATTCTCTAACAAAACAGATGATGCGGGTCGTCAAGCCGAGGCCTTCGCCATCACTCATGGTCTAGAACAACTGGTCGAGCTACCAACCCGCATCCCTGATGTCAACAACCAGTCTGCCAATACACTAGATCTTTTCCTCACCACCAATCCTGACCCGTATAGAATAGAAGTTTGTGCCCCACTTGGAAACTCTGATCACACCCTCATCTCCACAACATGCTCTTTCCATTTACCATCGAGCTGCACAATACCACCCCGTCTCATGTGGCATCACAATTCGGCCGACTGGGTAGGTCTTCGTATGTTTTTCTCAGCGTTTCCATGGAAGAGAGTTTGTTTCTCTTCAGTAGATCCAACACGATGTGCTGAGACAATTTCTGAAATAATCATGTTGGGGATGCAAACTTACATACCGAATACCGAAAGAAGAACATCATCCGATAAGACCTGGTTTAACAGAAACTGCTTTAGAGCTGTGGCTTCCCAACAGGCAGCATACCATCGATGGCTAAAAAATCCGGGCCCTGAGACCAGAGCAGCATATGTCGAGGCTGGAGGCATATGCAAAGAGACAATAGAATGCTCAAAAGATGCCCACAATGCCAAAATAAGATCAAAACTTGCTGAATGTCCTAACGGATCCCGTTCATTTTGGTCTTTCGCCAAAGCTGTGGGAAGAAACTTCACTTCCAGCTCATTTCCTCCTCTAACCAAAGAAGATGGAACACTAGCAACGACTGCCCAGGAAAAGCCAATATCTTTGCGCACCTATTTGCTGGAAATTCCACTCTGGATTCATCGGAAAACAACCCCGAACATTACACCTATTGACAGTCACATGCCCGAGATCACCTTTCGCCAACGTACTATCAGAAAGATTTAGCTGGGTCTCAACACCAACAAAGCCTGTGGATCTGACGGAATCCGCCGATTGTTCTCAAGAAATGTGCCCCGAACTAACACCTGTTCTTTGCAAGTTGTTCAACCACTCTTACAATTTGGGGTATTTCCGTCCAATTGGAAAATTGCAAGAGTACAGCCAGTCCCTAAAAAGGCAAAAGGCCCTACCAGCAACTACAGACCTATCGCACTGCTATCTATTATTTCAAAGGTCATGGAAAAAGCCATCAACATCGAGCTCATGAAATATCTGGAAGACTCAGGAATTGTCAACGATAGGCAATATGGCTTCCGCCATCAGAGATCAACTGGTGACCTGCTCGCTTACGTCTCACATATATGGCAGCTATCTATTGGGAAGTATGGAGAAATTTTAGCTGTGGCATTAGATATCTCCAAGGCGTTCGATCGAGTTTGGCACCAGGGACTCCTCGCCAAGCTTCCGTCTTATGGCTTGCCCCCTCAGCTGTGTTCTCTGCTTGCTAGTTTTCTCTCAAACAGGTCTCTCCATGTAGTGGTCGATGGAGTTTCATCTGACCCTCTACTCATAAATGCTGGTGTTCCGCAAAGATCTATTCTCGCACCAACACTATTTCTACTTCACATCAACGACCTGTTGAAAGCAACTTCATGTCCAGTACACAGCTCTGCCGATGATAGTACTCTCCATACCGCTTTCTCTTCCAGGGCCCCTATATCAGCCCGTGAAACCAGAAATGAACGAGGAAAAAATGTTAATAATATAAATATGGACTTAGCAACAATTCTCGAGTGGGGATCTAATAACTTGGTAGAATTCAATGCAAACAAAACACAAGCATGTCTTTTCTCTAAAAAAGCCGATCTTACTGTGCCTAACATAACTTTGTCAGGAGTAACCATACCACTGAAGTCATCCATATCGATGCTTGGTATTACTATCAGCAATAACCTTTCCTGGGAAAATAACGTGAGGTCCATTGCCAAAAGTTCATCCCAAAAACTTGGTTTTTGTTTCGTGCCAAGAGCTATTTCACCCCCACTCAGCTGCTTATGATCTATAAGGCACAGATCCGACCTGTCCTGGAATACTGTTCCCATATTTGGAGCGCGGCACCTAAACATATCCTGAGGCTATTGGATTCTGTCCAAAAAAGGGCAATTCGTCTCGTCGGTGATGCCTCGCTTACAAACTCGCTCACTTGTCTGGAACACCGTAGGAAAGTTGGCGATTTGTCTCTATTTTATAGATATTTTCATGGGCGATGCTCTTCCGAAATATCAACAATCGTTCCTGATTTGGCAGTCTCTTCGAGACTAACCCGTCAAGTTCAGTCATCACATCCCTTCGTGGTCACTTTGGAGACCTGCAGAACATCACTTTCCAAAGACTCGTTCATCCAACGAACAGCGAGGCTTTGGAACTCATTGCCTAGGGAGGTGTTCCCCGAGGCATACAACCTCCAGAAATTTAAGAAGAACACCAACTCCTACCTTCTTTCCCTTGGTTCCCACGATGTTCTCTGAACATTACAGGATATCCCTTTTCGTGGAAACCAGAACATAAAAAAAAAAAAAGGTAACTTCCTCATGAGAGTTTCCAGAGACCACCACCACCATCATGTCAACAGCATATAAAAATAGACTGCCTTCCTCAAAAAAATCAGGCAAGTCATTTATATACCACCAAAAAGAGCAGGGGCACCAGAACACTGCCCTGAGGTGTTCCTAGTTCAGTGGTTCGTTCGCCTGAATATGTATTGTTTACATCAACAACGATACGACGATTTTGTGTGGAATATATTCTGGTTGATATATCAACCAGTCATTGATAGAGTCTCTCACACCCATTGCATGAAGTTTCGTCTTCAAGAAAAGTGGATCGATGGTATCAAAGGCTTTTGACATATCGAAAAATATTGCAACTGCTAGAGAGTCTCAATCTAGGATTTCGTGAATATTTTGTATTGAATCAGTTGAGGCAATTTCAGTTGATAGGCCCAAACGAAACCCATGTTGATGAGGTGAAAGTAATTTGTATTTATTGAAAAAGTTTATCAGCCTTATGTGCATTGCTTTCTCCATAATATTTCAAAATAGATCCAGGACACAAATAGATCTGTAGTTTTTTACCAGTGTTGGATCATCTTTTTCAAGGATCGGTGTACACTTTGAGATTTTTATTAAGTCTGGAAATGTTCCTTCTTCAACTGAATGATTCATCAAGTGAATTAGATATGGTGCTAGTCCATGCACACATTCCTTTCGGAACTTCATTCAAACCTACAGATTTTTGTTTTTTAGGTTTCTTATGATTCGATTTCATGTATCTCAAAATGTGTGTAAAGCATAGTATTTACAGAGGTTTCCATAGTAGACTACTGTACAGTAGTCGCCTTTTAATCAGGCGAGAAGGTTGGATGCGCACAACACCGATTTCCACCTGGTTAACGACCACTCCGCTGTAAACAGCGGCGTGTATGTTAGTTTCATCTGTGCTCTGGTGCGATAAACTGATAATGGCAAATAAATACAAATAACATACACGCCTATGGTCATAACAACGAACCAATGGAATCAACCCGGTCTAATGACAGCTTGCGCCGACTTTTACCAGGATAAATGAATATCACTGTATATAGAGATTGAATATGCTTCAAGCCAAAGTCATCGAGTGGTTCTGTTGTAGGGTAACGGGAAGGTCTATGAGTTGTTGCGTGATTATTACCTTTTTTTATATGTTTCGTACGCTCTACCCCGAGCTAGCACACCATGAGTAACCAATTGGTTGAACAAGTGAGTCAGTAGTAATTTTGTATTCAACACATTTTCAAAGTTTTCGAAAGTGTATATTAAATTTACCGTTCTATTTCTGACAGAGTATGTTTGTTCTCTCCACTATAAATAATTATTACCAAGTATTCAATGTATCTATTTCTTTCTACTTCCAGGGAACATTCGCAATCCTCATTCATTGAACATTCATCGTTACGAATTGTAAGTGCATCGATTTGTGGTTTCTCGCATGAATTTGAGGAGAACGTGATGAGTTTGGTAGAAACATTGTTGAAATTGTTTTTAACCGCTTTCTTAGTTGTTTGACCAACCCTCAGAAGTTACCTTACCTTTTATAGTAAGATCCGAAACCACTCTTGGGGCATTGAACATTTTTTCGCCAGCTGCGGGAGTTGAACCTACGTCGGGTGGAAACAGTGATCACAAGACTGATGCTAGCTTATAGTAGCTTATGTATAGTGAAGGATCTCAGAACCAGCAAACCTACGTCATTTTAGCGAAGCTGAAATTTTGGGTAACAATAGTGTGAACTGTAGTTAAGAATGTATGTATACTTGGTAGCTCAATAGCGGGGCCTTTTTACAGGTAGCAGGTACAGAAGTACATGGAAACCTTACTCGCCTTCGTTAAAGTATGGTAAGACTTTCAACAATTAATATTACCCAGTTGGCCAAGCTGTCAAGGCGCCAGATTTAAACTCTGGATTCCGAAAGTTAGCGTTCAAACCCCACGCCTGACAATATTTTTTTTAATTTTTTCTCATCGAAATTAAGAATGATTTATTTTATTTTGTTTTTATTTGAATATTTGTCCCAAAACAAATCATTCCTCAATTTTGAAGAGAAAAATGAAGAAAATCGCCAGGCGTGGGGTTAGAAAAACTTTTGACATCCAGAGCTTAAATCTGGCGCCTCAGACCGCTCGGCCAACTGTGTGATATTAATTTTCGTACTTTAACATAGGTGTGTAAGGTTTCATGTACTTTTGTACCTGCTACCTGTTAAAGGGTCCCTCTTCTCAGCTAGCAAGTACACATACGTTATCAACTACATATCACACTATTCATACTCAAAATTTCAGCTTTGCTAAAATGACGTATGTTTGCTGGCTCTGGGATCTCACTCTAATTATTTCACAAATCATCTTCCAACCATATCTTTATTTTATGCAAAAAAAATTTGGCATTTGTTTCCAATCCTTTTCAACAATTTCTCTTGATATACTACGTATGACACGATATCACAAGTTGGCTCAAAATCATATGGGTCGTTGATATACAATGTGAAGAGGATGGGGCCTAATGCAGTGCCCTGTGGTATATCACATTTGACTGAAATTAGTTCACTGTGTGTTTTTTCTCAGTATGTGGATATATTCTATGTTCCACTCTCTTTTATCTCTAAGATATGTTCGAACACTCTCCTCGAATATACCGGGTGTCCATGTCCATGGAAGGAGGCTGGCCCCTTCAACTCATTTGTTTTCAGAGATAATGGAATGAAATTTGAAGAATCTATTTAATGCATATACATGCATTTTTTGACATGTAACTCAACTTCATGCAGATTCCGGATTCACAGGAAGTGACATAAACTTTCGATTTTCAAATGGGACACCTGGTATATTTTCAGTTTTTTTGTCTCCATATGACATTCAGAATACAACCATGTATCATTTGTTACTGTTTGTAACCGTTTTTTTTATTTTTTTTCGAAATAAATTTTTATTCTAGAGGGCTATGGATACGTTCAAATAACTAATTTCAGTCTTAAAATGTTTGTAAAAATACAACTCCACTGTTTTCGATCAAAATGTTTCAGCTATGTGTCGTTTGATTTTAGAATTTTTATTACATTTTTTTTTTCAAATGGCAACATGGTGGCTCGTCGGGTTACGATTAATTTGATACCGCACTCTATTAGGTTGTAAGAAAACTTTCGATAAAAAACTGAAAATATAACGTTAGAACTTTCGTTAAATGAAGAATCTTATTAAGATTAAAATAAGACTTAAAATCATCGAGTAGCCTGTGACCAACACAACTGAAACAAAATCATTAAATTGTTGCGGTAAAAATTGACGTGTCGACATATTACTTTACATTTCGAAAATCATGGAAAATAACAACATTTATACAAGAGCTGAAAAAGTTGATATGTTATTAGTTTTTGGAGATTATGGGCAAAATTCAACCGATGCTCCACGTCTCTACATGACCCGGCACTGGTTAAAAAAATGTGAAATGAGCCTGATAGTGATGGGAACGAATCGTTTGTTGGGAGTGAAGAAAAAGAAATAGATGTTCTGGCATACGTTCAAGTAAATATTAATACGTCACTCAGGGAGATCGCAAGAGAATGTGACCTTTCGAAGTCTTCTGCAGCTAACATAAATATCAACTACACCAGCACCTGTACCAAAACGATAATGCAAGGAGACTTGAGTATTGCAATTGGTTCTTCGGAAAATATTTGGAGGATGACACATTTCCATATAACGTTCTGTACTGACGAAAGCCGTTTCACTAATTTGGGATATTTCAACAGAAATATTAAGCGATATTGGTCCGATGCAAGTTCACACTTGATGGAGGAAGGAAATTTCCAAGAACGGTTTGGTTTCAATTGTTGGGTTGGGATTTTAGGGGACATAATTTTAGGCCCTATAATTTTTTAGGTTGTCCTGACAGGGACTAGATATCTAAGTTTCGTCACGCAGGAAATTGAGCATTTCTTGGACGAAGTTCCATTAATAAATCGAGTTGGATTATTTTATCAACAAAATGGTGCTCCACCACACAACCTGAGGGCAATTACGGAATATCTGCATGAAACATACAACGAAAACTGGATTGGAAATATGGGTTCAGTTAGGTGGCCGGCGAGGTAAACTAGGGTTGTTTTCAATTTATACCTTTATTTATTCCATTTTGAAAAACTTTTCAGGTCACCCGACCTTACGCCTCTAGATTTTTTTATGGGGGTCTATTGAAAACGAGGTTTATGATGTACCTCCTTCCATACGAGATGAATCAGAGGACACAGTAAGTGCAGCTATTCATAGAATTACACCAAGACACTTGAGAAACGTAACAGCAACAATAAGGAAAGATCGCCTTTGTCAGCAACAAGATGGCAGTCACTTTGAACATCTGGAACCCTAAAGATATATAATAGGTAGTTTCATTATAATTATTTAATTTTCAACAGGTGCTTCATTTTATAAAAGTTCTAACGTTATGGTATTTTCAGTTTTTCATCGAAAGTTTTCTTACAACCTAATAGAGTGATCAAATTAATCGTAATAAAATGCTCTTTTTTTCTAACCCGACGAGCCACCGAGTTGCCATTTGAAAAAAAATAGTAGTACATTTTTTAAAATCAAACGTCACATAGCTGAAACATTTTGATCGGAAACAGTAAAGTTGTATTTTTACAAACATTTTAGGACTAAAATTAGTTGATTGAACGTATCCATAGCCCTCTGGAATTAAAATTTATTTCGAAAAAAAAATTAAAAAAACGGTTACAAACAGTAACAAATGATACATGGTTGTATTCTAAATGTCATATGGAGACAATGAAAATATAACAGGTGTCCCATTTAAAAATCGAAAGTTTATGTCACTTCCGGTGAATCCGGGATTTGCATTAAGTTGAGTAACTAGTCAAAAAATGCAGTTTTATGCATTCAACAGATCATTCAAATTTCATCCCAGTATCTCCGAAAACAAAAAAGCTATAGGGGCGAGCCACCGTCTGTGGACACCCGGTATAACTGATATTGATTCTATGCCATTGAAAAATTCCTAACCAATGTATTCCATACGAAGTATTCAATAAGATATGAATGACACAAGTAGGTATAATTTATTTGCTGATGATATGGTATATCAAAAATATCATTCTATGTGTGTGTATTTTCCCAAACTTTCACTATTAGAGCATCCTGGCAGAGTCAGGCATATGATCGAACATTTATTTCCAGTCTGGTAATTATGAAATTACTTATTTTTGAAAACTCTTTGCAGAAATAGTACATAGCTTATGGTTCTACGTGGAGACAATTTCATAATGCTCTGCTAGCATACCGATAGATTGGAAATTAATATTTCTATTAGATTTGTAATTCAGCATGTTCAAAAATTGTATTTGTTTCTTTTCGATGCGGTCAATGTATTGTCACGAAAATTGATTGAGGAAAAAATTGAGGCATTTCATATTCTGCGAAAATTAAACATTGTTCCTAGACACGCAGGATTGATCTAATATGAATTTTATTTCAGGAAAGATGCCGAACTTTGAGGATCATTATCGAATTAAAAATCCTAATTTGCTTCTGGTAAGTGCATCTCAACGATCATCAACCATTTTTAATCGAATTAGTCTGATTCTCTACCGAACGATTTATAAGGATAGTTATATGGGAATATTAATCTTTTTTACAAGCTTTCATTTAGTTTCACTTGTTCCTTCGTTAGTTTGGGTCAAATCTTGCAAGTGAATTTCGACCGACTTCTAGTCGTCCGATCAATTGAAAATTTGGCAAGTGTTTAGAATCCCGGTGACAATGCATTATGGAATTTTGTTAGAAAAAAACAAAATGGTGGCTCCAAGATGGCGGACGAGATTTGTAATTATGGTTCGATTTGATTCAAAATTGGTATGTGAGAGTTTTCGGGGTCGGAAATTAGGAATTTTTCGTCGGAATTCAAAAATTCGAAATGGCGGCTCCAAGATGGCGGACGAATTTTGTGATTATGGTCCGATTTGATTCAAAATTGGTATGTGGGCGTTTTTGGGGTCGGAAATTATGGAATTTTTGTCAAAATTTATGAATGCAAGATGGTGGCCCCAAGATGGAGGACGAGTTTTGTGATTATGTTCAATTCGATTCAAAATTGGTATGCGGGGGTTTTTGGTGGAGATTATAATTTTTCGTCGAATTTATAAATTCAAGATGGCGGCCTCAAGAATGGAGGACGAGTTTTGTGATTATGGTCAGATTCTATTCAAAATTGGTGTGTGGGAGTTTTTGAGATTTCATTATAACCAAGTAGTAATCAAAATCTATAAATTCAAGAAGGCGATTTCAGAATGGCGGACGTGTTTTGTGATTATGGTCAGATTCTATTCAAAATTGGTGTGTGGGAGTTTTTGAGGTTTCATTTTAGCCGTGTAGTAAAACGTATTAAATAGGTTCAAGTCATCGCTGATTTCATAATTTTTTGTTGAATTGTTTGCTTTCAAAAAGCTTGTCGCCTGAATTGTAATGAAATTAATACTTCGACAAGCTGTTACTTACTAACCAATCATTGTCCAATGAAATTAATTGGTATCTACTTTCAAAGGGTTTTTGAAAACAAATAATTCAACAAAAAATAATTAAATCATTGTCAGCGATGACTTAAACTTATTTAATACACGGCTTTAATAAAAGCTTGTCTTTAAAAATGTTTTTTATCAGTTATTTCATTTGGTTCAGGTACAATTTAATGAGTTTTGTTTTTTCCAGCAGTGGCTGACATGGAATTAATATTTTTTTCACAGGAGAAAATATGTGTGTTGCATTGTACTTTGGAATCCGCATATTTTCAGAGAGGGATATACCCAGTTTCCTAAAAAGGTGAATGTTTGGGCAGGGATTTTGGGCAATCGCGTTGTTGGACAGATTTTCATCAGAGGCAATCTCACAGGAGTTCTTTACAGAAATATTTTAGAAACTGAAATTGAACATCGAATAAGACAAATTGTATTGAACAATCAGGAAGAGTTTGAAAATCGTGAAATCATATTTCAGCAGGGTGGGGCACCTTCCCATTCCGATCGCATGGCTGGAGAGTTCCTCGATACAAACTTTCCTGGGCGATGGATAGGTCGCAGGGGAAGTACAGAATGGCCACCAAGATCTCCAGATCTTACACCTTTATATTTTTTTTTGGTGTATCTGAAGTCGAATTTCACGCCACTGAATGCCAAACAATAGAAGTTGGAAGTTGGAACGCAGAATAATAGATACATGTGAAGAAATAGATGAACAGACTTTCATCAACGTGAGAACAGCTATTTATAAAAGGGCACTTAATTGTCAAGATTTAGGAGGGGCCACATTGAACACTTGATGAAATAATTGTTTGGATTAAATAACAGTGTTATTCAAAAATAAATTATAATTGTTTAGCTAACTAATTTGTTTTGATTGTAAATTTACAGAACACATTCGTAGGCTTCGACATATTCCGGTAAGCGGTACTGTTGATCCTTAATAAACTCTCTTTACGACTCTTATTAGTCGAATTCATTGAGAGATTCAACTACAAATTAATAATAACGTTCAGTTAGCAAAACGTTTTACCGGAAGTGACCAAAATCCATACCGGAATGTCACTTTTCAAACGTTAATATTCCGAAAACAATTGAATTCAGAAGTGAAGTGTTATGAAGAAAACTATTGAGAATTATGAGCAGATTTCGAAATTGGAATAGTATACGGGGTGTTCTATTTAAAAAAATTATTGAAGATGACGCTCAGCCGCCATTTTAAAACTTTTAGCTGTGATTTTCTCAGGAAGAAGTAGGTTTTTATCTCCTATTTGGGCCCTCCAAATTTCGTTGCGATATACCAGGTGGTTCAAAAATTAGTAGGGGGGAGCGGACTTTAGACGAGCACTGTATAAATATATTGGGGTTGCAGTTCAAGAAAAATGGCCGATGAGATAAGAAAAACTCTTTTCTCCAATACTTGTGTAATTCAATTTTCCGGGTGTGATATTTTTGCGGTTTAGCAATTTTTGAGATAATGTCCCAACTAAGAGTCTGGCCCGCACAGAATCCCGGATCTATACAGTGTTTGTGCTAAAATCGTTGGCAACAACCTAGAATGATTGGTTCATTAGTACGGTTCTATCCTTACTGTAATAGGGGGCTCTGAACTGGAAAACTGCTAAGGATCTGGGAACGGTATTCTAATTGGTGAAACGTTCGCACGTGGTGTCTGTTTGGGGAATGGCCCTGTACTCGTCAGTAATGCAAGATGTTGGGTTGTCAGTTGTGGGCGAGGGTTTCATGGACGATTGACTCGGTAGCGTGGCATAATATGATCGAATTTCAACTGTTTTTTTTCATTCGCAAAATCAATGGTTTTATATCGAAAAAATTATCATCTCTCACCAATATTTCCTGATGGAATTTCTGTACTCTCCATAACTCCCATTCTGCAGTCATTATCAGAAATGAATTGGGGTTGACAGTTACCTGAAATAAGAAAAAATTTTTAATCAATTTTGAAAGATCCTATGGATCCCATCCCATATTGGCATCAAGGGAAACGTGTTATGCCTACTCATTAGTTGTTAAAGCTAAGCCTCGAGTAACCTTGGCGTTATTAGTCTATTGACCAATAACTGGACAACCTCCCAAAGCGGCTTGGGAAAGTTATCACCCTCAGTATAAGATTAAGCGTGGGCCTTAATTTGACAGAACAGTTACCAATCTCAGATAGTTCAGAAACAATAATACACCTAGGAATTTTAATAATTTATATGTATTTTCTAAAGAATAATAATATCAACTTATACACATGGTATAATTCACGGAGAATATGTATAGAACATCAAAATGAATTCAATATATAAGAGATACTTGAATGGGAAACAAATATTCAGTTACCTTGGCGGTTGCTAATATTACTACTTTTGTAGAACTATTAGTTGACTCTACTATGAAATCAAATAATTGAATGGTTCCTTATTACCATATACATATATACATTGCCAAATAAACAGTTTTATTTTCTTACACTCGACTGGAGAACACACCTCGTTATAATGTTGCTTGATTTTAATTTTAGATAACCGATTTTTATTACGCATTCACTGGTTCATTATATGATTATTTAGATTCTTTGGAATATTTGAATTCTATTCGTTGAGTTATTACTGAGATAATTTCTGTTGTTTACACTTATACTATTTGCATCATATTTTTTTTAAACTGGCTACTTTATGAATCATTTACGAAGTCTTTACTTGTTTCGTATCAGGAAATAGCTATGCATCTTCACTAGATGGAATTTGATTCTACTCTGATGCGCTTCATACTCTGAAGGCTTCCGCTGAACTGACTTCTCTCTGAACTCGCTGAACTATGATACTTTTTACTTTTGACTTTGTTCTTATATAGAATTTCCCCACTATGAGCCCTTTTCGGTATTGAATAGGCGCGGAGTTGTTCTCACAGTAATGGAGTATAACTTCGGACATTAATTTCATTCGCTGTATATTTCAATCGCATTCTTTGCTCGTTAATATTTCATCCCAGCTGTCGGAGAATTGTTAATTATCTATCGTGGCGTGGAGCTCAATAGTAATAGAAATGAATGTCCTGTCGTAATTGTTTTTGGCCTGTTTCAACTTTTAGGTCGTTGCTGTCAACGTAACATATTCATGAGGCATTTTGATGGTGTTGTTATATCAAATATGGTGTTATTATATCAAATTATTCACGAGTTTTTCATTTCTTTGTCGGAACTCATTTCGCATTCCTGCCTTCTAATTTGATAGCAGACGAAGTAAAACAGTGGTTCACCTTTTTGGGTCGCGTTGCTTCAGTCAAGGGTATTACAAATTCTCACGTTAAAATAACTTGGTTGATCGCAACCATCACAAACGAAAAAACCGACCTACTCGCAAAAAATGCAGCAAGTAGCGAAGTAGCCCCATGTACGAACATAATTATCCAATCCGATCCCAAATCACAATGAGGAACATCCTGATCAATAGTTGGCAACATCAATGGAACACCCAGCGGGTCAAAGTTGAGCGAAATAAAAATGTAAGTGAAACAATGGAAATACACCCCAATGCCCAGGAGACACCAGGTCCCACTCGCAAGACTCCGCATAGGACATACACGACTTATCCATGGCCACATCATAGCCGAAACAGAAGAACCATACTGTGATATCTGCCAGACAAAAATCTCTATGAAACACATCCTCCGAGAATTCCCATTATACTACCAACAAAGAGAGGACAATAACAACCCAAAATCACCCAGACCTTAAAAGAATGCAGCATAGTCGAAAATGTGATAAACTTTTTGAAACATAGCAAACTCATAGACAAAATTTAGTATCGTTACACAGTATCAATATATCAATGTCAACTGAATGACTTCAATAACTGTAAAGGTTGATGAGACAATAAATATAGCTACTTAAAAAAATTGAAAGAGCTATTCTAATAAATGGGGTCATGAAACGTTAATAAACATTTCCATTATGGATATGGATGAACAACTCGATTAGATAGTTTTTTAGAAAACAAATCTCGCATTACAATACAGGCTCAAATCGAAGGTTATGTTCCGATGAACGAAGAATACTGAATTCTATTCATGAAGAAATACCCCTGCAGGTAATATTCGAAAATTATCGAGAATTGCTGTTTCAACAGTTATTTTCTCACTACGAGTAAACTCGTATCGAGATATAAATTTAATTAACATGAGCCATATAATTCAAATTTGATGTTATTGGAGCCCATCGCGCCATATGTTTAATTGAAATCGGCTCCAACTACAGATAATTGTTCCTGAATACAGGTTATAGATATATAAGAGTTGGTTATTCTTCGATTTCCGCTTCCACTATATATTTCCCTCAGGAGATTCCCGGATACAACGATGCACAAGGACTCTTAATAGAAGTTTATCAATCAACATGAAACGGGAACTGTCTCAATTGTGAATCTACCATTTCTTTGAATCGATGAATTCTTAGGGGAGCCTGCTGTCCCACAGAGTTGCATTTATGCAGAATCTACCAGCATTAGGTTACAAATCACGATATCCCAATTACTGTTACTAACTTAGGAGGTTGTATTTTTGGTGAGAGATATGAATGAATGAACTATGTGATGTATATAACAAATCTTATTACAATTTGGTAAAGAGCTACTGTAGAAAAGTGTGGTGGTGTATGTATTTTTTCGTCTGTCGTTCTTGAACATTTTGCCCTTGATATATGTGAAGAAATAGTAAGTCACGTATCAATTCCGTGTTTTTTTGGACGAGATTCAAGTATGAGTCTTGGAAGTCTGCGAGTCCAAAAATAAAGTTTATGGGTGTGTTTCGTACTTATTTTTTTTGGAAAACGTTAGGAATAACAAATCAATGAAGCACGTTCCTTATAATAATAATAATATCGATAATAATAAATCAGCTTCATTCATCATTGCAATATCTTTACATAGAAAAACAGAGCACTATAAATACGACCATAAATGACATCACAGTAAGACAACTTGGACGTTATTAATGTTTCGCATAAGGTGAGCTTCAGGTGTTTGGACATCATGTGTCCATTAGGATAGAGCTGCCTTGAAACGTTGAAGGAGGATTGACGACAAAGATGGTTCACATGTTTGGTGAATCTCAGTTCGGAATCTAACCACAAACCTAAGTTTTTGCTTTCATTCACTGGAGGCAGTTCATTTTTCCGTACTTTCATTTGTATGTTCTTGCGAACATCCTCAACTTTTTTTTTTGAACCTAATAACATAACCTTTCAATTCAGTTGTGAATTATGAGCAGTCAAAAACTCGTACAGATTATTCAAGTCTCTGTTAATATTTCCCAGTGCTACATCAAGGTGGAGAAAAATGAAAGAAATAGAGCTGGGTATCATCAGCAGTATTCTAGCATGTTCTAGGGTCTCATGAAACTTAGATATATATAGAGAAAAAATTAGGGGTCCCAAGATTGATCCCTGAGGGACACCGTAATCAACTAGAAGAGAATTTGACTTATTACCATCCAATACTACCTGTTGAGTACGATTGGATAGGAAATTCAGAGCACCATTTGGGAAACCGAAGTAGCTGAGTTCCAGACGAAGTATAGCAGGATCCAGGGTATCAAATGCCTTGCTGTAATCCAAAAAGACCAAACAGGAAACTTCCATCCGCGGGGCTAAAAAGATCATCTGTGATTGATATAAGAGCAGTATTAGTGCTATGCTCTTCCCGAAAACCAGACTGTACAGAAGTGATTATCTCGTCTGTGTATCTGTTTGTATTTGATCTTTCATGATCATTTGCTTTGGAAAAAGTGGGCAATATACTAGTTGGCCTCAGATCTCATTTAGCCAAAGGAATAATCTATGCATGGTTCCATTCCGTGGGAAAGGTACCCATTTTCATTGCAGTGTTAAGAATGAAAGTGGAGTGAATAATTGAATGGGATAGTACCAATTGAATCATCCCGTCTGTTCCAATTGCATTGCTTTTAATTTTGTTCAGATATTTCTCAACAGTTTGAGGAGAAATATTGGTGAAGGAGAAATTATTGGTATTTCCATGATTTTCATATTTATCGAGCAATGATATGTGAAGTTCAGTTTTATCTGGATGATTGATAGAGCTTGAGTGATGATTTATTTGATTGAAATTCTTCAATTGTTCAGGGAGCTGAGGAGTGGATTTTTGTCGGAGAATATCGAGTGTTTCTCCATAATATTTATTTGTAGAACAAAATTAGGAGCATTGTTATTCTTGTTTATATTAATAGTTATATTAGATTCCGAACAATTGACAATATTAAAGGGATTCAATTTGTTCGGAATGCTTGGTATATTTGAATGCCTGCTGTTGAATCCAGAACATGAAGGTAAGGTATCCAATTCTTGTTGATTGTTTTCATGTGATAATTTTTGAATGCCGTTGGTAATTTTGATTTTGTTTGTGAGTTAATTGCCTATATATGCTTCAGCGACTTTGGTAGACTTCCAGCCACCGTATTTCTTCCAATTTGTGATATTTCCACCATTAATTCTCAGGATTGTGTAGCTTAGTCCTAGATTTCCGAAACTGTGGACACGAAAGAGAGCGTGGGACGAACCCCACACCTGACAGTTTTTCTGTCATTTTTCCCTTCGAAATTGGGAAATGATTTGTTTTAGGACAAATATACGATCATCGCCCATACCTGAAGAGCTAAAATTTTGATAGCGTATTTCTACACAGTGTATGTCATAGATAGCTATTATATCACATCCCTATAGAGGTAAAAATGGGTGTGAGAATGGGGGTGAAAGTTTGTATTGTACCACAAGTTTTGAAGTAAGTGTCATGAAAATTGGTATTTGAGCTTTTCTTCTCAGATAAAGAAACACTTGTTCCAGAGTTTCTGAAAACCCCTAGAAGGGTTAAAATGGAGGTTGAAATTCTTTAAATTGGGGATAAATATTGATATCTGAGATCTTCGTTGAAAAAGAAGAAATATGTGTTCCAGTGTTTTTGAAAATTCAAACCCTCAAGAGGTGAAAAGAGGGTTAAATGAGGATTGGAAGTTAGTATGGTTCGGTTAGTTTTTAAGTTAGGATCATGAGAATTGGCATTTGAGTTCTTTGCTGCGAATAAAGTAATAAGTATTCCAATGTTTTTGGGAATACCGTTAGTTCTCAAGTTGGGGTCGTACACATTTGTATTTGAGGACTTTGTAACAAATAAAGGAGTAGGTATTTTATTGTTTTTCGGAATTGAACCCCTAAAGTGGTGAAAGGGGGGATGAAAGTTTTTATGGGGGTTCCGTTAGTTTTTAAGTTGGGGTCATAAAAATTAGTGTTTTCATTGTCAATTAGAAATTATGGAATCGTATTAGGCCTAATTTGAAAAATCCGTCCCTAAAGGGGTAGAAAGGGATAAGTGAATTTTTAATTTGCAGTAGTTCCGCTGTCAAATCAATTTTACCACCCAAACGAGATAACGGGGAAGTGGGATAACCGGATAGCGGGAAACGCGATAACGGGATAACGGGAAACAGAATAACAGGATAACGGAAAGCCACAAGCATAAGCTAGATAGAACAACACAAAGAAAACCTAAGAAGAAATATAAATTCTACGCGGACAAAGTCGCGGGTACCAGCTAGTAATCAATATTTCTGTTATAGGTATTCATTAGATCATAGATTTCAGCTATGTAAATTGGCCTTGCCAGAGGGATAGTAACGAAATATTTTTCAGGCGTAATAACTCAGATGATAACTTGATAACATTAATAACATTACTATAATGCTTTCCCAATTGAGACAATAAGTAACAATGAATATAATAAAAAAAAACGAATTACTGGAAAAGCAATATGAATACACGGATGCGTAATGAACCGCAAGTATCAAAGTACCATATGCATCTGCTACAATAGAGCAGTTCAGTTATTTGGGAATGTACATAATTCCAGTAAATTTCAAACGGTTCTATCTGTTCACTCCTTGACGCATTTATCTATGTTGAGGAATTTCTACAATTTTAGTTTTTCTTGTATTTTTTCACGAGTTCAAAAATTTACTGTCTCTATAGTTGCAACCATTACTTATTTTTCTCCACTATTTTATATTATGAGGGTTTAGCATAGTTTCTCTTCTGTATATTCTGAATATTCTAATATATATGAAATGTTAAATGATGAGTCAATTTTCATTCAATTCAATTCACTCAGTTCTGTTAGTCAGAAGTAGATAATATTGTATCTTCTTCTACAACTCTGAAAAGTGATTGGAATGGTTTCTACAAATCCTACCTTACGACGGAGGATATACAGATGCTATATCACAGTCGAAGAACTCATTTGCCACTATTGGGTTTTGACGAATTGAAAAGAGTTAAATGGGCACAAGTTGTCCCAATATTTTGTATGCATTTCTAGGCCAATCAATAGAGATTTTCTGCTCTATCGATTCCGTGACAAAAATACTACCAGGAAACAGACGGTTCGTAGTTATATCCTTTTATGAACATTTGAAACAATTTTTTAAATTTATATTGTTTTTGACTTGTAACTTGAAGCAATCTCAATAACCTTCTCGTATTACCTTTGCGCTATCAAATTTATGTGTTTCAAATCCAAATATTGTAAGTTTCCTCCTAGTAGAAGGAAATGGATATCGAAAATTTCACGTTGACCCCAGGAACAAGGTAGACGGAATGCTTTTGTGATCATCTTGTATATTAAAATGGCGATTAATGATCTCGAACATTAACGCAAGAGCGAAGCGAGTGCTTCAAAGTATCTCGATCATTAATCGCCACCATTAATAAACTAGTTGATTAAATAACTATTGTCGTTATTTCACAGCTAATTCCACACTGTGTCCTCTATTATAATTATGTAGTGTTATCATGACTTAACACTATGCTTCGTGAATGAGAATCTCATTCTTTGGACAATAAAGTATATTTTTATTGATTCTGTCAAAATTGATTATTACAGAATCAAGATTATCGGAACATAATCCAAAATCCAATGGAGATCACAATGTATAAAGAAATGAAATGGAAATTCAAGCTCAAGAACCTTATGATACGAAGAGGGGACTCGAAAAAATCATCTCACATTCTACTATATCAACGAATTCATCGGATATGTAACGCAGTTTGGTACCCCACCTGAAAGAATTCCTATCATCGCCAGAATGGGACTGCATTCTTTGATCTGGACAACACCCTATTTTATCAATTACCTACACAGAACATATCAGAATTCATTCTGGAAACCAAATTGAATATACTGAAAAGGGGGTACACCCACCTCTGAATTTGTTGTTTTTGTCCATAGAATGGTGCCGTTCAACGCCAAGTGGCTCACAATAGAATCGATATTCACTAGAAATACCAGGAACATAGATTATAAATACACCACTAATCTGAAACCTAGGCAAGACTAGAAAATAGACACACCTATATATATATAAAAAAAAAATTACAGAAAAAAAAAATTACAGAAATATAATATATATGGTTCAAGAATACAAGAAGAAAAAAATATATATATATATATACAGAGTCGCCAGTTTTTTAATGTATTGGTAACTTTTAAACCATAAGAGTTAGAAGGTCGGTCAGATGGAGAAAAAGTTGCATTCATAGAAGCATTGTCAAGCAGTTCAAACAAATCATGATTATCAGGGCCGGTTATTGAGATATCATAAGAAAAGTAAATTCTGTCATTTTGATTTTTTTTCCCACTTTATTTCGAATATTATCAAAAAATGTCACAGGAGTTTTTTATTCGACAGTAAATTATCCCTAATTTGACATGATCAGATTTCGTATCCAACGTTTCGTACGCTCTGGGCCACCCTCAACCTCATTTTTTTCAATACGGACCGAAAAGTGTCATAAAATATGCAGGTCCGTATTGAAAAATGAGGTTGAGGGTACGAAACGTTGGATACAAAATCTGATTGTGTCAAATTGAGGATAATTCACTGTCGAATGAAAAACTCCCGTGACATTTTTTCGAAATAAAGTGGGAAAAAAAGAAATATTATTAAATATTATCAAAAAATGTCACGGGAGTTTTCCATTCGACAGTGCATTATCCTCAATTTGACACAATCAGATTTTGTATCCAACGTTTCGTACGCTCTGGGCCACCCTCAACCTCATTTTTTTCAATACGGACCTGCATATTTTATGACACTTTTCGGAATAACTTTCAACGCTGAATGCAACGATATATCATACAATGTCATTCGAAGTTGATTTTCAGGTGATTTTGACCCTTATCCAAATTTCTTTGGGTCGGATCTGTATTACATTTAGGTACCTTTAGTTTAATTAACAACATGCAATACATTTCGATAAGAAAATCAACTTATTCATCTTCAACTGAATGGAACGTAACAGAATCAAAGCAAGAAACAAGTAATAATTATTCACAAATTTCAAGAGGCGAAAAACCTAATTCATAATAATTAAACGAAACTATCATTTAATGAAAGAAAAATCAAATGATTATTCGAAAGTAAATGATGAACATTGATGAAGTAAGTGTTCGAAATGTCCACCATTTTGTTAAATGCACTTTTCGGTTCTGGAACCCATACTTCTTATACATTTGCTTATTTCGTCTCCTTGAATACCTTCCAATACATTCTCAATCTTCTCGCAAGGAATCTCTATTGTCGGGTTCGTAGTATCATAAATTTTATTGTTGAGATATCCCCACAAATAAAAATCCAGCGGATTCAAATCCGGAGACCTGGCAGGCCATGCTACTGGACCTCTTGTTCCAATCCATGAATCGGGAAAAGTTCGATTTAGATAGTCTGTGACTATTCTTGAGTTGTGTGGACCACATCCGTCTTGTTGGAACCATGGACTATTACGCCGATACCGTATAGGAAGATCATCTAACATTTCTTCTATAATTTCTATATATTTTGCTCCGGTTAGGTTGCCGACAATAAAATAGGGTCCCAGTAATTCATTATTCAACAAACCGCACCATATGTTCAAAGAAAAGCGATATTAGAAAAATCGAATTTAAACGGTTTTCTTCACATAAAGGATTCAATATAAAATTGAACCAGAGAAAGGTAGATCTCAGGTGAAAAACAACTACTTTCCTGGCAAATATCACGCAGAACGTTGAATGATATTCACCTGAAAATCCATGCATACTTCCATATAATATCAATGGACATTGAATGCAAATGTTTCTTTCTGATAAGCTCGATTATGTTTAATTTATGTCGTGTTCACCTAACAATCCGCATACCGGTTTCAGGCTTCTTGGCCCTCATCAGTACGGAGTAGTCAACCAGCCAAAGGTGCAAAGAACTCTGGCTGAAGTGAGACACAACGTAAACAAACCATCATCGATCTTGTAACACCTATAGGTACGCCGGAAAAGATAAACTTTAACTGGCGGTACCTAGTGACAGAAAGAAACACTCCGAAAATCTCCCACCTCGATAGGTTTCTAAATAAAAGATTCCCTCTCAGTAGGAGTGGCAAGCCCGTCTAGCATATAGTGAGAGATAAGTGCCATGTGAAGTGGAATGAATAGAAAATCGAATGTAAACGGTTTCTTCACATAAAGGATTCAATATAAAATTGAACCAGAGAAAGGTAGATCTCAGGTGAAAAACAACTACTTTCCTGGCAAATACCACGCAGAACGTTGAATGATATTCACCTGAAAATCCATGCATACTTCCATATAATATCAATGGACATTGAATGCAAATGTTTCTTTCTGATAAGCTCGATTATGTTTAATTTATGTCGTGTTCACCTAACAATCCGCATACCGGTTTCAGGCTTCTTGGCCCTCATCAGTACGGAGTAGTCAACCAGCCAAAGGTGCAAAGAACTCTGGCTGAAGTGAGACACAACGTAAACAAACCATCATCGATCTTGTAACACCTATAGGTACGCCGGAAAAGATAAACTTTAACTGGCGGTACCTAGTGACAGAAAGAAACACTCCGAAAATCTCCACCTCGATAGGTTTCTAAATAAAAGATTCCCTCTCAGTAGGAGTGGCAAGCCCGTCTAGCATATAGTGAGAGATAAGTGCCATGTGAAGTGGAATGAATAGAAAAATCGAATTCAAACTGTTTTCTTCACATAAAGGATTCAATATAAAATTGAACCAGAGAAAGGTAGATCTCAGGTGAAAAACAACTACTTTCCTGGCAAATACCACGCAGAACGTTGAATGATATTCACCTGAAAATCCATGCATACTTCCATATAATATCAATGGACATTGAATGCAAATGTTTCTTTCTGATAAGCTCGATTATGTTTAATTTATGTCGTGTTCACCTAACAATCCGCATACCGGTTCAGCTTCTTGGCCCTCCCTCAGTACGGAGTAGTCCAGCCAAAGGTGCAAAGAACTCTGTGAAGTGAGACACAACGTAAACAAACCATCATCGATCTTGTAAACCTATAGGTACGCCGGAAAGATAAACTTTAACTGGCGGTACCTAGTGACAGAAAGAAACACTCCGAAAATCCCACCTCGATGGTTTCTAAATAAAAGATTCCCTCAGTAGGATTGGCAAGCCCGTCTAGCATATAGTGAGAGATAAGTGCATGTGAAGTGGAATGAATAGAAAAATCGAATTTAAACGGTTTTTTCACATAAAGGGATTCAATATAAAATTGAACCAGAAAGGTAGATCTCAGGTGAAAACAACTACTTTCCCGAAATACCACGCAGAACGTTGAATGATATTCACCTGAAAACCATGCATACTTCCATATAATATCAATGGACATTGAATGCAAATGTTTCTTTCTGATAAGCTCGATTATGTTTAATTTATGTCGTGTTCACCTAACAATCCGCATACCGGTTTCGAATGAATAGAAAATCGAATTTAAACGGTTTCTTCACATAAAGGATTCAATATAAAATTGAACCAGAGAAGGTAGATCTCAGGTGAAAAACAACTACTTTCCTGGAAATACCCGAGAACGTTGAATGATATTCACCTGAAAATCCATGCATACTTCCATATAATATCAATGGACATTGAATGCAAATGTTTCTTTCTGATAAGCTCGATTATGTTTTAATTTATGTCGTGTTCACCTAACAATCCGCATACCGGTTTCAGGCTTCTTGGCCTCATCAGTACGGAGTAGTCAACCAGCCAAAGGTGCAAAAAACTCTGGCTGAAGTGAGACACAACGTAAACAAACCATCATCGATCTTGCTAACACCTATAGGTACGCCGGAAAAGATAAACTTTAACTGGCGGTACCTAGTACGAAAGAAACCTCCGAAATCTCCACCTCGATAGGTTTCTAAATAAAGATTCCCTCTCAGTAGGAGTGGCAAGCCCGTCTAGCATATAGTGAGAGATAGGAGTGCCATGTGAAGTGGAATGAATAGAAAAATCGAATTCAAACTGTTTTCTTCACATAAAGGATTCAATATAAAATTGAACCAGAGAAGGTAGATCTCAGGTGAAAAACAACTACTTTCCTGGCAAATACCACAGAACGTTGAATGATATTCACCTGAAAATCCATGCATACTTCCATATAATATCAATGGACATTGAATGCAAATGTTTCTTTCTGATAAGCTCGATTATGTTTAATTTATGTCGTGTTCACCTAACAATCCTTGGGGATTTTCGGGGTAAAATGTTCGTTTTTTCGATTGAACTTTTCCGGGGGTTTAAATTCGTTTGTCTCCCCAAATGATTTGTTGAAAATTCCCACCTTGTTAAAAAATTACGGTAAACCTTCTCTCGGTTTTTTGATTTGTTTTCCCCTTTTTCATAGTATGGTACCGTGTCTCTTGATTTTTATTAACAGCCTTTTAAAATTTTCTTACTGGCCAAAAATTTTTTGACCCCATTCCTGGATTCTTCAATTTGGGCCCGCTTTGATTGTAAAGGTCGTTTCGTCGTACGGCCTTAGGTTTGATGAATGAATTATTGCAAAACGTTGTAGATGAACGTCGAAACATTTTAATTTTGGTCTTGTTCTTTCGGATATAATTCCCATACCTTGTTGTGCTTTGAACGAATTTAATCTAGTTTTATGTACACTTCGTACATATCTCTCTTCCCCCATTTGGTATCTTACCATATCAATAAGTTAAATTGAAATTATAGAAAAGTATTTAATGACAAGTTCTTGTGACACAATAATAAACAAGTGACAAATGATATGACATTTCTTGTTATGTTCTTTTTTTACCCGGCCTACATTAAAAATGTACATTCAATAAACCTAGGATTTGTGAACACAAAAAAACAATCTATCAACGATATCAATGTTTGACCCAAATTCAATTGAAAGAAAAAAATAGAAGAACTTGGCCAGTGAATGCAATTTATCAAAAACTGCTGTTAATAAAATAGTCAAGAACGCGAATACAATGATTTTAAATTTGAATCCAAACCGTGCAATAATTTCATCGAATGATCTCAAAGTGAAGTTCGATTCTGTAATTTTGTTTCAACGGGACAAATGAAAATCAACAATAATGATTCCTCCGAGAAGATTGAGAATGTATTGGAAGGTATTCGGGGGAGACGAAATAAGAAAATGTATGAAATATGGGTTTCCAGAACCGCAAAGTGCATTTTACAAAATGGTGGACATTTCGAACACTTCTTATTAATGTTCATCATTTACTTTCGAATAATCCATTTGATTTTTCTTTCATTAAATGATAGTTTCGTTTAATTATTATGAATTAGGTTTTCCCTCTTGAAATTTGTGAATAATTATTACTTGTTTCTTGCTTTGATTCTGTAACGTTCCATTCAGTTGAAGATGAGTAAGTTGATTCTCTTATCAAGAAATGTATTGCATGTTGTTAATTAAACTAAAGGTACCTAAATGTAATACAGACCCGACCCAAAGAAATTTGGATAAGGGTCAAATTACCGAAAATCAATTTGAATGACATTGTATGATATATCGTTGAATTCAGCGTTAAAAAATTATTTCAAAAAATGTCATAAAATATGCAGGTCCGTATCGAAAAAATGGGTTGGGGGCCCAGAGCGTACGAAACGTTGGATACAAAATCTGATTTGTCAAATTGAGGATAATTCACTGTCGAATGAAAACTCCTTACTTTTTTTGATAATATTCGAAATAAGTGGGAAAAAAGAAAAATCAAATGACAAATTTACTTTTCTTATGATATCTCAATAACCGGACACAATAATCTCGATTTGTTTGAACTGTGACAATCTTGACAATTTCTATAATCAACTTTTCTCCATTTGACCGACCTTCTACTCTTATGGTTTAAAATTTTCCAATACCATCCCATTAAAAAATTGCCCTCTGTATTTGTATATATATATATATATATATATATATGTATATATATATATATATTATATATGAGGGGAAAAACAGTGATCTTCAGTCAGCACAAGTGTTGAACTATAAAAAACTCTTTATTACTTGGGGACGAGCTTTTCGTTTCGATTTTAAACTTTTCGGTCCTAAAATATTAAATGCTTTTGAAAAAAAATTTAAAAATGAATAATCAGAATTTAGGGTTGATTAAGGACATTAACAAAAAAAAAAAAATTAATTATTGGGAATGGTGTTATATTTTGACTTTCGGTAATTTAAGGATTTTAAAGTTTAAACTAGAAAAATATAAAATATGAGTAATTTTTTTTTCATTATTCTTTGAGAATTTTTTTAATCCATTTGTAAGGAATGGTTTTTCAAAATTCTCGATATTTTTTTTTTGTTCAATTTTGATTTTTAATAATTTCAATCATTTCAAGAAATAATTTTTATTTTTTTTTTCGAATTAAACTTGTGTTCCCGAATGATATTTTTTGGCCTTTTTCAATACATGTTGGCAAAAACAATGATTTCTTTTTAGTCTTTTATCCTTCTGTGAGAGAAAATAATTATTTTAAAATTTTTGCTTGTAAATATAGTTCATTCCGTTTTTACATGGTATGTGTGAAAATTCTTTTTCAAATCTGGTATGGGATTTTTTAACCTCGTATTTATTTTCCAATAGTTTATTTTTTTTTGAAAATTTTTTTATTTTTTTTTTTTGAATTTTTTAAATTTTGATTAAATTCCTTTTTTTTGGGTTGAAAAAAAATTATCCTTTTTTTACTAATTTTTGATTTTTGTGTAATTAATTTGTTATCGGTTTTTTTGAAAAGAATTCTTTTAAAGTTTTAGGGGGAAATTATCTGAAAATTTTTCAAAATTTTTTTAAATTTTTTTTTTTCAATGAAGGAGAAAACATTCGATTTTTTTTTAAAGAATCAAATTTTTTTTCATTTTTTTTTGAGTGGTGGAATGATAGTTTATGTATTTTCAATTTTTGGTTTTATTCCTTGATTAGTAATTTTTTTTCTAGTTATTTTATAAAAAAAGGAATACTTTTTTTTTTTTCTTTAATTTAAATTGAAATTTTTATTTTTTAAATTTTTTCAAATTAAACTTTTCCATTTGTCCGACAAATAATATCATCTTTTTTTTAAGGAAACCCCAAAGTAAAATTGGAAATTTTTAAAGGGCACCCATTTAAAAACAAGATTGGTGAATGGGGGTGTTCAGAATTTGTTTGAAAATTTTCCTTCAACGAAAAGAAACTGATTTGAATATAATTAATGATTTAAAAAAATTTTTTTTTGAAATATTACAAATTCTTCATTTTTCCATCTTTTTTTAAACTTTTAAATTTTTATCGGTATTTCTAAAAAAAAAACCATCTATTTATCAAGACAGCTTTGTGGAAGTTTTTTTCGTTGATAAATTTTAAAAAACTCAAAAGAATCTTTAACATAAAATTATTTTAAATCTTTGCAAAGGATGTTTTGAATAATTTGAATTTTTATGGGTTCAAAAAGAGGGGAAATGATAGGTCTGAGTTTCAGATTGGTTGATGAATTTTGGGAAAAACCCCTAGTTTTTTGGTGATAAAATTATATAACATTTTTTTTTCAATTGATCTTTTTAAATTTTTTTTTAATTTAAATGAATTATTTGGTTTTGTTCAATGGTTGGGTGGATCTCTATTTAATTTGGAAGGTTTTTGTTAAAGGGTATCTGATATTTTTTTTTTTTATTGTGCGACTGGTCCCCATTTCCCTTTCATAAATTTCGTCGTTACAATTTTTTTTTTTATATATATATATATATATATATATATAATGGAAGGAAAATGGACAACCCTAAAAGAAGTGTTAACCTAGAAAGTGTTTCGGGCCTCGGCCCTCAATACGGGGGAAGGCAAAAATAACAAACCCGGGGGAAAAAGACAAATCCGGGTAACAAAAAGAAAAACCGCTCATTTTTTTGGGTTTTGGCACGACCCAATTCCCGGGCAACAACCAAGTCACCCAGGCAGCTATAGCTACCCGGCATCCCTCAGGGAAATAAACTGGAAAAAGGGAAGGGGGGGGCTGTTAAAAAAAAAAGTGAAGGAATTTTGGGGCCCCCAGGAGAATGTTAACAACAAATCAACGGAGTTGATTTGTCGTTTCACAAGTGTTGAAAAAATCCTTTGCACTTCCCACCGTCCCGATGAAACCGAAACACTGTCTACGTTACACTCTCTGAGTATGCAAAATTCCTTCTACTTTTCTTTGATCCCCTCATTATTCTTTCATGGGTTTTAAACGGTTTTTTCACATAAGTTCAATATAAATTGAACCAGAAAAGGTAGATCTCGTAAAAAACTATTTCTGGAAAGAGAACGTTGAATGATTCACCTGAAAAACATGCATACTTCCGCAAAGTATGCATGGTTTTCAGGTGAATATCATTAAAACGTTCTGGGGTATTACAGGTGTTTTTCACCTGAGATCTCTTCTCTGTTCAATTTTATATTGAATCCTTTATGTGAAAAAAACTTAATTTCGATTTTCTATTCATTCCACCATGGGCCTTTTCCTCACTCTCTTTCATGTTTATATTCCTGGACGCGGATGTCACGCAGGTAGCTATAGCTGCCTCGTGGTGACGTTGGTTGTTGCCCTGGAATTCAGGGTCTGTGACCGAAACCACAAATGAGCGGCTGGCTTCAGTTTTTTGACTCTTGATTTGTAGTTTTCTACCAAGTGTTGTTCATCTTTTCACTCTCCACCGTACTGATGAGGGCCGAGGCCCGAAACGCTGTCTACGGTTAACACTTCTCTGAGGGCTAATGTCCATTAAATTCTCTACTTTGTTTTTAACAGTCCCTCACTTTACTCTCTTTCATGTTTATATTCCTGGGCGCGGATGTCACGGGTAGCTATAGCTGCCTCCTGGTGACGTTGGTTGTTGCCCTGGAATTCGGGTCTCTTTACGAACCAAATGAGCGGCTGGCTTCAGTTTGTTGACTCAGTTGATTTGTCGTTTCTACCAAGTGTTGTTCATCTTTGCCTTCTCCACCGTCTGATGAGGCCAACGAAACACGTGTCTACGGGTTTAAAACTTTTCTGAGGGCTTGTCCATTAAATTCCCTTTTACTTTGTTTTAACAGTCCCCCACATTACTCTTTCATGTTTATACCCTGACGCGGATGTCACGCAGGTAGCTTTGCTGCCTCCGTGGTGACGTTTTGTTGCCCGGTTAGGGGCTGCTGACCGCCCCAAATGAGCGACTGGCTTCTGTTTGTTGACC